>SJYQ01003044.1:959497-998308 GCA_006410935.1 Redunca redunca | reverse complement strand
GAAGCACAAACTGGAATCAAGATTGCTGGGAGAAATATCAACCTCAGATATGCAGATGATACCACCCTTATGGCAGAAAGTGAAGAACTAAAGAGCCTCTTGATGAAAGTGAAAGAGGAGAGTGAAGAGGTTGGCTTAAAGCTCAACATTCAGAAAACGAAGATCATGGCATCTGGTCCCATCACTTCATGGCAAATAGATGGGGAAACAGTGGCTAACTTTATTTTTCTGGGCTCCAAAATCACTGCAGAGGTGATTGCAGCCATGAAATTAAAAGACACTTACTGCTTGGAATGAAAGTTATGACCAACCTAGATAGCGTATTCAAAAGCAGAGACATTACTTTGCTGACTAAGGTCTGTCTAGTTAAGGCTTTGTTTTTTCCAGTGGTCATGTATGGATGTGAGAGTTGGACAGTGAAGAAGTCTAAGCGCCAAAGAATTGATGCTTTTGAACTGTTGTGTTGGAGAAGACTCTTGAGAGTGCCTGAACTGCAAGGAGATCCAACCAGTCCATCCTAAAGGAGATCAGTCCTGGGTGTTCACTGGAAGGACTGATGTTGAAGCTGAAAATCCAATACTTTAGCCACCTGATGCTAAGAGCTGACTCATTGGAAAAGACCCTGATCCTGGGAAAGAGTGAGGGCAGGAGGAGAAGGGGACAACAGAGGATGAGAGGGTTGGATGGCATCACCGACTCAATGGACATGGGTTTGGGTGGACTCCAGGAGTTGGTGATGGACAGGGAGGCCATGGGGTTGCAAAGAGTCGGATATGACTGAGGGACTGAACTGAACTGAGATTCCAAGGTCTAGTGACTCAGTGCTACCTGCTAAAGATGATTCTTTATTTATATTTATGTTTCCTTTCTCAAGCATATCCAATTAGGAACGTGCATGTTAAAATTTATGAAACAAGCCATTTATATTTTAATGTTTGAAAAAGGTGTATATAAAATACTTTATGAGCTATTATATGCTCATTTAGTGTCTTCTAAATTTAGGTGAGGATTCTAGATGACCATGAAACTCTGATAAATGTTTAAGATTCAGTATTTATTCAAATCCACCATGCAGAGGAGCCATAGAAACTCTTTTAGATTGTTAACATTTGTAAGCACCAAGCCAGGGGAATGAAGGTGAAACATTAATCCCTGTGTATTTTACAAATAGTTAACCTATGTTGTCACTTGTTTTTAATACTTTTTACAGTAAAATTATATAACTTAAAATTGATAATAATTACTAATTGTATAAAATACAAACACTTTATACTTATTTGGTTTAATGCCTAGTCCCCTGAAAACTTTTAATTTCTACTTCAAAACTGAATTTTTAATCAGTAAATTTAAAAAGTATTTATTGAATATTTGCTATGTGCCTGATATTATTCTCAGACTTCATATACAGTTGTGAATAAAATAAAGACACCTGTCTTCAGGAATCCTCCTTCTGGACTGGTAATAGGATAATAAAGAAATGAATTTTAAGATAAATTAAGAGGGTCATGGGGACTTTCCCGGTGGCTCAGACAGTAAAGCGTCTGTCTACAATGCAGGAGACCTGGGTTCGATCCCTGGGTCAGGAAGATCCGCTGGAGAAGGAAATGGCAATCCACTCCAGTACTATTGCCTAGAAAATCCCATGGACAGATGAGCCTGATAAGTTACAGTCCATGGGGTCGCAAAGAGTCGGACACGACTGAGCAACTTCACTTTCAAGAGGGTTATGGAGGGGAAAAAAAGTAGAACGGAGTGCAGGAGAGGTAGGAGGGGGAAGACAGGAAGTGGTAGAGCTGTAACTTTCCATCTTAATAGGGTAATGTCCGAGTCTGCTTGGGCTGCCATTACAAATACCATAGATATAGCTTAAACAACAAGATTACTTTCTCACAGTTCTGGAGGTAGGTGGTCCAGCATAGAGCTCCAGCTGGTTCCGGATGTGGTGAGCACGCTCTTCCTGGCTGGAAGGAGGCCTCCTTTTCGCTCTGTCTTCCTGTGGCCTTTCCTCCGCATGTGCACACAGAGGGAGAGAATAGGCTTCTGGTGTTCTCTTCTTAAAACGACACTAATTCTGCTCAACCCTTAAGACCTCAGATAACATTAATTTCATCCTTACTCAAATATTGTCACCTTGTACTTGTGTTAGGGTTTCGGCATGGGCATTTTGGAGGGACACATACACTCAGTCTGTCAGAGGCTACATTGACTAGGTTATATTTGAGAAAATTCTTGGAGGTAATGACATGGCTCCCCAGGAAGATCTACAAGAGAAATCCCTTTCCAGGCACAGGAAGAAGCTGGACAAAGCCCTGTATCAAAAGTGACCTGGTGTATCCCAAGAATAATAAGGAGACAGTCTGGCTCCAAAGCAGTAAGCCAGACGGCAATCGGAAGGGAAGTCAAAGAGATAGCAGGGAACCAGAGTGTTAATGAGAGACCAGAGACCACTAACCTATGGCCATAGGCCATTGGAAGGACTTTGGATTTTGCCTGAGAGAGATGAGGAGGATTTTAAGTAGAGAGGTAATATTTTAAAACCATTATTCTTGCTTGACTGTGCTGAGAATACATAGAAGACAAGGATAGATACAGGAAGACTTG
Organism: Redunca redunca; assembly: GCA_006410935.1. Lineage (NCBI taxonomy): Eukaryota > Metazoa > Chordata > Mammalia > Artiodactyla > Bovidae > Redunca > Redunca redunca. Next base: position 995,707 of record SJYQ01003044.1, on the reverse strand, counting down.
TTAGGCGTCCATACAATAATTTATCAAAACGGGGTGGTGCCCTTGATCAGGTTACTTGCAGAAGAGGTAGTAAAAGGTGAATAGAGAGTACACGAAAGTTTTGAATAGTATAATGAAGCCCAAGTACCTACTAAGTTTGCCACATCTCTATTTATGCACTTGTCATTTTATCCCTGAAGTATTTTAAGTTACAGAAAGCATTATCTTCCACTCCAAATACTTTAGCTTATTTCTCTAATAAGTCTGTTTTTATTATATTGTTGCAGTTAAACAAAAATTAATGTTAAATCCTTGATATTATGTAAAACCACCTACTTTCAAAACATCCTCTGATTTTTTTTTTAAACTTTTTTGAAACAGGATCAAATGAGAGGTTCACACATTATTTTTGATTGTAGTTTCTCTTAATCTGGGCTTCCCTGGTGCCTCAGATGGTAAAGAATCCACCTGCAATGCAGGAGACGCAGGTTCGATCCCTGGGTTGGGAAGATCCCCTGGAGAAGGAAATGGCAATCCACTCCAGTATTCTTCCCTGGAAAATCCCATGGACAGAGGATCCTGACGGGCTATAGTCCATGGGGTTGCAAAGACTCACACACAACTGAGTGACTAACATTTTCAGTTTTCACCCTTTCTCAGTCTGTTTTCATCTAGAAGAGACTTCTTCCTCCCGCCTCCCCACTCCTATGCCAGACACTCACTTAGGCAACTAGATGAACTGTCCTGTAAGTGGTTCCATGTTCTGAATTTGTCTCATTGCTCTTTACTGATGTCATCTTATTCTTGAACTACTTTTCCTACTTTCTTATACATTAGAGATAAGATCTAAAGGTCTGAATATGCACAATGAACATTTTGGCAGGAATACTTTACAAGTGTTGCTGTGTAGATCAAAATAACTTATGTCAGGAGATACATAATATCTCGGCTCACCACAATTTCNTAAAGGTCTGAATATGCACAATGAACATTTTGGCAGGAATACTTTACAAGTGTTGCTGTGTAGATCAAAATAACTTATGTCAGGAGATACATAATATCTCGGCTCACCACATTTTCAGTGGCATTAAAATTGATCAGTTAATTTAGTGATAGTGACAGCATGATTCTTCACTGGAAGTTTTTTTCCCATGTTGTAAGCAGCAAATAATCTGTGAGGTGATAGTCTGACATTCCCTAAATGTTTAAGTCCCTATCAACCTCCTAGTCATTTAAACATGCATTTGTGATTGTTAATTCCATTAAGAATGCAAAATTAATTTCCAATTTTATTTCTTCCATATTTATTAAACAGAATTTTCCTCTAAAAAGGAGCTTTTTCTCCTTAACTAGGGCTTTTTTTTTAATTCATAAAAATAGAAAGCCAGGGGAAAAAAATGCTTAATTTTCTCCCTTTAACTTCAAAGTTTTAGAGTGAAAGAAAAGTAGTTTACCTAAAACCAGAGGTTACAAAGTAGTATTTTTTAATTTTCATTTCTATTTCATTGAATAATATTAGAACTCATGGATTTTTATACTGATATTGAATATATTTTTATCAGTTTCAGCTTTTATTCATCGTAAAGTTTAAAATGTTCCATCTTTGGCCAGTAGGACCTCTTAAAGATGACCTTTTGTTCTTTCTATACCATTTGCCTTGTATAGTTTCTTAGCTCTCTTGCCCCATTAGATGTCCCAAATTCCTTCTGTGCCCTAATCACAATTTGGGATTACTCTCTCTCCAACTTTCCCTAGTTTTGTTTAGTGAAAAGTGTGTATACCCAGAAGATAGAGTCAACAGGATTTCCTCAGAGATTTTGGATGTTTTGAGAATGAGTAAGTCAAGTGTGACTGTAAGATCTGGGGCCTGGGCAACTAGAACAAATGAAGTTGCCATCAACTAAGAAGAAGAAAGACGCAGTTGATGGAGGGACAAATAGGAGTTCAGTTTGGGACATTCTGATTTTTTAAATTTAATTACATTTCTATATAAGGTGTATAGTAGGCAATTGAATATGTAAACTGGGAGTTCCTTAGATTACAGTTAAGTAGACATCATCATATAGATGAAAATTAAAACCATGACGTTGCATGAGTGTACCAAAGGTATGAGAAAGAGGACCAAGGATTGAGCCCCAAAGTTAAAAGATCTAGAAGATAAACATGTGCACATTTTGTTAACGTTATTGAAAAATAGGCCAAAGTATATCTTTTTGTATTTTAGACCCAACAAAGTATCCCATATAATAATAATGATCCTGTTACACTTTCTCTTCAGGTGAAGGGCTTTCAGAACGAACTGTAGAGATTATACTTTCAGTCACTTTGTGTATCCTTTCCATCATTCTTCTTGGAACAGCTGTTTTTGCATTTGCAAGGTAAGACTATTTGCATTAGACTTATTCCTAAGATGCTTTATGGACAGTTAACAGTTTAATTAGGAGACAGAAGCCCACAGTGGTTACTAGAATGGGAAGCATTTAATAATAACAACTGTTAACAAATACAAATAGTTTACTATTAAAAGGAGTAAAAGAAAACACTAAGGGATCCAAAAGTAGCAACTGCAACGAAGCTGCTCTCTCCAGTCTAAGGGAAAGTGGACAATACGTGAACAAACTAGAAGTTGTCTCGCTCCCAAGGTTGTCATGGAATGACCACCACAGGCACATACATCTTATTACAGTGTGCAAAGAAACATGACAGAGAAAGCAGCTGGGGCTGGTCTGTAGAAGCTGCCCATCATTACTGGAGGGTAGGCAGCCTGGAATTAGTGAAAGCAGTCCATGCTGCCCGATTGTGGATGGGCTGAAGCTACTTAGCACCATTCACTGATGGAATGGAATCAGCATGAACTCTAGAAGCAGCTGGAACTCATTTAGGTGGACTACTGGCCTTCCACAATGAACCATAATAATGCAGCCCTGGAACACACAAGGGACGTATCTCCCTCTCCCTACTGCCTTGCAGGATGACTAGTGTCATCATTAAGAAGGCTCAGCATCCCACCAGCTCGCCAAGGAGTCTAGCTCCAATATCTCAAAGCGGAACAAAGAAGTAGATATAGGACTGAGGGACAAGTTTACACAAAAGGGGAAGGGGCCAGGCTCTCTACATCTTTGAATGTTTATAACTCTGACAGGTTTAATTAAAAAGATTTTAATCAGGTTTGATCTTCGGGTTGGGAAGATCCGCTGGAGGAGGCCATGGCAACCCACTCCAGTATTCTTGCCTGAAGAATCCCCATGGACAGAGGAGCCTGGCGGGCTACAGTCCGTATGGTTGCAAAGAGTTGGACACGACGGAACAAGTAAACACGGCATAGCACAGGGGAAATCTTAGTTGTGATTCTAAAATCCAGTTTCATAAGATAGATTGTCAAGTTAAAGGGACCTTCCATTTGTAAAAATAACCATTATCCTAATTTAAGAAGCTCAGTAGGCTCTGTTTTATCTGAAGAATGTTGTCCTGTATTGTGTTTGCCAAGCATCCTCTGTTCCATCTTTCAAATTATCATTTCGATAGAAAATTTGAAGGGCTCTTGATATTTTTCTTCCACTAGATAGTATTCCCAGATTCACCAGAAGACGGTGAGAGTTATATTGTGCAAGCTATGGTCCTTGTCCCCAAGGGACATGCAACCACTGTACTCACAATATTGTTCTGCTCCCAAATCATTTCTTTACAGGATGAGCTCCTCTAGTGGGCAGAAAATGGCCCCATCTTGCTCCCTACAACTTTCCTTCACGTGGCTGTTCAGCCACCAGAATTTAATCTCACCTGAATAACCCCTAGGCTTTCACACGCTGCTGCTTTTGTTCAGTCAACTGTAAATGTGCTTCCTCCACCTTCTGCAACACCCAAGTCAAACTCTACTGTTTGTTTCTTCTAAGTGTCAATAGTTGCAATCAAATATCATTTCATAACTGATCAATTACTGCTTTACAAGTTGTACTTTGAATATTTTTCCTCTGTATGCTTTTTCTACATTCCACTCCTTCTCAACTAAATTATATCCTTGAGGATAAGGACCATATGTTCTACTTTCTGTATCATCCTCAACACATAAGTCATAATAAGTACTAAATATTTGCAGTACAAGATAGAAAAGCTAAATATTACTTTATATTTAACATCAATTTGATTTTCAGATTCATGTGACTTCTATTTTTGAACCCGAGTTTTCTGGTTCTATTTTATACTCTTAGATTATATAAAGAATATATAATTAGATATACGTACTTGGCAATATTTTTATAAAACATGTATCTTATCATATGTAAGTGTTTTATTTATGTAAAAACAGTGAAGGTTGTCTGTTTGAACTGGTGCTGATAGCAATGAGCTGTGTCCACTTTGGCATATTCCTTTTTATGATAAATCTGTGGGACAGCTTGAGGGAGGAGAAACAAGCTCACAACATCCGTCTCATTCACTCTATACTTTAAATGTGTCAGTGACTCGGGCCTTGAAGAACTAATTCTCATTAAAAATAGCATGTTAAAAATTATAGTAGAATATATTCTGTGGAATTAAAACAGGGAGAAGAATTTGAGTAGCTGTAAATTTGCAACAAGTTCACAGAAGTGATCCCAACAAAGAAATTATTTGACTAATGTTTTAAAAAGAAATCTAAATACAAATACATGCTTTCTATGCTAGTTCCTCCTTGGACTTTACTACACTTGCTTTTAGAATTCGACAGAAGCAGAAAGAAGGTGGGACCTACTCTCCTCGGGATGCAGAAATTATTGACACTAAATTCAAGCTGGATCAGCTCATCACTGTGGCGGACTTGGAACTGAAGGACGAGAGATTAACGCGGTGAGCACACTCCTCTGGGTGAACAGTGGTCCAGAGGGCCCGGAGCCATGACCCTATTGTGACCTGTACTTGTTGGAAGTGTTTGTGGGGCTTCTATTTACACAGGTCACAGAGATTTTCTTTCAAAGGGTGACCTCCATCTTCCACACACTTCTCACTGGTGTTCAGAGGATCACTTAATCTTCCTAATACTTTGAGTTCAATATGAACCTGGGTCTATAAATGTTCGGCAAAGTTTTTTTTCTTCCTGAGACAATATTTGTATACATTAAATCTTTGAAATTATGTCTAATCATTCACTACATATGATAGTATTTTTTTTACATTGGATTTTCCTATGTTTTAAATTACATATTTATTCAAATTTGTAACTATTGGATATTNATGGTTACCATTCTATAGAGGCTATGTGAGGTCAGATCCTCTAAGCCCTGTGTTTTTTCACAGCTTGCCCCCTACTCCACTGAACACAGCCATTATCAAAAAGGGATAATATATATATTTTAAATATCTGTCATGAAAGCTAATGGAAAAGGTGGGCAAAGACTGTTTAGATTGTTTATTATTGGGTACTTAAAATTCAAGGACAACCTCATTTAACATCAACTCATTATTTTCCTGCTTCCATGTTTGTTTATATATGTCACTTTATTTGTAAATAGATGTAGAATTGTCTTTAAAGTATATTTCAAATAATTTTAATCTACTTTTGCACATAGAAAACTGGTATATATTACTGCTAGTAATATATCAAAGTTAGGAATTTTAGTTTTAAATGCCTCTTGCTTCTTTGTTATGACTCTAGTAATCATAACTGTAATACACTGGTAATTCCAATGTCACATTCTAATATGCTTTGATTACAGAAATTTATTAAAATAACTGTCTCCAGCTTTATTATTTATTGAAGGTTTTTCATGTTAATAAAGTCACATACATTAGATAAGACTAGAAAAAAAAGTAACAGATTCATAATTAGCCATGTGCACATATGCAGTCATTCCTCAGTGGGGCTCTAGAGCTCTTTACCTGTATTTCAGGTACGGGAAAGCCTAAACCTATCAAAAGCCACACGTGTCTGGTGAGGACTGAGCCACAAAGACTGATGGGAGATTCTGAGAGTGAAGAATCAAGGAGTCTGAGTTAGCTTCCAAATTGTTGACTAACTTACACCACGTGTCTGTCATTTACAAGAAGGAACTTAGACAACTTCCTTTAAATCTACCCAACTAACATATGCTCTTTCCACTTGAGGTTTAGGCAAATTTTTTTCCTTCTAAACTGCCCACTTTCTTCATGCTAACTGGACTGCCATTTTTCTTCAGTGTTATATTTTGTCACTTGTCCGTAACAGAAATGATAAAATGGAGTTATCTAATTGACCAAAAATGGTAATTACAATAATTGATATTAAATCAACTTTAGGACTTAAGGTCTTATAGTTAAGAAATTATATTATGTATGCATGTATAGCTATATACATTTTTTAAGATTCTTCCTATAATTTCCATATATGTAAACTCATATTTGATTATATTATACCTTATTTCATTAAGGACCTGAAGATGAATTCTTTCATTGTTTTTCATCTTGAAAACTAATGAAATTCAAAGATTTAGAACTCTATAAATCCAAGAGAACATTCAGTGATATGCAAAGAAAATGTTTTAAATTCTTGTTTAGAATGATAATGATATCATTTCATTATACCATTTTGATATTTTTAGTGAACAAGCTATATATATTAGGAAGAATATTTAATATTTGGGTCCATCAATTCTACATTCACCAGATTAGAAGATAACACTGAGATTTGCTATTTGATAAACAAATTCACAAAACAACGTTTTGTGATGGTTCTTTCGTCACTAACACATTGAAGTGAGAAATGTTTCTAGGAGAAAGTATTAGCAACATGAGCATACATGCACACTGGTAGCACAGACCTGTCTCTTTAAATTACTGAGGCTGGATCACAGAATAAATCATGAGGAAATAAAAAAATACAAAGACAAATGAAAATGACAACACGATGATCCAAAACCTATGGGACACAACAAAAGCAATTCTAAGAGGGAAGTTTAATGATACTTACTTGAGGAAATAAGAAAAATCGCAAACAACCTAACCTTATATCTCTAAAGAAACTAGAGAAAGAACAGGCAAAATCCCAAGTTAGCAGAAGGAAAGAAATCACAAAGATTAGAGCAGAAAGAGAGATGAAGAAAACAATAGAAAAGATCAATGAGACTAAAAGCTGATTTCTTGAAAATATAAACAAATAAAATACTCAAGAAAAAAAATGAGGACCCAAAATAATAAAATGAAAAATGAAAAGTTACAATGGACACCACAAGTGTACAAAGGACCATATGAAATTACTACAAGCAACTATATGTCAATAAAATGGACAACCTAGAAGAAATGGACAAATTCTTAGGTGCAACCAAGACTAAACCAGGAAGAAACAGAAGGTATGACCAGACCAATTACAAGTACTGAAATTAAATTGTTATTTAAAAATTCCCAACAAACAAAAGTCCAGGATCAGATGGCTTCACAGATGAATTCTACCACACATTTAGAGAAGATTTAATACCTATCCTTCTGAAACTCTTCCAAAAATTGCACAGAAAGGAACACTTTTGACCTCATTCTATGAGACCACCGTCACCCTGATGCCAAAACCAGACAAAGGTAGCACACACACAGAAATTACAGACCAATATCACTAAGTCTGGAACAAAATACTAGCAAACTGAGTTCAACAGTATACTAAAAAACTCATATACCACGATCCAGTGGGATTTATCCCAGGGATGCAAGGATTTTTCAATATCTGAAAAGTAATCGGTGTGATTTACCACATTAACAAAGTGAAGAATAAAAATTAAATGATCATCTCAATAAATGAAGAAAAATATTTTGACAAAATTCAACATCCATTTATGACAAGAAAAACTTTTTAGAAAGTGGGCATACAAGGAACATACCTCAACATACTAAAGGCCATATATGACAAATCCACAGCTAACATCATACTCAATGGTGAAACGCTAAACATTTCCTCTAAGATCAGGAATAAGACAAGGATGTATTTTAGTCAACATAGTTTTAGAAGTCCTAGCCACAGCAATCAGAAAAGAAAGAGACACAAACGGAATCTAAATTGGAAAACTGAAACTGTCACTGTTCGCAGATGACATGATACATAGAAAATCCTAGAGATGCTATCAGAAAAATACTAGAGCTCATCAGTGAATTCAGCAAGGTTTCAGGATATAAAATTAATGTACACAAATCTGTTACACTTCTATATATTAACAATGGAAGATCAGAAAGAGAAATCAAGGAAGCAGTCCTATTTACCATCACATCTAAAAGAATACAATACCTAGGAATAAACCTAAATAAGAAGGCAAAAATGCCTGTACTCCAACACAAACCAGATGCAAAGATATTTATACCATGTTTGTGGGTTGGAAGAATCAATATTGTGAATATGACCGTACTATGCAAGGCAATCTACAGACTCAATGCAGTCCCTATCAAATCCCTATGAAATTTTTCATAGAACTAGATAAAAAAAATGTTACAATTTGTACAGAAACACAAAAGACCCTGAATAGCCAAAGCAATCTTGAGAAAGAAAAGTGGAGCTGGAGGAATCAGCCTCCCTGACTCCCGACTATTCTACAGTCATCAGGACAGTATAGTACTGGCAGAAAAACTGAACTATAGGTCAATGGAACAGGGTAGAAAGTAGAGATAAATGCATGCATCAATGGTCAACTAATCTATGACAAAGCAGGCAAGAATACATAATGGAGAAAAGACAGCCTCTTCAATAAGCAGTGCCAGGAAACTGGACAGCTACATACAACAGAATGAAATCAGAATGCTCTCTAACACCATACACACACACACACACACACACCTCAAAATGGATCGAAGACCTAAATGTAAAGCCAGATACTATAAAACTCTTACAGCAAAATATAGGCAGAACACTCTCTGACATAAATCACAGCAATATTTTTTTGATCCATCTTTTTGAGTAATGGAAATAAAAATAAAAATAAATAAATGGGACCTAATTAAACTAAAAATCTTGCACAGCAAAGGCAACCATAAACAAAACAGAAAGTGCACAGAATAGAAGAAAATATTTGCAAATAAAGTGACTGACAAGGTATTAATCTTAAGACTATACAAACTCATGCAGTTCAATATCAACAAAATAAAACAAACAAAAAAAAACCCAATCCAAAAATGGGCAGAAGATCTATATAGACATTTCTTCAAAGACGACATACAGATGGCTAAAAAGCAGATGAAAAGATGCTCAACATCACTGTTAGAGAAATGCAAATAGAAACCACAATGAAGTATCACTTCACACCAGTCATCAAAAAATCTTCTAACAATAAATGCTAGGGATGGTGGAGAAAAGGAAACACTGTTGGTGGGAATGTAAATTGGTACAGCCACTATGGAGAACAGTATGGAGGATTCCATAGAAACTAAAAAGAGTAACCATATGACCCTACAATCCCACACCTGGGCATACATCCTGAGAAATCTCTAATTAAAAAAAATAATATGCACCCCAATGTTGACTGAAGCACCATTTACAATAGCCAAGACATAGAAGCACTCTAAATGTCCATCAACAGATAAAGACAACGTGATACCTATATACAATGAACTATTTAAAAGAATGAAATCATGCCACTTGCGGCAACATGGATGGACCGGGAAAGTATCATACTAAGTGGAGTAAGCCAGACAGATATCATAGATATCACTTATATGTGGAATCTTAAAAATGGATGCAAATGAACTTATTTACAAAACAGAAATAGACTCACTGACATAGAAAACAAACTCATGGTTACCAAAGGGAAAAGGGAATGGTGAGGGATAAATTAGAGTTTGAGATTAACATACACACTACTGCATGTAAAATAGATAACCAACAAGAACCTACTATATAGTACAGGAAACTATACTCAGTATTTGCAATAATCCCTAAGGAAAAAGAATCTGAAAAAAGTATAATATATATATATAATGGAATCACTGTGCTGTACACCCGAAACTAACACAACATTGTAATTTAACTATATTTCAGTTTTTTAAAAAAGTTCCAATGAAGTTGAAAAAATGCAATATTTTAATTGTATAGATTATCTATATTCCTGGAAAAAATTCTATGTTAAATCTAGGATTAAATTCTTGGGAAAGTTTGAAGGAATAAAGATATAATTTAAAGAGAAAAAACACTGCTCAGCCTAACTGGCCCTGTGGTTTGCTTTTAACTAATTTAACAGATTGCCTTTCCAGAAGAGTTATAACACAAAATTAAATAAGCCAACAGAATTTTGAAAAGATAAAGATACTACAGGCTAATAATGTTTTAATTTTCACTGTCTCGTTTCTAAACTGAACTTAGAAGTCGTGTTTCTTTTGGTGACTAAGTCAGAAAAAATAGAAAATATTAATCAGTGTCACTAATATTATTTGACAAATACTCCTTTTCTTCCAGTCCTCAACTTTTCCCCTCAAATTTTGGGCATCATTCCATACTAGTTATCTTGCCTATTTTAGTTGAGTGAATGTAATGGTGCATTATCTTAAGACCAAGGCCCAACCTAGTAATCATGAGTGGAATTAAAATTCTAATAAAATGAAGCAAACAACCGAATGGCTATTTTAAGAGTATCTTTCATCAATAACTTGAGAAGTTTACATGATGAATTTTTATTAAATATATATGCATTCAGAAGTTTACCATTTAAGAGTCCTATGAATGTGTTTTGTAAACTGTAAATCAGAATACATTATCATTATTATTTATAATATTTGTAAAATTTAAAATGGCCCCAGGCTACTTTCACATATAGGATTTGCTACCATAATACTTGCTACTGTTTAAGAGCAATTACCGTGTGGTCAATTTTGTATGTGATGACCTCAGCCAAGTCATTTAATCTTTTGTGGTTGGTACTCCTTATCTCCATTTTACAAATGAAAAATAAAAGATGCCTGGAGAATTCAAGTAACTGTCCAAGGGTATGCGTCTAGTTAACAGGACAGCCAAGATGACAGGAGCAGGTCAGTCTGATTCTGAAGCATCAAGATACACCTGTAATTTTGTGTGCATGTATTTGACTCTGAAGCATACTACATGCAATCAACACAAACACACTTGACAAGACAAGGGCCTGTGATATCCTTCTTCAAGTAGTAGTTTCTATGCAGATTCTTTTCTTCTTTCAAGTAGTATTTTCTTTTCTATTCTAAGAACTGCTTCTTTTGTGATTCTCCAGTGATATGGGGAAAAGAATGATAGCATTTTAGTATAGGTTCAATCTTACAGAAACTGAAAAGTATTTAGTAGTAAAATTCCTGTGACTTCACTAAGAATACACAAAATTTGACCAATATATGAAATACTTTGTAAAATTGTTAGCATTTTAATTTCCATCAGTTCTCTGACAGATTCTGGTTCTTAATTTTACTTCTGTCTTAAACTGTTTTGCAAGCAATGGCAAAAATATATGAATCCAGATAAGAAATGTCTGAAAAAATGTGAATTTGGGACAAGAAATGTCCAGCAGAACGAATTTCAAGATATTTCATGCTCATGTTCTTACAGCAGCAAGTAAAAATGCGTATGTGTTTTTATACTAAAAAATTAATCTTTACTTCCAGATACTCTTCATTTTTCTTTAGACGAAAGGAGATTTTTGTGATCCAGTAAGTTACTGTGGTGATACAGAGCTCTGCTGTGGTTAATCTTTTAAGATGGTGTGCTCTATATTTTAAAATACATGATAGAAGTGTTTTGTTGTTTAATATGCTATTTTTTTCCCAAAGACAAAAAACAGTTAAAAGTATTCAAAACTTTCTACTAAGTGTCCTCTATGATACTGCATGCTATTGTAAATTAACCTTATCAAAATGCGCATTGACTCACAATGTGCATGGCCTGAGAAATTTGCTGTGTTATCATGTTGTGTTAACTTTGATTGTAAAATAAGTTTTCACCTAGATTTCTTCACAAATTTCCTGGCTTATTATTACGATGACACAAGAGTTCTCTGTCTGATGGGTGGACTCTGGGTTCACATTCCACACAAGCTCATTTCAACTACTACACGTAGTAATCTGTGAGAGCCAAGACGATCACATTCCCTGTTTCATAGAATTTCTACTTCTACCCTACCCAATGGACAGCCAACTGTGCATGCTTTCAGATATCCCCCTAATGCCCAGAAGTGCCACTTTTATCCTAGGATAAAAATTGCTGTATACATTCTGAGGGGAGCATAGCAAAATGACTGTATTTGCAGGGACCCAGAAATTGAGTGTGGCAGAGACTCAATTTCTTCAGTAAAGGATATGAATGGAGGTAAATGCATTTGATTTCAGAATCCCAGATCTATGACAGAGGAGTCAATTCCCAATCTATGACAGAGGAGTCAATTCCCATGAGCCATAAGGCTGGATGGAGCCAAGACTCCTGACATTCTCTTGACTGTGAATAGTACTCAGAGTAATAATTCACACAGAGAAAGGCAGACCCATGGCTACTCTAACCACATTTCACATTTTGGAATCACAGCTAACCTTGTTTTCTTTATTAGCTAATTGCCACATTCCCATTAACAGAATTAAAATAGTTTCATGAAGATACATTTTCTTCAAAGGACCTACTTGACCAGATTCAAACATCTGCCAAAAACACTCCTGAGCTAAAGATTTCAGTGATCACATCACACAGAAAATACCATTTCCAACCAGCACTCAAAGCTGACCTCTCAGTGTTCCAGACTCACAAATGGTCAGGTTGAGAAACTCTGCCGAATGCCTTTCTCTGTCATCATTAAACAGAATCCTTTTATTACTATTTTCTTTTTGGCTTTATGCCATTAGTGGTGATGGCTTAGTCACTAAGTTGTGTCCAATTCTTGTGACTCCAGGGACTATAGCCCTCCAGGCTCCTCTGTTCATGGGATTTTCCAAGCAAGAATACTGGAGTGGGTAGCCATTCCCTTCTCCAGGGGATCTTCCTGACTCAGGGACTGAGTCTGGGTACCCTGCATTGCAGGCAGATTCTTTACCAGAAATGCCATTAGTACCTCAGAGAAAAATGCTTCCATTTTTATCGAACCCTCACTGTCTCTCCTCTATAACCACATTTTCTTCTCCTAGGATCAGTCAACAGTCCTCTGTTTGGTCAAAGCTCCTACTCTGATAGAACTATATAGTTTGGGTTAATCAGAATCTTTAAACACCTCTACGTAAATCAACACAGTTAAAATAGATATAGTAGTCTTTCAACTCTGGTTTTTTGAGGTTACCTTCTAACCCGAGAGAGTAGTTTCTGTGCCTACCTGCCCGCCCGTTCAGGCTGTCAGGACGTCCCTTTTAGATGGTGCTATGCCACCTGTCTGCTCTTCATTAAGTCCCCTCCCTGAGAACCTTTGCCTATCTCCCCACAAAGCTGTCGGCAGTTTCTTCATCCTCCTTACTGCTTCTGCCCTCTTGCCCCTGAGGTAACCAGGTTTAGGACTACAATTTTAATTTAGAATACATGGTTTACAAAATAAGAATCTGTCAAGCGTTTGTTTTCACATGCGCTTAGTAATAAGGAAAATTCAACTCTTGCCACCCTGGAAATCTTACATCACCTCTTTGATGACAGCAAGAACGTTGCTTTCCTGTATGTATCTAAAAGTCCATCTCACCTTGTTTGAATGAAAGAAATATCAATCGGGCTTCTACAAGTGATAAAAAATTATATTACTCACTTATTAAGGTGGCATGTTTACCTTATAAAGTGAAATTTTAGAGTCAGCTGTACAGTCCTAGCCATTGGTTGGGATAATATTTTTAATTTGTACTAAAGACCAGAGAAAAGTCATTGGTGATTTGATAAGAGTCTGAAAGAATACTAAAGCCTATAACGAATAAAAACAATAGAAAAAAAACAAAAATTAAGATCCTTTTGATTTGGATAAGTAACATAGTCATTACAGAAATAAATGTGGACATTGGAAAAATTAATTAATTGAAATACATAAAGTAAAAACCTCACACTCGATATTTTATGAAACTTAGAAAAATCAATTAACGTTTTACCAGATAGATTCTTCAAAAATTTTCGTTGAAAAGGAGGTACATATTAGTGTGAGAAATATGTATTTTTACAGTAAAGGCAGTAAAATTGTTAACCTAACAAAACTGGTTAAGTAGAAAACACAGCTTCTCGCCACTGGTAATGCTGATTTAAGCTGCCCATCTATAGGCTATCATCTGCAGCTCTCTATTTGGACTATATTTTAATTCCCTATAGATTTCAACTAATTGACCTTGAGGGAAAGCTGAGTCTCTGTGACAATATGGTCTTCAATCACCACTGCCAACATAAATAAATGGTTCCTCTCTGGATCTATCAAGAGTAATCTGAGTGGAATTTAAGTTTTTGATAGACTTTGAAAAAAAATGAGCCCAGACATGAAATAATACCCTTTTCAACAAAAGGGCATAGGATTTAAGCTAAGATTCATGTAATAAAACGTGTTTAGCCCTTTATATTAGAAATTGGTCAGTTATCTTATTGAAATCTGGACAATTCCCAAATTGATTTACACACTGATGAATATGATTTGACAGTATCCTTCACTACTGTGAAGGAGTTAATAAGTTCTCTTATTCACTATAGTGTCTAAAACACTCTCCATGTAACATTTTTAAGTTTTTTTTAAATGTTAATAAAAAGTATTTTTGAGTCTCTATGACTATAGATCACTTTATTTGAAATAGCACTCCTGAAATAACATTGTTGATTTTCGTACACATTAATTTCTGTGAGTTTTTTACGCTTATCTAACCAAATAATTTTCCATAAAGGAATTTAATTTCTTCATCAGTAATAAGTCAGTGCATTTTCTTCATAGTATATGCCATCTCCTTTTCCACTTCCCTGCATAATTGTCCAAATTACTATTTTTTTCCTGTTTACAAGTAAAACTTTAAAACTTCAAAGAAAAATAAAATTTAGAATGCAGTCAGTACTTGAGAAAAATACACTTGTTCAATATGAGGCTAAGAATCAAGGCAATGACAAGGAGACCACAAACAAAAACAAGAAAAAGAAAAAACTAATTGTTATTTGAAACAGGTAATTTATGCCAAAATATCCTCTCAATTTTAAGCTGTCTAGGTAGGTATTTATTTCGGTTCACACATAATTGTGAGATAAGCACAGACTGGAAAATTTCGTAAAAACAGACTATGAGACGCCTTGTTTCTCACATTATGTAAAAACAAATGTGAAGAATAGCGTATGTAAAATGACTGGGTTTAAGGGAGTGATACTGAAAAGTAAATAAAGCCAAAACACATCTTGTTTTATTAACTTTATTTTCTAAATTACTTGTGTAGACAACAGCAATTTTATTGTTCATGTAACTTCCTAAGTAGCACCTGTTTACTTCTGTTGTGAGAGGATTTGATATGGCTCTGTTTAGACTTGTGCACTGTTTATTGATGCATCTATTGATATTTGATTAAGCCTTTGAGTAGCATCTCATGAGAATTCTCGATTAATATTTTTGTGGAAAATTCATTGAATTCAGATATTCTCTCATAATAATCAGAGCACTTGTATTTAGTTCACTATGTATCTTAGTCTAAATTCAGCCACAGTTGTATATTTAACAATGACTTATTCACTGTCTACTACAAATAAGTTTATGAGCAGCTTGCAGTAAGCCAAATGTTAACCATGCCCCTGCCTTCAAGTAATACATGAACCTCAATGCATGGGTCCTTAATATATGTACTTATATAGCCATGATAGAAGATGGAAGGCGATTTGTCCATAAAAGTTTAGTTTCATAGAATGAAGAAATTATTTTCTCTGTAATAGAATAGGGTAGGGTCCTTAGAGGAGTTAACATCTGAATTAGCTATTAAGCAATCAGCAGCATCTGGTTGTGGTAAAACACCTGGAATGGAGAAACTAATAGAAAATATCTGTGGTGTAAACAGGGTAATATGAGGGGTAGCTATAAAGAATAATGTAAAAAATACAGGCACAATTAGAAATGCTTTCACATAATAATGTGAAAAGAGAATTATTACAGCCTTTATACTATTAGGGATTAATCTATAATTTGAATTGAGAACTAGGAAACCGACCTTTTCATCACTCTTTATTCTGGGACTCGGATTAGGAAGAATAGGAAATCTCCCTGCTTAATTTAGCACAATCTAGTCTTCCCAGTTTTGAGTAAAATTTAGGATATTCTTTTAGAAACAAAAAAAATTCATTCTTTTTATCAGTTTGGAAACAAAAAAAATTCATCCTTTTTATCAGTATCAACTGTAGAATAGATCTGTAGAAGGAACTTGAGTTTCACAATAAAACTAGAACTAGTAATTATAATAGTAATGATAGCAAATATTGCTTCCAAAGTCAGGGGTAGAAATTTCCTAGCATTTTACATATATGAGTTTGATTTACATATATTTGCCCTATTGTCTAAACTAGGAACTAAGAAAGGTTGAGGTAACTTACTCAAAATAATATAGCTGGTAATTGTTGGAACGGGTATTTGAAGCCAAAAAGGGCACTGTATTTTGTAAGAATTCACAAATATTCACCCAAGGCACAGGTACAGTTTAAAATTACTATCTCTATACACCTAAAACTGACACAACAGTGTAAATCAACTATACTCCAATAAAAGAAAACAAAAACAAAAACAAAAATCCGTATCTCTAGAGAGATCTTTCAAGTGTAAAATAATAAAATCAACCTTCTGTAGAGTTCTTCACTGAAAAGATACTGACTATAAAGATAAAATATTAATACTTTTTAAATAAGAACAGATCATTAGTGAAAATAGAACAAGGATTTGAATAATAATTATCTGACGCTTCAGCTATTTCTTGCTCTACAAATTAGCTCTATTTCAGGTTCTAGATAGCCCAGAAAAAAATATTTTTGCCAGTACTACCTTAAATAACCGTGGATCCTCTGGGAAAAGAAAATCTCCCCCCACTACAGGATGGCTATCTGACAATTCTTAAAAAGATGAATCAAAAGCTTGTCACTAAAGCAGATGTGATGTTTGAACTTCACCATTCATAAACTGAATAATGTTCCCTGACATTATAAAAAGTGATCTCTACACAACTCAAGAATTTCCAGTTCTGCATGGTAACAGAGACATCGATCTTGTTAATTCAAGCATCTCGTTCATTTCTGTCTTAAGCTCAGTTCTGAAGATTTGCCCAGCCTGACTCCCATTCCCTTCCCGTTTCTGAAGAGCATCGTGGCACCAGAACACTCGAGTGCCAAGCACCTAAAGAGCTTGGGTAGTGCGCGTCTTTGTCGTTCTTCAGTCGCCAGATCATGTCCGACTCTGCGGTCCATGGACCGCACTGCACCAGGACTCCCTGTTCCTCGCCATCTCCTGGAGTTTGCCCAAATTCATGGCCACTGAACTGGTGTGGATTTAGCTCATGGTTGCCTTTTCTTGCTGGTCTTTGCTGAGGGGTAATTATTTTCTATGGAGATTGACTGCTGCTTGAGTTCCCACTGCATGTGTTGGAAGTCAGGACCTCCAATTCATATACTTTGTCTTCCTATCTCCAAATTAAGGAATTTTCTGATTCGATATCTCATTCAGTCATCTCCATATCCACCCTTCTCCAGGGGAGCTTCCCCACCCAGGGATTGAACCTAGGTCCCCTGCATTGTAGACAGATCCTTTGCCATCTGAGCCAGCAGGGAAGCCCACCTATCCAGTTAGTCAGGCTCTCTCTGTTGCCTCCTTAGAATCACTCTAAGGTGTTGTCAGAAGCCCACTAGCTCACCCACCAAGACACTGCTCTGAAAGTGAAAGTGGAGTCGCTCAGTCGTGTCTCTTTGCAACCCCATGGACTGTAGCCTATCAGGCTCCTCCATCCATGGGATTTTCCAGGCAAGAGTACTAGAGTGGGTTGCCATTTCCTTCTCCAGATCTTCCCAACCCAGGGACTGAACCATGGTCTCCCGCATTGTAGGCGGACGCTTTAGCATCTGAGCCACCAGGGAAGTCTTTGCTCTAGTGATGCTCTTTATCCCTGGGATGCCATGCTGATTATGAGTTGCTCTACTAGGCTACACCCTGCGGAGCTGAGAAATACTTCCTTCTGCCTGGGGACACCTACAGCATTCATGAATTCCATCTTTCTTCTTGATAACAGTTACTGCAGCACCCCTGTATTTTTCACCAATTCCTGTACTGTTAAAATATACTCTGACTCATGTTTTCTTCACTGAACAAACCCCTTTGTGACCATTTTCACAGTATTTATTAAGCCACATTTTTCCATCTATTTTTTCATTTGTCCTTTGCTTCAAAATCCACATCCTCTTATATTTGTCACTTAAGAAATATGGTAAAATTATCTCTGATATTTAAAATTATAAACTTTTTTTTAAAAAAATTACTTTTACTTTATTTTACTTTACAATACTGTCTTGGTGTTGCCATACATTGACATGAATCCACCACGGGTGTACATGCGTTCCCAGACATGAACCCCCCTCCCACCTCCTTCCCCATAACATCTCTCTGGGTCGTCCCCGTGCACCAGCCCCAAGCATCCTGTATCCTGCATCGAACATAGACTGGCAATTCGTTTCTTACATGATAGTATACATGTTTCAATGCCATTCTCCCACATCATCCCACCCTCTCCCTCTCCCTCAGAGTCCAAAAGTCTGCTCTACACATCTGTCTCTCTTTTGCTGTCTCGCATACAGGGTCATCATTACCATCTTTCTAAATTCCACATATATGTGTTAGTATACTGTATTGGTGTTTTTCTTTCTGGCTTACTTCACTCTGTATAATCGGCTCGAGTTCCATCCATCTCATTAGAACTGATTCAAATGTATTCTTTTTAACTTTGATAAAGGTGTATGTTCTTCATTTTATTTCATACTTCGTGCCTTTTGTGGTTTTTTTTGCAGTGCTAATTTGTTGCGCATGACAAATGTGTTATTAAAGATATGCCCATCTCTGAATTTGGGCATTGCACAGTCTATTTGGCTGTTTAAAATTATTTCAATTTTTAGAGTATAAATAACTGGACTAATGAACTGTCACAAAAATATATATCTAAAGTGACAAACGACTGTCATTTTTTATGGTTATATATTCACAAAGATTCACTCAGGAAACAAGATTTAGGCAATTTGATGTCATTTTCCAAACAATCACCCTCCTTTATCCAGCTTTCTTCATGGACAAAGAAAAAAGTTTCATTCACATTTACATTTTTAGGGCAATAAATACTATGCAATATGTTAAAAAGTGACCTGTACTGATGTAACGCCCCAAATGCCTAGCAATATAAAACATTACCTTCTTAGCTTGAGAGAAAAGCCAAATTATTATTTGGTCATATTTGAGTCCAAATAATATAATTTCAAAAATGATGTAGAATTTAAAATAATGATCACATATCAGTTAAAGGTATAGCATGTTATAATTGCTGGTTTACCATGTTTTTCTAATTTTAATCTAGAACTCAAGAGCTGTACCCTCAACTCATAATGCTTTTAACACAATCTCTGTTGCAGGTTACTTAGTTATAGAAAATCCATCAAGTAAGTTTGTTAAGTATCTTTTCTTCTTTTTGAATACCAACTCTAGATTCCCTGCTTCAATGAATCTTAATGTGTGGTTCCTTTTTTGTATGTTTGGTAGAAAAACCTCCAAGCTGGATATAAATCATAAAAGCATGACTAATTGCATGGTAACTGGAGAAATGCTTTCTCTCTCTCTGGGGTGAAGCCTGCATGTCTGTATTTTAGCTTGGGAAGTAATACAGGGATATCTAAACTCCTTAGGGTTTAGAAACCATGTCATTATGAGAATGAGGTCACTGCAATATTTTATATCTTCTAAAACCTTGTAATGTATAAAATGTTCTCTGTATGACAAAGAGGTATTATATGCATTAGGATTCAATGATAACTTTATGCCCTTACATTTACTTGAAAAACTTTCTTCATTAAAATGTACAATCATTCATTTAAAGTCACTTAAAATTTGAAGGATTTCTGCACCATGAAATACAGAGAAAGTGAACTCAAAGGGGGAAAGCTAATTTTGTAAATATGACAGAGTGACTTTAAAGGGCTGTGTGGTTTTGAAATGTCCTGTGTCCTCTTAACTGGTCAACTATAAAGGCAGAGTCCAGACTAAAGGAAAAGAACTGAACCTAACATAACTCCATTTTATACCTTTCTTTGCTTGGAGGCCGATAAGCAAGAAATCCTTCCTGCAACATGTTGAAGAGCTCTGCACAAACAACAACCTAAAGTTTCAAGAAGAATTTTCGGTATGTTACCAGCAGTTGTCACAACATTGCCAGACCTCCAGTCGTTTCACGTGTCACATTTCATGTCCCGTTTAAGCTTGCAAGGCCATGAAGGACTCTGGCCGTGATAATCAATACCCAATTACCAGGTTGATTGTTTGGATAGTAACATTACACTGAGCAGCCTCTGGTGCAACCTGAACAGAATTATTCACCTACTGTGTCAGGAAAAGGTGCTGCTCCTCAGACTTCCCCCAGCAAAGGCAACCTGGCCCCGTTTGTTCTCTGCTCATCACCCAGATATAGAAGCAACCCTAGAATGCTGGATGCATTGGTTTTTGTGTGTGTGCAAGGTTTGGGTGGTACCATGTATTCCAATAACTTTTAGATTTTGAAACTAAAGTTCATTTCATATTTGCCTGCTTAGTTTATGTTAGTGGTATAGATGAACCTGAGAACAGAATTTGATGTTTCCAGAAATTATAAGAAACAATGTTTTTTAGAACTGTACAAAAATAGATAAATAACACCTGTACTTTCAGGCTTATTTTTAAATCATGGAATAAGTGCTGTATCTCATTAAAGAGAATATATGAAGAACTTGTAACTTTAAGACTATTTCAAAGTTAGAAGATAAACTTTATTGCTTTTAGCGTTTATATATCTACAAAATTGAAATTACATTAAAAGCTTAAGGCATGTCTTAGATCTACAAGCTATCTTAAAGTTTGTGAGCCCCTTTCTTGACTTATTTTGTATGAGAAAAAAAATAAAAACAGATTTCTAAATGTTACCAAATATTTCTGTTTTTTCATGAACGTTTTAGTGTGTGAACAAAGACTCAAACAATTGGCTTGGATAATTCAGGATTGTAATATTTCAGTCTCTCAGGGAGTAATAACAAAAATGTGAGAAGATTAATGGTATTTCCTACAGATTTTTGGTTATGCTTCTTAAATATTGATCTGGACTTAACAAAATCAGTGGTACCATAAAACTCTTCTTAGCATTTATACAGCAAGAGCTTTCAACTTTTCAGGAACCAAAGGGTAGTTTCATTAGAATGTAGCGAATGACTGAGTATCTGAAAAGTTTTATTAGCAATAACATTTTCACATATACTGAGAAGGTTTCTAGTTTAACTATTTTGGAGATCATGGTTTTAAGTACTTGGGTTTTATATATATATATGTTGTATGTGTATACTAAGTAAATGTATATAAATATGTAAGGACATGGCTTTTTCAAATTGCTTTTAATCCTACTGCTGTGTCAATTTTTAAAGCAAAACTGTTTTGATAAACAAATGCATCTTTGANGTAAATGTATATAAATATGTAAGGACATGGCTTTTTCAAATTGCTTTTAATCCTACTGCTGTGTCAATTTTTAAAGCAAAACTTTTAATAAACAAATGCATCTTTGATGCATATATTTGATAAACCTTGTAACTCAGGTCATATTCACTTACACCTTAAATATCAATAAGCTCTTACTTGTACTAGGCACTGATATATGTCAATTCAGCATTTTATAGCTAGGTGACCTTGGGCAAATTACCTAAACTCTCTGTTCTTCAGTGTCCTCCAGCTGTATCTATCTGAGTTGTGAATACCAAACTGATTGAATGATGTGTAATACTAAGAACAGTGGCTGGCACAATAAACATTTGTTATTACAATGATGATTTCTACCATAAGGAAGTTCATATTTTTGATAAGAACTACAGACATATCTGAGAAGTCACAAATACACAGTGTCCTGATAGAGATACGCAGAAAGAAGTGAGCTTCAACTCTGTCTGGAGAGCAATCGGAAAAGAATTTACAAAAAAGTGACCGGCCAGATGTACTTTAAGACAGAGCAGAAGCCCAATGAGTAGAGAAAGGGGGAAAGGCATTCTAGAGAGAAAGAAGGAATGCGAAAGCATAAGGGTGCAAAACAGTCGCACTCAGCTGTGATCCACTAACAAGCAGAAAACAGTAGGAAAAAGAGCTCAGTATTTAGGAGGGTTGGTTGAAGCCCCATGTGCCCTGATAAGAAGGCCACTGAGTGTAATATTACTAACCAAACAATCGACCTGGTAACTGAATATTGATTATCAAGGCCAGAGTCATTTCAATCTATAAATGGAGACTTCTGTAAACACAGAATAGAAGGTGATTCCAATTCACCTTTCTTTTCCCCTCTATTTGTCTCATATAAATGTGCTGATATATATTCCCAAAACCTAACACAGGATAGCTGCTCTAGGATTCCTCATTTGGTTAAAATTTTTTTCCAAGCCTTTGGTGCCAGAACACCAGAATTCAGATGCTTAACCTTGTCCCTCTTCATTAACACATACATACATGCAAAAGACTGTCCAGAATTCTCAGAGGAAAAATAAGGAAGAAGGGGAAAAATTATCCAATTAAAAAAATAATTTCTAATAATGCTGAAAAACTGCAAACCCCTCAGTTTTAGCACTTTTAAGGGAATCTGGTAAACTGAGACATTTCTAATATGGAAAACTATAAATTTCGTAAATGTAAATCATCAGCTTGATAAAATTACCTATTTTCTTGAACAGCTTTTTAAATGATCAACAGATATCATGATTTTCCACCAAAATATCAATAACAGAGTTCCTTGACACTCCTTCAGGGTCTGCTATTTCTTAATCACACCTTTGGATTCTGCTATCGATTTAACAATGCCCACTGAGAACAGGAATTGACCTTTGGCATCTTCTCAAACTGACCACTGTTGTACCAATTAATAGGCATGAAATCACACTGCCCAAGGAGAAAAAACAAAAAATAAATCACCAGCTCCCTTCCCCTACTAAGTAGATGTTGAAGTATTAAATAATATTTGATGAAACCATGCGTAAAGTATGAAAGGACTCGCTAGCATGGTTGCCTCGCCTCAGACTTCACAGAGGGCAGAGAAACCACGCCAGAGAAAGCAGGAGCCCAAAGGACCAGCTCTATGCAGGGTATTTTCAGTGTAAGCTCATCTAAGTTCCTTACTGTTCACTTGACCTTGCTTCTGCAGTTATGAGAAGTGTTTTCGTTTTAAAAATAAAAGGACTTAGAATAGTCTTTTACTAAGTGGAACTTCGTGTTGACCTCTGAAATAAATCTAAACTTTGCAATGACTTCAATCCACAGGAATTACCAAAATTTCTTCAGGATCTCTCTTCGACTGACGCTGATCTGCCCTGGAACAGAGCAAAAAACCGCTTTCCAAACATAAAACCATGTATGTTTACATACTGTTTCTGGTTTTAGATACTGAAAGCTTTTCAAATGAGTGCAAAATGCACTTTAGCATCTTCTTAAATATGTATTTCATATTAATTATAATAATGCATTTTACTAGCAACAACTTATAAATTGTATTTCTTTGGCTTTGTTAATATTGACTAAAGTTAATGTACATAGGTTTCAGCTTGTTCACACAAGGTTTATTCATGCAGGTGTAAGAAACTGTAGCCCTAGTACTTTCTGAGCTTTGTAATTTAACCCCAGGAACAAACCTCTCAAATATCTTCCTATAGACCTAGTTCTCAAATGAAGAGAGAAAGTTAGTGTGTAACTGTGCACATTACTTTCCTTAAGAGCATGGCAGTGCTTTGTAAAGGAATATTAAAAAGTGCATTGGAAAATATCTGTTGAAGATCAGAGTAAATGTGTGATTACCAGGGCTGGTTTTTACAAAGGAGGCAGGCTTGTGCTTTACCATAGTCAACATTTTTCAGTCAGTAAGAAACCATAGTACATGCTATGCTGTTACTATGTCCTTAAATGTCATTAAAATGAATGTATATACTGATGTGGAAAAAACAAACCATATTATTGATGTAAGAATTAGCAGTAATGTGAAAGAAAAAACAGCATTCCTCTTTAAATGCTATATTTTTCAACATGTTATCCTACTAAGTATTTTCTGATTCAATACATTTTTATATTATAAAATTGAAAAGTGATATGTGAAGTTCTGAAATGTTGTCAATATTGTTTCAAAGTCTAGAGTTTTAAAATATTCCTAATTTTAGAGTTAATGTATATATATTTTTCTATGTTCTATGTCTTTTCAAAACTGTATTGGGGAAAATTCCATACATATAAAAATTGAACTCTTCTGTCTAGAAAGACACAGACTTTGAGAAATATGGTATCACAGAAGGCAAAATCATAAGGATATGGATAGCCCCCGCCAAAAGTGGACCATATTGTGTTATTCTAGAACTAGAGGATAACTGAGGCATGAAGTAAACAAATTTAGGGAAACATGATCTAGAAGTCAGTAACCTAATGGAATCTGTTAACTCCCAAGAATTAGAAAAGGATGAAAATACAAATAGCTTTAATCACCTAAAATCCTTCCTGGAACAAAACAAATCATAGGTAAATGACTTTAAGAGTAAGTTGACAAATAAGGCATCTTTGTAGGAAATAAGGAATGTTAGTATTACATCCCTAAATTCCTCTGGCATGACCTTCCTTAATAAATCCTTTTGTTTTCCCTTTCAGAGATTTAACCTGGGTGGGATACATCCTAAGTTTAAGAAATATGGAAAGTGTCAGGTTTTTATATTCATCCATATCTAAATTTCCTTCAGATTCTCTGCTTCGTGCTTAATGATATTCTGTGAAAATAAATACTATAGTCTGATTGAAGGACAGTTACTATGGAATATTTAATATTTATTTACAATAGTGTATGTGGCTAAAGTAATATACATCACTGTATATCATTATATATAGGTAGATAAAACATATCTAGCTTATTTCCAAAGACTGAAGCATATCTGACTTTAAATATATAAAAATTTGATATGTGAGATTTTTTATATGTAAAATTTTGATCTTTTGTTATTAAGATTTCAGTGCATTACTTTCTGGGTTTACGTAATGGCCGTTAAAGTTATACAGCGCTAGCTTGCTAGCACTTACAGCATAAGGAGAATATAACTAAACAAACATCCTTAAAATAAGGAGAACTCAGGAGTAAGACAATCCCAATAGCTGAGGCTAAGACAAAAATAACTAGTGACGGCTAAGACAATAAATAACTGTAAATCAAGGATGTCTGGGAATATCAGAAGCATTGCATACATTTTTTTCCACCTTTGCTAGAGCCAAAGGGATAATATCCAATTGTTTTCTGTTTTTTCTTGATTTCAGTACAGAAAACATAGTAATTTTTCAAATAATATTCTACATCCACATCTAATATCCTTTAATGGGTTTTTGGGGTAAAGTTTTTTCTTAACTGTCCTCTTAAAGAACTGGACGTTCTATAAGAAATAATTTTATTAGGCATAATTTTATACTTTTCAATAATTTTATTAAGAATTTATTAATTCAACTAGTACATACTACCTGCTGTATAGTAAAATGACTAAAAACGTGGGCTCTAATCAAACTTCCTAGGTTGCATTTCTGTTTACATAACAACTCCTTTAGTTACTGGATATTATTTAGTAATGTTGACCGCATAACTTTAAGGGTTAGATAAAATAATCCTATAAATCACTTTGCCCAATATAGAACACAGGGAGCTCTCAATAAATATTAGTTCTTATGATTGTTAGCAATCAGTAAATTGCTTATTTTTAAAAGCCTCTAAGTTTCTGGGTGACTAAAATTTAGTTACAGGCCCTTAGGGTCTATGGTCTGGTGATAACAAACCTACTTCCCTAATCTGGGTCGGAAGACAAGCTGTAAACTCACATCCTCTCAAACAGGCAAACAGACCCACATGCTCCCAGCTGCCTCCCACCGTGACACACACACACATAGAAGATGCAATATTTAAACTAATATATTCTCCCATTGTGTTTGCAGAGAAGCCATAAAGCTGAAGAAATGTTTTTTTCTCCCATAGAGAATGAATTCATTTTAGTAGAGTCTGAATTTTAGCTCGAGCCAGCTAAGTGAGATTCACTGTTTCCCCTGAGTAATGTAGAAAGAAGGATTTCAAATATCACAGTGCATTTTAGAACATATTAGCTTACAGGGCTTTAAGATACTAGAATTAGCAGCAAATGTGTGCAGAAGAGATTTCCAAATCTCTATTTGAGAGGACACTGTGACCTTGAGAAGTGTTCCAACACCATGAAGAAAAGTTTAGCTTGCTGTCGACTCAGTTCAGTTGACTCGGATAGTTCACTCAGATATTGAGTGAATAGAAAACTGATGGCCTCCCTTTCTTAGTTGCATAACTGGCCACAGCGTCATTAAAACTGGCACATCATACCAAGTTCAAAATCTTTGGGACAGGAACGGTTCACATAATCTGCTTGAATGATCCCCCTTCTTTAGATTCAAACACATTGGTTGGACCATTATACTTACTTAATGATACAGCAAAGTCATTTAACATATAACATGTGCTTAATTTTAAGAACTTGAGAATGTGTTCTGTGTTCCATACACAGCTATACATTTTGTAAACATTCATATTCAATCCTCAGAGGATTCTACAAAATAAATATTATAACTATATGTTATAGACGAGGTAACAAAGAAACGGAGAAGGGAAACAATTCGCCCAAGGCCATAAACGGCAGACAGGCAGAGCGTCTGGATTCCCACTCAAACCCACTTTCCCATTTTCGCTCCACTGCTCAGCACCTTCCCAGGAAGGTTTGTTTCAAAACCTCAGAAGAACTTACTAAAAGATGACTTTGTATCATTTCCTTGTCTAGTGAAAATCAGCACTGGACGTTTCAACTGTAATACCGATTTGGCAACGATTCTCAGGGAAAAATAATTTTTGATACTTATCTTTGAAGAAAAATAATGGGAAAAGGGTTATCTCATTTTGCTAGACTGTAAAGCAGTCTAAATAACAGTAATTCAAAGTCTGGTGTGAAAGAAAAATTGGCATCTAAATTAAAGAAAGAACTCCAGAAATAGACCTAAACACAGAGAAAACTAGTGTATGATAAAGTGGTATTTTGAATGAGGAGGAAAGGGTGCACTATTTATTGTTCTAAACGGCAACAAACAATAAAACATAGATTTTCCCTTATTCTGTCCCCAAATAAAAGAAGCCCAATGGAATAAAAATCAAAATATTTAAAACAAGCAATAAAACCTATTAAAGCTCTGGAAGAAACTATGAATGAATGTGTGAAGATAAGAATATCGGTATGACAAAGCCTTTTGTATGTATCACGCAGAAAGCCACAGTGAAAAATAAGAACTTTGATTACAATATATATAAATTTTATGTATGGCAAGATATCTAACAGATAAATTAAGTGAGTCAAAGACAAATGACAAACCAAAAAAATTTCAATACATGTAACATTTTTAGTATAAAATATTTTTTAAAATAAAAATAGCATAATATGAAAAGGCAATTATAGAAAAGATATTTAAAATGGCCAATACACAAGCAAAGAAGCTCATTTTCACTCATAGTTAAGGCAATCAAAATAAATACTAAGATAAATCAATTTGTATCTCTCAGAAGGTCATAAATTAAAATGTTTAATAGTATCTCATGGTGGTCAAAGTGAAAAGAAACAATTGTTCAAACTGTTCAAACACTTTTGTTCAGAGTGAACTGATATAATTTGAGAACAATTCATCAGTCTTTCGAAATTTGAGAAGCACAATATGATTTGGGGCTTTTACTGCTAGTAATATATTCTACAAATAAACTCCAACATATATGCAGAATTTAAGTTATTTATTCAGCATTTTACAATAACAAAATGATATGACTTTCAATCATCCTGAAGAGCTAAATAAGTATGTTATATTCACAATGAAATACTATACGGCCTTTTAAAGTAATGAACTATTAGGTTGGTAAAGGTATTTGTTCAGGCTTTTCCATAACATGTTATGGAAAAATCTGAGCAAACTTTATGGCCAACCCAATAGATATTGTTATTTGCACTAATATGGAAAGATATGGCTAAATAAAATTTTTTGCAGAATAGAGGGACTAGGACCCCATTTGTGGTTAATTTTATATGACTATGTATAGAAAATCCTGGAAATAAATATGAGAACATATTAATAGTCATTGTCTTTAAGTTGTGGAAATATGGAATAAAAAGGAACTTCTACTTTAAAATTTTACAGCAATCTGTAATTTTCAAATGTTATATCAAAAACTTCTTTGTATTTTATAGAAAAAAGTAATTTAAATAGTATTAATATCTTATCTTTCCTTCTAGATAACAATAACAGAGTGAAGCTGATAGCTGATGCTAGTATTCCAGGATCAGATTATATTAATGCCAGCTATGTTTCTGTAAGTTGCTATTTTATATACATTTTTTATAAAACATAAATACTGCAATAATGGTACTCTTCCAACTATTGAAAACAAGAAATTCATTACAACCTCCATAGATTTAATGTACCAGTTCCTTACAACATTAGGTATACCCTGTTTTATACATGGGGAAACAGAAGCTCCAAATAGAGATTGCAATTTACCCCACAATCATTTCGCTGATAAGCAGCAGATGTCCAACTTCAAACTACATATCCCCTGGACCTTCCACTGTTTCCAGTGTTTGTCAGAAGATCCTCTGTATACAATGAGGTCAGCCAGTTTTTCAAGGAAATTAGTCAAATGGATAGTCATGTCCCTATAATATAAAAACCCACTGTGCTCTTCTTCCCTTTGAGATTTTCAGTCCTTCAAGGGGACTGTGATGCCATGTTCTTTCCACCCTCTGCTACTTAGAGAACGTGTAGTCTTTTGCAGCCACTCAATAAACACATCTTAAGTGAACCAGTGTGGGGTAAACTGTGATAAACATCACAGATAATAAATGCTTGCCACAGAGGATCGAAAATGGAAAATAACCAGGGTTCCAAGGAGCTCTTTCTCCATTACTCTTGCTCTCTCAATGCTCACCACTATCTTAGGAACACAGATACCTTATATGCACCCAAGACCTCCACTTGGGTTGACCCAACCATGAAATCTCAAAGGAGGAATTGCTCCTGTGGTCATTTAATCCAGTCACTTAGAAAATCTTTCTGAAAAATTACTGATAATTAGAGATTAGCCTCTCTTGGCACTGACTCACTTACTTCCTCCCTAAGGCAGATGGTTCTGTCTCTGAACTAATCAAATATACAGTTGTGGTTTGTTTTTAGAAAACTGCAAATAAAAAGCTTAATTTCAGAAACTGAGTTCACCATGTATAAATACACTAAAACATAGTCAATGCAAATTCAGATTAATAATAAGTACAGCATTTTAACAAAATGACAACTTTTCTAAAAGGTAATAGGCAAATCGGTGATTTGGTTCACCCAGAATATTTAACTAGTTTGAGTTAAGACAATGAACTCTTCTCTAGATGGGAAAGGAAAGGATGGAGCAACACGTAAGCAGAGCCCCACTGGGACCAAATGAAACAGCAGGCCTAGGCGAGACACTGAGGCAAAAAGTTTGAAGACATTTTATTGTAAAAAGAAAAAGAAAAAAAAAACTGATGACTGAGCCTCCATCCTGATGTCCCCGGGATTCTAAAATACCCCACTGATGTCTGAATCTTTGATATTACGAAAAAGAAAACCTAAAATACCTAACGCTATTCTTACAACTATAATATAGTAATCTTCTTCCCTGTTAATAAGCCACCTCTTCTAGAAAGAACTGTGTTCATAATTTGATCAAATGTAACTGCGGAACACATCATGAATTTGCCTGTCATTCCTGTGCAGTGCCCATGCTAATCTCTGTATCTTTCCAACCTTAGTGTATGTGCTTGCTTACAGTGTATGTGCTGCCGAAGCAAGCACATACAGTTTTTTAAACACAAGATGCGTACCCTTAAATCTTCACCACTGACTTCAATTCTAAAAGGTAGCAAGGTTAACCATTCTCATCATGATTCTACAGATACCTGAAGCTTTCCTGTACTGCCCATAATCCCATTAAAAATTTTTTTTAATATAAATTTACTTATTTTAATTGGAGGTTAATTACTTTACAATATTTATATTGGTTTTGCCATACATCAACATGAATCCACCACAGGTATACACGTGTTCCCCATCCTGAACCCCCCTCCCTCCTCCCTCCCCGTACCATCCCTCTGGGTCCTCTCAGTGTACCAGCCCCAAGCATCCAGTATCATGCATCGAACCTGGACTGGTGATTCATTTCATATATGATATTATACATGTTTCAATGCCATTCTCCCAAATCATCCCA
Source organism: Redunca redunca (assembly GCA_006410935.1). Lineage (NCBI taxonomy): Eukaryota > Metazoa > Chordata > Mammalia > Artiodactyla > Bovidae > Redunca > Redunca redunca. Next base: position 965,317 of record SJYQ01003044.1, on the reverse strand, counting down.
CCCTCTCCCTCTCCCACAGAGTCCAAAAGACTGTTCTATACATCTGGGTCTCTTTTGCTGTCTCGCACACAGGGTTATCGTTACCATCTTTCTAAATTCCATATATATGCATTAGTATACTATACTGGTGTTTTTCTTCCTGGCTTACTAAAAATTTTTTTTCTTATTCATCATCTTCTCGCCTAGGCCTGCCACTTCATTTGGTCCCACTGGGGCTCTCCTTCTGTACTGCTCCATCCTTTCCCCAACATCAAACAACCTGCCCTGTGTCCCACTCCCCACAAGCCTCTGTTAAGAGGGAAAAGAATTCATTCATTCTAAATTTTACTTCGGTTAGTAATAGACACAAACGAATACCTCATAGCCTAAAAGGTCCAACTAGCTATGGGATGACGGTATAGGATATGAACATGATTAGGAAGGCAACCAGACAGTTTTAGGAGGTATAAATGAACCACACAGATTACATAAACAAAGGAATATTAATGAACTCCCAGTGCTCCCTCTACATAAACAAAGGAATATTAATGAAGTCTCAGTGCTCCCTCTAAATATTATCAGTTGTTGGGAGACAATCATAAGAAGATAAGGCACAATGAACAATAAACTAAGTCTGAATATATACAGAAAATACACATTCTTCTGTGGTCAAGTGATGTTGTAATAAAACTTACCACAGAGTCGCCATGACCCATGTGTAATGATATGCATCATCCTTACTGAGCTGCATAGGAAGCAGGTGCAGATGGAAAGCACTTTACATTAAGGCAAGTTGCAGTATTACAGTGGGCAGAATATTTATTGCTTTTACTTTCAGGGCAAAATCTCCTTTGTCTGGGATGTCAGGAGAAGATGGAAATAAACTCATAATACAGTAGTGGCCTCTCACTTTTCCATCCCCAAGTTTAGGCAGTCTTCACTTCACAATAAAGACTTCTCAGAGTGAAGGACACCGCAGTTTCTCCCCACTCCCCAGCTTTCTTCCACGGCACTTCCACGTGAAAGTTTATGAACACTTGATCCAGGAGCCAAAGATAGAGGCCATCTACAAAGGGACTCTAGATTCCGATTTCTTTAGATGCTACGGGAAAAGGGAGAAGAACTATAGAGCGAGAGAAGAAAGCAAAATAAGTAGTGTTTAGATGGGGGGAAGAAATGAAATCTGAAGAAGGGAAAAGGGAATGCCAGTAGGTGGTCTGAAATATGTGCTTTGAGACTAGGAAACACCAGGCCAGGATCTGTAATTAGATTGCTGTTTGTTTACCTCTCGGGCCTTGGCTGTTGTTGGGAATTACACTCCCAAAGCTAGGACTCAACGAGAAGCTGGAAATTTTTGACTAAGGATGGGCCATGGGAGAGAGGCAGAGAGGAAAATAAATACTGCATTCTTGTAAATAGCCAATAGTTGTACAAGTGAGTTTACGAATGTTTTCAAGAGAGCGAACAAGAACATTATGTGATGGGACAAGAGAAGACTCCAACCTGCTAACCCAAATTATCTCCCCTGTCAACCTAAGATGCCTGAAATTACTTCAATTTGAGGATAGCTTTTACTATAGTTAGACTGAAGATTAAGGGCTACGATACATATGAGCCATAATCATATCAGAAACATCAGATTTGGTCTATGCTGATAGAAGATTATAGTACCAAAGGACATTGGATCCTGAAACAGGGAAATGCAAATGAGGAGAAATATTTTATAAATTGATAAATTACACTTAATAGTCCTCACCCTTAAGACACTTTCTTCCTTCGGCTTTTAGGACAACATTCTCTTGATTTTCCATCTACGGCTTTGACTCTTTCATCTCAGTCTCTTTGTTCTCTCTTATCTCCTTGACTACCAAACGCTGAAATTATCTAGAGCCCATTCCTTGAATTTGCTGCTTCTTTTCAAACTCATTTCCTTGATGACCTCTTGTGATTTTAAGCAAGATGTATTTGCTGACTACTTAAAAATTATGTCTCTAGTTTGGACTTCTTCCTGAACTCCAAACTCACATACCCAATTGCCGTGACGACATTCCCACTTGAATATCCAAATGGGATTTCAAGTTTAATGTGTCCATTGTGAATTCTTGATTTTCCTTTTAAGTCTGCTTATGCTACGTGTGGGGAGAAAGGAACCTACCTACCTACACTGTTGGTGGGAATGTAAATTAGTACAGCCAGTACGGAAAACAGTATGGAGCTTCCTGAAGACACTAAAATTAGAGTTACTGTATGATCCAGAAATCCCACTCCTGATCATGTATCTGGAGAAAACTCAAGTTTGAAAGGATAAATGCACCCCAGTGTTCACTGTCCACTGATCGAGGAATGAATAAAGGAGATGTGATGAGTGTGTATTTATGTATCGCATATATGGTATATGTGTGTATATATATAAGTACACACAGGATATTGGCCATAAAGAAGAATGGAATGATATTTGCATCAACATGGATAGACCTAGAGATTGTCACACTAAAATCTCTCAGAAACAGAAAGAGAAATACCATATGGTATTACTTTTATGTGTAACCTAAAATATGATACAAATGATCTTATTTACCAAACAGAAGTAGACCCACAGACATAGAAAACAAATTTATTGTTACCTAAGGGGAAAGTGGGTGTGGAGGGATAAATTAGGGCTTTCAGATTAGCAGATACAACGTTTTATATAAATAAACAACAAACTCTACTGCATAGCACAGGGAATGATTTTCCATAAACTGTAATAAACTGTAACAAAAAAGAATACATATTGTATATGTATAACTGAATCACTTTGCTTTACACCAGAAACACAGTAAATCAACTATATTTTAATTAAACAAAATTTTTTAAGTATGCTCATACTGAAGTTTTTTTTTTCCCCCATCTTTATTTAGAATTGTTACTGACTCCTATCTTTCTTATACCCAGTATCTAATCCATAAGCAAATCTCTTGGCTTTGTCTTCAAAATACACCAGATTTTATTATTTATCACAATGCCCATTCCTATCACCCACACTGCATTCCCTGGTTGGATTGTTACAATATTCCAACTACTCTCCCTCCTTTCCCTTTTTATACCATTATCAGCTTGTTGTATAGAAACTAGAGTGGAACTATTAAACACACTATATATGTTCAGAATCTTTCAATGGCTTTCTCTATCATCCAGAGTAAAAACCAAACTCTTAAAACTACCTGCTGCAGGGCCTAAAGCACTGCTCCCTTCCCTCTCGTCTCCAACGTCACCTTCTACTACTGTCCTTTCTTGCAGTTCCTACAACACTCCAGACACATCTCTCTTTTAATGCTGTTACACTTGACTTTCTACCTGGAATACTTTTTCTCCAAATCTTGAAGGGCTTACCTCTTTCTGCTTCAAGTCTTTCCTCAGATTTCACCAATGAGCCTTTTCTGAACACCCTGTTTTTTGAAATTCTCTCCCATAGCACTTATCACTTTTAAAAAGCTATGTAAATCACTCATTTAATAGATTTAACAGATTTAACAAATCTGTTAACAGATTTAATGTCTATTTCCTTTAACTAGAATATAAGACAAATCAGGGTAGGAACTTTAGTCAATGACGAATCCTCAGTTCCTAGACTAGTGCCTGGCACACAGTAAGCACTCACAAATATTATTTGAATGGAGGAATGTACATTTTAAAAGCTGTAAAGAAATTAAAATATTAATGGTGCTTCATTCTGGATAGTGAGATTACAGATGAAGTCCATATTTTTTAATATATATTTCTGAATTTTCCTGACATTCTACATTGATTGTGTAGTACTATTTAAACTAAAAAAAAAAAAAAAAGCTTTACAATGTAAATAATTACATACTGAAGTATTTCAACTGAGACTGGAAACACAGAAATGCTTTAGCACATAGTTTTTGTTTGTTTTTAGCAGACTGAAGGTTTTGTTCCAGAAACTATTGACTAGCACTGTGATTTGGGAAAAATCATCTAAAGTGGCTCATCATTCTTTAAAGTAAAACAAACTGGTTGGATTAGATTTTAGGACCACTTGAACTTTAAAATGTATACTATTCTGTATAATACTATATTCTCTGGCTACTGAGACAATTCAATTTAAAAATAAAATTCACCCTTAAACCTCATTCTTCAAAATATTTTGATGTTTGAAATAGATATAATTCCATCACTTTTAAAAAATTTACACATAAACTTTAAGAAAAATCCACAGATGCTACTCACGTGGCATGCTTACATTCCAGGTGAATAGACCAAGTTTGAGAATGACTTGATAAAATGTATAAGAGTTGTCGTAACAGGGTTGAGACAAATCTCAGGTCCTACAATAGTTAAATGAATCTTCTTCTTATCTTCACATTACTACTGGTTTTAAGCTCTGGAGAATAGTTACTAATACCATCATCAATGTAGATAATTTCTTGCAGGGATATATGAAAACATCTGCACATTCTTTAAATTTATAACAATAGCTAGTGGAGTGGGTAAGACAGCTGGCTCTGGATCCAGACCATCTTACTGTGAGACCTTGAGCAAATTCACACTTCTTAGCTTCCATCTTCATCTGTAAAATGAGGATAATAACAATACTAACCCATAAGGTTTTTATAAGAAATAGATTAATTAAAAGATGTCTAACATATTGTCTGCCATAAAACACATTATTATTGTTCAGCCTTACTGTTCCCTGGTGGCTCAGACGGTAAAGCGTCTGCCTGCAATGTGCGAGACCCAGGTTCGATCCCTGGGTCGGGAAGATCCTCTGGAGAAGGAAATGGCAACTCATTCCAGTACTCTTGCCTGGAAAATGCCAGGGACAGAGGAGCCTGGTAGGCTACAGCCCATGGGGTCACAAAGAGTCAGACATGACTGAGCAACTTCACTTTCACTCTCACTCTTGTATTCAAAGTCAGAAATTAAGAACAGCTAGTTGTATATTACGTTATGAGGTTTAACTTAATGTTGGAAATTTTGAGTATCTTTTAGCATTCAAAAATATGCAGTATTTTAAAATATTAGCTAATCTTACAACTAGTATGTTTTTCATGTCTCAAAAGCTAAAAAATATTATATACATATGTAAATATTGATGCAATGTTTCAATTATATCATTCTAGGGCTACTTATGTCCAAATGAATTTATTGCTACTCAAGGTCCATTACCAGGAACAGTTGGGGACTTTTGGAGAATGGTGTGGGAAACCAGAGCAAAAACATTAGTAATGCTAACACAGTGTTTTGAAAAAGGGCGGGTAAGTTATTTGAAAAGCTTTTCATAAAACCTTTATTTTACGTTTGTGTTAATTTGTGTGTGATGTTGGGTTTCCCAGGTAGCGCTAGTGGTAAAGAACATGCCTCCTAAAGCAGGAGATGCAGGAAATGAGAGTCCAGTCCCTGGGTCAGGAAGATCCCCTGGAGGAGGGCATAGCAGCCCACTCCAGTATTCTTGCCTGGAGAATCCGTTGGATAGAGGAGCCTGGTGGGCTACAGTCCATAGAGCTGCAAAGAGTCAGACACGACTAAAGTGTCACACGTGTGACAATTTTAGCTAATACTCTGACGTATCAATGACTTGGGCATGTATAATGCAGTTGTACCTTAGCAGCAATAACTTTGAACTATATATATATATATAATGGTTCTTATAACTTGTAAATTTTCTCTTGACTGCAGATCAGATGTCATCAATATTGGCCAGAGGACAACAAACCAGTTACTGTCTTTGGAGATATAGTGATTACAAAACTAATGGAGGATGTTCAAATAGACTGGACCATCAGAGATCTCAAAATTGAAAGGGTAAAAAAAAGGGGGGGGGAGGCAAACATGATAAAAAAA
>SJYQ01003044.1:885501-959146 GCA_006410935.1 Redunca redunca | reverse complement strand
CCCACCTTTATTATGTAAATACCTATACACATAGAAAATGATATAAGGATCTTTATACTTTCTGACATTATCAGATACCCAATACCAGTGTTATAATTTGTGAGTGTGTTTATTTAAGTTGTTAGGTCAAAACTGTTCAAAATCTACTATTCTGGTGTTATAAAATGTTACATTACATTGAATATAAATACCCTACATAATCATCTGTTTTCAAGATTTGCAGCAATCATGCTCATTGTGTGTATTCATACTGAAAGGTAATTTTCTGTAGTGTAGCAATAGCAGAAGACTTCTCTTATAGGAAATCAAGAAACCACAGTTTGTTTGTAAACTATCATTTTAAAAGATCACCTTGAAAACCTGGGAGTCAGCTACATTCAGACTTCGCTGTGATACTTAAATACCTTTATCATGTTTCTTTAATATGTCTTTCTGTCTAGCACGGGGATTGCATGACCATTCGACAATGCAACTTTACTGCTTGGCCTGAGCATGGGGTTCCTGAGAACAGCGCCCCTCTCGTTCACTTTGTGAAACTGGTTCGAGCAAGCAGGGCACATGATACCACACCCATGATTGTTCACTGCAGGTAAGAAAGGTTTTCAGGACCTTTTATGAAATACTTGAAATGGGATTTAAACCCAACGTGACCTTTATGTTATCATGACACTATTGATTTTCTAGTAGAATATTAATGTAGGTTCAATCCAGCTTTTAGTTGTCAGATATTTTACTGGTTATAACAAATCAAGATGTAGTTTTATAAAAGGTTAGATGGCAGAGATCAAATGAGTAAAGACTGTGGCTAAAAGAAAGACAAAATATATATCCTGGTACAAGAATTTTTATGGAATCTTTACTGGATTATACCTCTCAAAATCCTTAAAAAATATAAAAAATTGTAGCCCACTAGTGATGTGAATGTCTCTGGGAGTGTAGAATCTTGTAAGAATAAACTCTTGATCCTTCATTATTTCAATTGAGATTTGTCTACTATAATAACTTAAACTCTTTTGTAAAAACAATTTCCAAGATTTGAGTTACAAAGAATCAAGAAAATGAACTTTAAAATAAAGATCAAATTAAGTGACCAACCCAAGCATGATTCCAAACTTTTGCAAATTATTCAAATATCTTTCTTTGACCTAGCTCTTTGAACATGGTAAATATAATAACTTAAGGTTTTCACTTATTTTCATTGGTATTTTATACCACTGAAACACCAATACTCCCCCTCAAAAATTAATAAAGCTCACAACTGTTTAGAATTCAGAGTTCTGGACATACTGATATGATATATGCTTTCTAACATGTTATATCTAAATTAATCTCAGCATGAGTCTCCTCAACAGTTGTAGTTTGTAAATGAGAGAAAAAGTGGGTGCTAGACAATGCTGTTTTATGATTCTACTTATATGAGGTAACTAAAGTGAAAGTGAAAGTGAAGTTGCTCAGTCGTGTCCAACTCTTTGCGACCTGTGGACTGTAGCCCACCAAGCTCCTCCGTCCATGGGATTCTCCAGGCAAGAATACTGGAGTGGGTTGCCATTTCCTTCTCCTAAAAAAAAGGAGTAAATTCATAGAGACAGAAAGTGGTCTCCAGGGACTTAGAGAAATTGAGAGTTACTGTTTAATGGGTATAGAGATTCTGTTTGGGATTATGAAAATAGTCTAGAAACAGATATTCACAATGGTTGCATAAGACTGAATGTGCTTAATGCCACTAAACTGTGCACTTAAATACAGTCAAAATGGTAAATTTTGTCATGTAGCTTTTGCTACAATAAATGTTTAAGTAATTATTTTTAACCACATTAATAAATAATTATTAATTATAGTAACTCCAAAATCAATTGATGGATAGTCTAATGGGGATATACTATAATTAATGTAGTTAATATTTAGGAAAATATTAATCCATCCAGTTTTTAAACTTTTATTTAAATGAAGAAGCTCAACACATAATTTAATTGATCTACATTTTCTTTTCCAGGAATATTTTAGATTTTTAAAATTGTAACAGTAGGACATACATTATGAGATATCTTTTCACATTTAAAAACATATAAAATTAAAAGTAAAAGCCTCATTCTTACCCTACCAATTCCATATACTCTCCGTACACAGAAAAATTTTAACAGACTGGTATATAGTATAAATACAGTAACATTTTGCTTTTAAAGTCAGTGATTGATTTTAAATTGGCATTGCTGATTATTAAAGTGGATAGTAAGCTGCCTGTAATGTCTTCCTATTTTACATATACACTGCCACTGCATTATAATCGTGGATTTTAAAATTCACTAGAAAAGTAAAGTACCTTCTCTCTTTTAGACTCAAAAAGTGTAGCCTCATCCTTTGTGACTTATAGATAAAAATGCAGGAAAAAGTATGCTTATATTGATAATCTTTAAGTATCATTTCAAAACTTTCTCCTAAATGATCATGTCCAACCCCAACTTCTCACCTTAGCTTTTGACCTATACATTTAGCTTCCAGTTCAACATGACAACCTATTAATAAATGGCCACAACATTCTAAAAATGTGTCCAAAACAGAATGCTTGGGCCCATCTCCAAACTCACTCCTTCTCATCCCATCTTGGTCAACAGCAGTCCATTCTGCTTGGCCCAGGAACCCTAGACTCATCCTCAACTCTCTGCTTCCTCTCATTCTACATCCTTTCCAACAGCAAATACTCTGGTCCCTGCCCCCACCCTCTCTCCACACACTCGCCCCACCCTGGTCTCCTTGCTTTTCTTTGAATATGCAGAACACCCTCCCACTGGGATCTGTGCTCTTCCCTCACCTTCTGGCCGTATGCTCCTCTCCCGTGCACCAACATGCTGCACTTCTAACCCTATTCAAGTTTTATTGTCAGAGAATCTTTCTCTGATGACCCTGTCCTACCCTATCACCTTTTATCTCCTTAATTTTTACCTTTCACCATGGCACTTATTGGGCATCCCTGGTGACGCAAGTGGTAAAGAATCTGCCTGCCAATACAGGAGATGCAAGAGACAGGTTCGATCCCTGGGTTGGGAATATCCCCTGGATTATGAAATGGCAACCCGTTCCAGTATTCCTGCTTGGAAAATTTCATGGCCAGAGGAGCCTGGCAGGCTAGAGTCCATGGTGCTCCTAAGAGTCGGACATGACCGAGCGCACACACACACAGCACTTACCACCACTGGGCATACCTTATGCACGTCTCTCTTTTGTGGGGACTCCCATCATCCCTCTTCTAGACCTAAGCTCTTTAAGTACTGGAGACTCTGTGTGGTTCGCCCCTGTACCCCAGATGCCTAGGGCAGTGTCTGACACTCAAAGTATGCTGAACAATGTAATGACTGATTACTCTGCTGGGGGATATATATGTGTTATCATGTTCAGAGTTCTGTTGTAATGCTATTTCTTGGGTTGACCCATAGGCACTGTACACAGCCAACTATTCTTAACCTACAGAAGTAGTTTCTGTATTGTTTCATAATTTTCAAAGTGACATTTGTGAGACTAGGTGACCTTTCAAATGCTTTTTTTTTATTTTTTTAAGATTTACTTCCTATATTAACCATTTAAGTACACAGGAGTCTTGTCTAATTGCAATTTCTGAATAAATCTTGTCAGGTTTAACAATTAACAGTTTATATGGAGCACATACTGTCCTTCAGTATTCAGCTAAATTCTTAGAAGGAAACCGCTTTCCAATGTCATTATCTACGGAAGGAAAAGGAAATTCTAGGGAAAGTGAGTAAGAACACACAAGAGTCTATTTATCAATATGATATAGAAGAGGTGCTATCTGGGCTAAATGGTTGACATTTTCCATGTTTAGCATCACTACTGGTAACCAAAAATTGAATTATTCAAAGTTTCTGGTATTAAGACTTTTCAGTGATTTTTAAAAATATTCCCTGTACTTCTCCAATGACACCTCTTAAAACGTTATGAAAGAAGAGGAAAAGTTCAACTGGTTTAAAAAAAAAAAGACTCCAATATTTGACAGCGTGTTAAAGATAATCATCTTGCTCCTTCTAAACAGTCTTGGGAACAATATAAGTACAAAGAAACTCCAAAGAAAATCCACTTCCACATAAGAAAAGAAACTATATGTAATTTATTGCTACCATAGTGTATCTTCTTCATCGCCATCCACATGAATAAACTTTTGGCTGAATAATTTGCATGTAATTTCACTCTTCCTACAGTGCTGGCGTTGGAAGAACTGGAGTTTTTATTGCTCTGGACCACTTAACCCAACATATAAATGATCATGATTTTGTGGATATATATGGATTAGTAGCTGAACTGAGAAGCGAAAGAATGTGTATGGTTCAAAACCTGGTAAGACAATCCAGAACTGCAAGCAGTGTCGGCTCTAGAATTTTTCCTGGGAGGACCTTAGTGGCACCAATCTGGTTAGACATGGACTGTGGCTACAAGGCAGACACTCTTTTCTTATGTTATAAACCTCTAGGGTGGGGGCGAGGGCTTGGGCCTGGCAGCTGATGGAGATTATAGGAGAATGGACCCACATGTCCCAGTCATCCTTCAGCACTATTACTGATGACTCATCCTAACTTGTTTATGCTGACAGGCATGTAGAAAATAACTCGTAAAAGAGATTTGTCTTTAGTGTTTGGGAAGCACAGAAAATGAATCAGATTAATTTCTTTTGTAAACATGCTAGAAGCTGTAATTGGGAAAAGTTTAAAATATTAACTGTTATGTTGGTCTATCTATTTCCCCGTCCATATTTATCCCTTGTGTATATTAGTACTAATAATGTTTGTTACAGAATATTATCGGCTATCTGGGAGTCTTGTTTGGTTGTTTTAGTTTGGAAGCAAAAGTATTTTTAAAATCTAGATTTCGGTCATAAAAGAAATTGCATAGTACAATGGTAATGAAACTGAGACCCCTCTGCTGAGTGTCTAGTAGGTTCCAAGTACTATACTAGGTCATTTTCATGTATTATCTCATTTAATTCTTTATTTGTAAAGCAGGTCCAATGAAACTAATCAATAGACTAGGTATTACCGGCTCTTCTTTACAAATAGGGAAGCAGATATTCCAAGAATTTAAGTGATATTCAAAGGTTATAAGTGCCAGAGCCAAAATTCAAACCCCAATCTGTCTAATTACACTAAGATGTTCTTCTCATATCTTTGGATTGATATTTTTATACTATACAGATTTTTCTCAGTAAATATGCAGATCTTCTATAATGGTATTTTCTAGGGTACCAACTAGAGAACATAAGTGACTATACAGCCGTTAGAGGTGGGAGAAAACAGGCTCTTTGCTAAAATAAGTTTCAGAAAATTTCTTAGAGCCTCTATGCTAATGTGCACTGACATTTATAAACACAGAGCCCTCGTGGAAACATTTCCCAAACTTATATAACAGTGGTATCCTTGAACCCCTTTGACCCCAAAACATGTAACACCACGTCATGGAACATTATTGTTCTTAGGAAGATGTGGCTCTAGACCAGAGACACCCAAACTTTTCAAAATGTACATCCCTTTCAGGAGAAAAGTTTCAGCATTCAATTCCTGGGCTTCTCTGGTGGCTCAGATGGTAGAGAATCTGTCTACAATGCAGGAGACCTAGGTTTGATCCCTGGGTGGGGAAGACTCCCCAGAGAAGGAAATGGCAACCCACTCCAGTATTCTTGCGTGGGAAATCCCATGAACAGGGGAGCCTGGGATACTAGGGTCCGTGGGGTGGCAAAGGGTCAGACATGACTGAGCAACATACACATACACACATAAAACTACATATATGTATTTTAAAAATGTAGTTTGAGCCACTACGTATATTATAAAGTATACACAAATAAATTGAAAACCATGAGGTAAAGGTCAAATAAGCAATTTTGACAACTTTGGCATAGTGATGGCATGGCTCAGTCCATAAAGAATCTGCCTGCAATGCAGGAGACCTGGGCTTGATCCCTGGGTTGGGAAGATCCCCTGGAGAAAGAGATGGCTATCCACTCTGGTATTCTTGCCTGGAGAATTCCATGGGCAGAGAAGCCTGGGGGGCTATGGTCAGTGGGGTTGAAAACAGCTGGATATGACTAAGGACTGGAATGCAAAAATGGGAAGTCAAGGGATACCTGGAGTAATAGGCAAGTTTGGCCATGGTGTAAAAAATGAAGCAGTGCAAGGCTAACATAGTTTTGCTAAGAGAACATGCTGGTCATAGCAAACACCCTCTTCCAACAACACAAGAGACTACTCTATACATGGACATCGCCAGATGGTCAATACCAAAATCAGATTTATTATATTCTTTGCAGCCAAAGATGTAGAAGCTCTATACAGTCAGCAAAAATAAGAGCCGACTGTGGCTCAGATCATGTATTCCGTACTGCCAAATTCAGACATAAATTGAAGAAAGTAGGGAAAACCACTAGACTATTCAGGTATAACCTAAATCAAATCCCTTATGATAATAAAGTGGAAGTGACAAATATTCAAGGGATTAGATCTGATCTACAGAGTACCTGAAGAACTGTTGGACGGAGGTTTGTAACATTATACAGGAGGTGGTGATCAAAACCATCCCTAAGAAAAAGAAAGGCAAAAAGGCAAAATGGCTGTCTAAGGAGGCCTTACAAATAGCTGAGAAGAGAAGGGAAAGCCAAAGGAGAAAAGGAAAGATATACCCAACTGAATGCAGCATTCCAAAGAATAGCAGAGATAAGAAAGCCTTCCAAAGAGAACAGGACAGAGAAATAGATGAAAAACAATGGAATAGTAAAGACTACACATCTCTTCAAGAAAATCAGAGATACCAAGGGAACATTTCATGCAAAGACGAGCACAATAAAGGACAGAAACGGTATGGACCTAACAGAAGCCGAAGATATTAAGATGAGGTGGCAAGAATACACTGAAGAACTGTACAAAAAAGATCTTAATGACTCAGATAACAATGATGGTGTGATTACTCACCTAGAGCCAGATATCCTGGACTGAGAAGTCAAGTGGGCCTTAGGAAGAATCACTACAAGCAAATACAGTGGAGGTGATGGAATTCCAGGTGAGCTATTTCAAATCCTAAAAGATGATGCTGTGAAAGTGCTACACTCAATATGCCAGCAAATTTGGAAAACTCAGCAGTGGCCACAGGACTGGAAAAGGTTAGTCTTCATTCCAATCCCAAAGAAAGGCAATGCAAAGAATATTCACACTACCACACAACTGCACTCATCTCACATGCTAGCAAAGTAATGCTCAAAATTCTCCAAGCCAGGCTTCAACAGTACATGAACCATGAACTTCCAGATGTTCAAGCTGGATTTAGAAAAGACAGAGGAACCAGAGATCAAATTGCCAACATCCACTGGATCATAGAAAAAGCAAGAGAATTCCAGAAAAAAACATCTACTTGTGCTTCATTGATTACACTAAAGCCTTTGACTGTGTGGATCACAACAAACTGTAGAAAATTCTTCAAGAGATGGGAATACCAGGCCACCTTACCTGCCTCCTGAGAAATATGTATGCAGGTCAAGAAGCAGCAGTTAGAAGCAGACATGGAACAATGGACTGGTTGCAAATTAGGAAAGGAGTACGTCAAGGCTGTATATTGTCACCCTGCTTATTTAACTTATATGCAGAGTACATCATGAGAAATGCTGGGCTGGAGGAAGCACAAGCTGGAATCAAGACTGCCAGGAGAAATATCAATAAACTCAGATATGCAGATGACACCACCCTTATGGCAGAAAATGAAGAACTAAAGAGCCTCTTGATGAAAGTGAAAGAGGAGAGTGAAAAAGTTGGCTTAAAGCTCAACGTTCAGAAAACGAAGATTATGGCATCTGGTCCCATCACTTCATGGCAAATAGATGGGGAAACACTGGAAACAGTGACAGAGCTTATTTGGCTCCAAAATCACTGCAGATGGTGACTGCAGCCATGACATTAAAAGACAACGCTTGCTTCTTGGAAGAAAAGCTATGACCAACCTAGACAGCACATACATTATCATATGTAAAATAGATAGACAACGGGAATTTGCTGTATGGCTTAGAAAACTCAAACAGGCGCTCTGTAAAAACCTAGAGGGGTGGGATGGGGAGGAAGATGTGAGGGAGGCTCAAAAGGGAGGGGCTATATGTATATCTATGGCTGATTCATGTTGAAGTTTGACGGAGAATAACAAAAGTCTGTAAAGCAATTATCCTTCAATTAAAAAATAAATTTAAAAAGAATCTCAAAAAAGAAAAAAAAATAAGACATTACTTTGCCAACAAAGGTCCATCTTATAGTCAAAGCTATGAATTTTCCAGTAGTCATGTCACATGGTGGATGTGAGAGGTGGATTGTAAAAACGGCTGAGAGCCAAAGAAATGATGCTTTTGAACTGTGGTGTTGGAGAAGACTCTTGAGAGTCCCTTGGACTGCAAGGAGATCCAACCAGTCCATCCTAAAGGAGATCAGTCCTGAACATTCATTGGAAGGACTGATGCTTAAGCTGAAACTCCAATACTTTGGCCACTTGATGTGAAGAACTGACTCCTTAGAAAAGACCCTGATGCTGGGAAAGACTGGAGGTGGGAGGAGAAGGGAACGACAGAGGATGAGTTGGTTGGATGGCATCACCAACTTGATGGACACGAGTTTAAACTTGCTCCAGGAGTTGGTGATGGACAGGGAAGCCTGGTGTGCTGCAGTCCATGGGGTCACAAAGAGTCGGACATGACTGAGTTACTGAATAACGACAAAGTGACTAAAACTTATATTATCATTAGCTATTTTCAAAAGATAAAATATATACTTAGCAGAAAATAATTATGTTTCAATAATGGTCTTAAAATATATTTTTAAAATTATTTATCATTTTTATAAGTGTCTAGCTCACTGAGAGATCTGATTACATTGTTGCTTTCACCTCATAGTATGGCTATAAGACGGTCATTCTAGGGGTATGAAAAATATCAGTCCTGCCATTTTCTTGTCATTCATGTGTATTTTGCTGATAAATAATATCTATGACCCTGAGTGTTTTTGTAGGAATCTTTTAAAGCCACTTTAATTATGTAATGGCTCGGTAACACTAGGTCCTGCCATCCATATGCCTTCCTTTAAATGCTGAAAGGGAACACATGAATGAAGCATCACTCTTCCCTTACAAAACTTTAGAAATGGACTGGGACTTGTGGCCACGCTCGGTTTCATGAGTATGCAGTCTGTTCAAACTCATAGGTCCCCACCCTCAAAAGGGCCTTGCACTTGATTTGATGCCTGTCACTGTTTTGAAAATCTTTATTAATTTTGAGGAAAAGTTTAGTCAGCTCTTTGCAACCTCATGGACTGTAGCCCATCAGGCTCCTCTGTCCTTGGAACTCTCCAGGCAAGAATACTGGAGTGGGTAGCCATTCCCTTCTCCAGGGGATCTTCCCGACTTAGGGACCAAACCCTGGTCTCCTGCATTTCAGGCAGATTCTTTACCATCTGAGCCACCAGGGAAGCCCCAATTTTGAAGAAGGAAGCTCACATTTTCACTTTGTAGTGAGCCCCACAAATTTTGTAGCTGGTTCTTATCCAGGGATCTTTTAAGGGCTTCAATATCAATACAACTATTAGTGATTATTAAAACATGAGAATAGGATAAATAGCTAACATTTTCCTCCATGTTCCTAGGTGTACACATGTACATGGTGAGCAATATTCTTGGCACTGATCAAGATGGGTTGACTTTCCTGGATGAGTTAAAGGATGGCAATGAGTGAGATTTCTTTCATTCTAGAGAGTAGATTCAGTCTTCAAATAATACAAGCTGGATTTTGTCATGCTGTACAGCTTCGTGGAACCAAACCTTGTAACACGTGTGTTCAAGAATGCCTGTGAATAATTTCATGCAATTTAGTACCCATATACACTTCATACATAACCTTCATACATTGTGCTGGAATAACCAGCCAGAGGAAACTGTTGTAGGTTGGGTAGGGGAATGGAAAGAGCATGAATTTTGGAGTCAGAGAACTGAGTTCAGATTCTAGTCCTGCTAATTCCTGGCTTTGTGACTTTGTTTAGGTAACTTCTCTAAACTATTTCTCTTTTGTAAAATAGCTGTGTTACACAATTTTATTGTCAGGATTAAATAAAGGAAAGTATCTGAAAGCACCAAGCACACAGTAAATGCCCAGCGTGCAGTAAATGTCTGACAATATAGTCGTGCCAACTGCTTTTTGGCATAAAACGGTGGCGGGTCATTAAAACCCTGATAAAAGTCACTGAATCAATAGGTAGAAGTAATGAATATTAGTTGGGATATTTGAGATAAATACATCTTCATCTTCCCTGATGGCTCAGCAGGTCAAGATTCTGCCTGCAATGCAGGAGACACAGGTTCAATCCCTGGATGGGAAAGATCCCCTGGAGGAGATGGCAACCTACTCCAGTATTCGATAGAGGAACCTGGCTGGCGTCACAGAGAGTCAGACACAACTGAGCACAAGGCACATCATCAATATCCATAAAAATACGGATATCTAAAATATTTTTAAATACCTAAAAATATAGGTGACCTTCCCCTGGTGGCTCAGATGGTAAAGAATCTGCCTGCAATGCGGGAGACCCAGGTTCAATCCCTGGGTCAGGAAGATCCCTTGGAGAAGGGAAGGGCTACCCACTCCAGTATTCTTGCCTGGAGAATCCCATGGACAGAGGAGCCTGGTGGGCTACAGTCCATGGAGTTGCAAAGAGTCGGATATGACTAAGCGATTAACACTTTCACTTCCACCCTTTCCATAAGAAGTCATAAAATTAAGGTATATCCATATTTACTAAATAATCAGCCTCCACTTTGTAAACCCTATAAATCACAATTTTCGGATCCCTGCTTAAAACATGGTATGCACTGACTTTGTTCCCATAAGCGAAGGTCTCTACTGTCTTTTCTCTGTGATGAAAAAAAGGGAAATGACCACACCTTGGCTCCAAGGTCAGCATTGCGTTGCACAAGAGTGGTTTCTTATTTTCTCATGTTGCACTTGGGAATGATCCCAAAGTTTGTGAAGAATGCTGTCTCAGCACAGACTGCAGTAACCATGGCCAGGGGTGGGGAGATGGGAACCTCGGCAACATGGCACCATGAAAAGACACCCGAGGGGTTTACGCAAGGAGAACCAAAAGTTCTTTCACTGTGTACCAAGCTACAGTCCACAGCAGCCCCAAGAGATCTGAAAGAGCCTTCTCAGAGAATACTCTGCAGTGAGATAGTATCCTGAGATACTATTCCTGCCTCAAGTAAGGTTAGTCTGGGTGAAATCCCTTTCCTGCTCTGGATCTGTTGAAAATTGACTGATGTAAAGTCCTGAAGAAGAAGAAAAATGAATTATTTTTGGTGCCTAGTTTTTCTTTTTGCTGCCAGATCGATCAGTTGATCGATTTATCTATCATCTATCTATCTGGCTGGCCTTAAATCTTATAACATAGCCTTTCTGATCCCCCAGATGAGGAAACCGAACATCAGAAAAACTTAATTCTTATGGTAACAGGACTATCTAGGGTAGAAACTGGAATTGAATTCTTCACTGACTCTTTGGCAATCACACACCACTGCAGAGAGATCTTGGAACATGTAGCACTGCCCCATGGAGCTCGGCCTGCCCTGCTGCCAGAGTTTACACTCATCATTCTTTCCAGTGGAGATGAGATCTGGACAGTCAGAAGTTTTGCATATCAAATGTGACTTCAAGTTCAAATGTGTTTTTTTAAAATAATGGAAATCATACATGTACAGGAACGCTGTTTTCAAAGAAACTATTATCATATCAATATATTTCTGCTAATAGTGCTACTCATTGTGTGATGTACATTTTAAAATACTCTTTTAGAATTACCTCGAGAAGAACGCTAAAAGCAATTTTAACAGAAGTTTTATTCCATTATAACCCTTCCTTTCTCACCAAAATTGAATTATGTAACTTGATCATCCTTCTTACATACAAACTTGATCTCTAATGACTTCTGTATGCTCTCCAAATCAAGCCTGCCTTTAAATGGTAAAGATCGACTAACTGTGAGAATTACATGAGGCTCAGTCAACAATCATTCATTACGCAACTACCACATTCCAGCCACTATTACAAGCAATGGGAATATAGCAGTGAAGATGACAGAGTTCTGTCCTCACAGAGCCGACATTCCACTGATGAGACGTCTGTGGAAACATTTTGTAATCCACGAAGAAACAGGTATTCCTGACAATGACCAGCAATTTCTGAAGAGTGTCTCAACAGTGTAATTCCAAAAAGGTTTTGAGGTATAGTTAGCAACAGATATAAATATAACTTAAGATGGTCACTTAGAGGACATTCTATTTAAATCAGTTGTGTGTGTTATGCGTGTTATCTTAAACATTTGGTTATATTCCTTTAAATTCAGGTACCTTTCCTATGTGAAAATGAAGGTGCTTTTCTATGACTGTAACCTTAACTAACCTTTGGAAAAGTCCAAACCCAGAAATGCTAACAGGTCATTGAGTTATACTGAATAAACTTAAAGAACTCAGGTGGTACTGAATCTATTCCAAACTTTAGATGAAATGTTACGCATCTTTGGATATCTCAACGGTCAACTGCCTTGTATTTACAGAGACCAGATCCTTGACATTAAGTAGGCCAACTGTTGGGTGATTAACAGAATTGTTAACCATACTCTACACATGCCTTTGGCGTATAGGTATGCTCAGTCACAGCTTTTGAAACTAAATTTAGCATCTACATTCCAAAAGCCATTCTAACAAGAAAAGTATAAGAAAAATTAATCATGCTCCAAAGGAAAAACATAAACAAATTTAAATATAATTTTTTTAGTTTTTATAATCACAGCAAGAAAGAACATATGAACAGTTGGTATTTAATAACAAGTACTAAAAAAAAACAAGAAACAAAAAACCCTGGAAGCTATAAAAAAAAGCCCCACAGGAGTTCAGCAAACCTTATGTTTGAAATGATAGAAAATCATTTATATACTTGGTAAATTCTGTGCCTTTAACTTAGCTGTTTAACATTTGTTGAAGTCATTATTACTTTTAACTGTCAAAGTATAGCCCCTCCTTGTAAGAAAAATCCCCACCCCAGCTATTTATTTAACTACTCTTTCTTTGGTGTCTAGGCACAGTATATCTTTTTACATCAGTGCGTTCTGGATCTCCTATCAAGTAAAGGAAATAATCAGCTCATCTGTTTTGTTAACTATTCAGCACTTCAGAAGATGGACTCTCTGGATGCCATGGAAGGTAAACAGAGGCACTGTATATCAACTTACGAGTTTACCACCTATAACAGGAGCATTAATTCAATAATCACCATTTACTGAAAATGGTTTAGAAGCTTGGCTAGCAAACCTATCAATTTTTAATTTCTCTCTAATCCAAGTTAGGATAATAGCCTTTCCATGTACATTATATATTTATTGTGAAACATTTAAATCTTTTGAACTGTTAACTTTAATTCTCTCTTATGGCATGTTTTTATGTTATAGGTGACGTTGAGCTTGAATGGGAAGAAACCACCATGTAAATATTCAGACCAAAGATTACAACTGGAAGATATTTTCAAACCCCAGGGGCCAAAATTATCCCCTTATTCTTCTGATTTGAAATGTATAGCCTTAAGAAAATCTCTATGCTGCCCATACTGTGCCTTACTAAACTTATATTTTATGAATAGTCCTAGGAAATAGCTAATTCAAGATAGTTGTCTGTTTTGTACAAAATATTATAAACTTAAATTGTTTAAGAAGAGATATCCCAGAGATTTCTGAAGCATTCTGTATTTGGGGAATGAGCCAAATATAAAACTATATTTAATGTTTCAATGTGAATTTTCCCTACATATTGGATTCAATCTTGAACAAAAGTTGTAAATGTTGATTCAGTAGTGTTATTTTGGCCTCCAGGGGGTTGACTTTTCTCGTGGATAACGTCCAGGACTGTCATAATGATCTGTACTTCCATGTATGCTCCTGTGTTTTGAATCCTCTGTTTTATGAGTGCTGAGATACCATCTCATGATCTCAAACAGCTGACAGTAACCCCCTGACACTCCCCGGATTACTTAGCCTTTATACAACACACAGTAGTTCTTCGGGTACACTTAGGGCTATTTCAGTCGCACTGTAATCGTTAGCTTGAAAAAACAGAAGGAAAAATTAAACAGTGCAATTGATCATATGAAGTTGTCTGGTACTTTTCTAGCCTGTCTATATCTGTTTGTTTTCAGGAACAAGCTATGCCACTATACTGTTTGGTTAAATGTATCAGTATTTGTTCATAGGTATGTCTTCAACCTAATAACAATTTTGAAAGATTTTTTTCAGCAGAAATGTATGAAAACAGTAATAAAAAGGTAATGGTCTGAAGTCTGAAAACCCATGATGTGCTGCTGTGGTGCCAACAGACACTTCTGAATAGATTACATAAAATGGTCTTTATTTCATTTCCTAAGGCTGATTATTGAGGAGTATATTTGCTGGAATTGAACACAAAAAATTAACTAGACCGTAGCATATTAGTTTGTTTTTTTTTTTTTAAAGAAAATAACTCACCCTCCTTTTGTTAGATAGGAGTAATGTGCTAAGTTTTGAACTATATGAAATTATTGTCATAGATTTCAATTAAGGGTCATAAAATAGTACTATTTTATTTCTTCTATGGTAAGAATCATAGTATGTTTATTTCTGCTGGAATACACATATAGAAAATGTAATGGCCAATAAAATTGAATTTTAAGGAATTGAGTTACTTTGAAGCATGATTTCAGAGGTCCTTATAAACAAAAATTTGATTTTGTATCACATATTAAGATATAATTAGTGACTATCTTAACATGAAGTATATTATATATAATTACAATAATAAGTAATATATGACCATTTCCCAAGGTACTCAAAAATAGTAAATAATTTTTAAAATTGAATTTATCATCCAAGAAATTAAATCCTTTAGTTTTCCCAGCAATTCCGCTTTCTGCTTTTTAATGGCAAGTGTGTAAATAAATATATTAATGTTCCAACCAGAAAGTTTACTCTATAGAAAGTTAGAGAAAACAGTAAGAAATGATGAGAACTCTAAAATACTCAAACTGGAGTAAGAAGTTCTTCAATTTGCTTCACGTGTCACTCATGGAAAATGTGTGGTAAGCCAGTACTTATGAACGTGAACTTTTGTATTCATGGAAGACCTGTGGAACATACTGGAAGTCTACTTTTAAATGTATTAAATAAGAAAAGAAATAGTTCAATCCACAAGCAAGTCCATTTTCGATAGTATCTATTAAAGCAGAGTCCAGAATAGAATTGACCCTTGTGTACATGCATATAAAACAAAGTTTTGAAACAAAGCCTCCTCCAAAAGAGCCCTTACCAGTCTTTACTGTGCATACAAATCACCTGGGGATTGTGTTTAAATGTAGATTCTACTTCAGCAGGTCTAGGATAAGACCTAAGACTCGTCATTTCTAGAAAGTACTCAAGTTATATTGCTGTTTGAGTTCAGGCCATACAATGAATAACAAATCTCTAAAAGACAGGATTAGAATAACTTTATTTCCACCTGAAATTATTTGAAACATGTCTAAAAAGGTTCGTCTTCATTATATATAAAAACACCTGTAACAGAGCACCTATTAAGTGTATCATTCACTAATTGCATCACAAAACTGTAACTGAAATTCGCATATTAAAGATAGCTAAATTTTCTCTTAATTATACTGTGAAAAAGGCTAGTTTACAGCCAAGTTTTATAGGTGGTTAAGTGCAAATTAAAATAATGAGGAACATCTGTAACATTTTGGATCAGATTTGTCAAAATACATTGAAGCATATGTACAGTAAATGAGCAACATGTGTTTCATCTGAACCAAATGAAACTGGAGCTTCTCAGAGTTGTTTTTCAGAAATGAGAGCAGCTGTGAGTATCACCTCTACATTCATGCTGCTTTAAAACGCGTGATTTTCTTTCACTTCATACGTGAAATGTATAATAAGTTTTTTGAAAAAGCTAATGAAACCTCGCCCTCTTCGTAGAGGAGATGGTGATTTAATCTTCACATCTGGTATCAAACACTAGATTTTAAAAATGAAATTGAAGTTCAGCACTCTCTACATCATGACATTATTGGAACAGGTCCATTTTTGTAGGCCAGCTTTTAGAAAACTCATAGTAAAAATTTTGATGATGCCAGTAACACAAAATGATCTGAAATTCTCAACTGCCTGATACTAAAAAGTGAAAATGTGGAATAAAAATATTTATAAAGCATAATCTTGGCTTGTCTTCTTAGGATCACTAATACCGTGTGGTAAATGACATCATAAACATGCATAAAGATACCATTTGGAATCAAAACTCATATACCCATCAGTTCATGAAGATGTTCTACGGAATAGATGAGACCACACATGTGAAAGTGTTTCAAAAAGTACAAGGAATCGCACAAAGATAATTTTTTACAATATTTTATCCCGGCTGCACAGTGTGTATGCTTATCAGTAAGGTAACACACCCTGCTTTACGACTGTATTGCACCTCGCGATATTAGTTCCACATTTGTATGTGTCACACGCACACGTTAAAGAGAAAATTATAGCAGATATATTGACTTCTGCTAAATAAGACCAGTGATGCTTTCTTTTCATGAATGATTAAGAGCATTCCCAAGGAATGTTAGGATTAAAGTGAACAGATAAACATGTATACAAATAACAAAATATGATTTGGAAAACAAATGAAGACAATTTCCCTTTCAGATGTTTCAAATGGACATACCAAATCAATGTCTGCAATACAGTCATTTGAAAATAAAATTAACTCAATAGACAGTGAAAGTGAAAGTGAAATCACTCAGTCGTGTCCAACTCTTCGCAACCCCATGGACTGTAAGCTACCAGGTTCCTCCATCCATAGGATTCTCCAGGCAAGAGTACTGGCTGCTGCTGCTGCTAAGTTGCTTCAGTCCGACTCTGTGCGACCCCAGAGATGGCAGCCCACCAGGCTCCCCCATCCCTGGGATTCTCCAGGCAGGAGTACTGGAGTAGGTTGCCATTTCCTTCTCCAGATGAAAAGCATTATTCTCCCTTGTTAATGGGACTGTTTCTTTAGAATTGCAAGCTTGAATTATTTTCATTTTTACTGAAAGTATTAGATTGAGAAGTCATTTTAGTAAATTAGAAACTTTTTAGAATACTTTTACACCCATATAATACCTTTATACCTGATTAATCCTTATAAATTCCTCTAAGATTCTACGTTCCTCTGCTGTGTCCATTATCACAGATAGACATAATAAAAGCTTAACAGATGCACCTGAGACATTTAGTAAAGATGCAAGCTGCATATCATAATCACGTCACTGAAAGCCAATAATAAAGATAAAATTTGTAAAGCTCACAAAGAAAATAGACCTATTGAGGAGTTCAAGATAAAATCTCCTGGCTTCTATTTAGAAACAATGCAAGCCAACTGACAATGAAAAATAACATATTCAAAGTGCTCAAAGTACCACCTAAATTTGATTAAGGGCAAACACAAAAAGCTACAGCTAATGTCATGAAAGTGAAAGTCGCTCAGTCTGTCCAGCTCTTTGTGATCTCACAGACTGTAACCCGCCAGTCTCCTCTGTTCACGGGTTTCTCCAGGCAAGAATACTGGAATGGGTTGCCATTTCTTACTCCAGGGGATCTTCCTGACCCAGGGATCAAACCCAGGTTTCCTGCATCGCAGGTAGACTTTTAACCACCTGAGTCACCAGATGAAATCTTAGAGGCCTCCACGCTAAGAGCAAAAAAAGGCAAAAACGCCCACTTCACAACTTCTGGGAAGATCTCTGGAGTAGGAAATGTCAACCCACTCCAGGATTCTTGGCTTAAAAATTCCATGGACAGAAGAGCCTGGCACACTATGGTCCATGGGGTTGCAAAGGGTCGGACATGAGTGAGCCAACTGAGAATGCACTCACAACTTCTATTCCACATTGTACTGATGTTCCTAGCCATTACACTAAGGCAAGAAAAAGGTTTGTAAATGAAGAGACAAAACTGTCTATATGAGTGTAACTATTTATGAGGAAAGTCCTGAGGAAACATATTACAGAATGTGAGATCAAGATACAAAAAAATCAGTTTTATCCGGACAACTGAACAACTGGAAATGGTAATTAAAAATGCCCTTAAGGATAGCATCCATAAACATGAAATGCTTAGAATAAGTTTAACAAAGTATCTGTAAGCAACATACACTAGAAACAGTATTGATATGAATTGAAGCAGGCTTAAATAAAATTTTTATAATGCATGTCCATGAACTCAGAACATCAATTCTCCTCATACTGATCTCTTGATTAAATGGAATATCAATTCCATAAGGCTTTTTTCCTAGAAATCAATAAACTTGCTTATAATTTATAGAAATGATGCAAAAAAAATCTAGAATAGCCAAAGTATTCAAATAGAACACTGCTGAATGATTTACACTGCATCATGTATACATCTATAGCATTTCTATTTAAAAAATACAAAGTAAAAAAAAAAGGATACTCCCATAGCTGGTCAGTTAGGTGTCAACAAAGACGACAAAGTAATTCAATGGAAAAAAGACTGTCTTCCCAATAAATAGTGCTGGAATGACTGGATACCCATTTGGAAAAGCATGAATCTTCATCTTTAGCCTCATCTCTAGCCTATATAACACACACAAATATTAACTTGAAATTCAACACAGACCTAAATGTAAAGCTTAAACTATAAAGCTTAGAGGAAAAAAGTTAATAAAATCCTCTTGACTTTGGGACATGCAAAGATGTCTTAGAGTACAAGGAAATATAACATGAAATAAAAAATTGATATATTGTACTTCATCAGAATTATAACATTCTGCTCTTTAAAAGACTATGAAGAAAATGAAAATTAGGCAACTGGCTGGGAGAATAGGAGAAAATATTCACAAATGTGGCAAGATGCAAGTCCTGGGATTGCTATCCAGAATGCATGTATCAGTTCAGTTCAGTTCAGTCGCTCAGTCGTGTCCGAGTCTTTGCGACCCCATGAATCACAGCACACCAGGCCTCCCTGTCCATCACCAACTCCTGGAGTTGACTCAGACTCACACCCATCGAGTCAGTAATGCCATCCAGCCATCTCATCCTCGATCGTCCCCTTCTCCTCCTGCCCCCAATCCCTCCCAGCATCAGAGTCTTTTCCAATGAGTCAACTCTTCGCATGAGGTGGCCAAAGTACTGGAGTTTCAGCTTCAGCATCATCCCTTCCAAAGAAATCCCAGGGCTGATCTCTTTCAGAATGGACTGGTTGGATCTCCTTGCAGTCCAAGGGACTCTCAAGAGTCTTCTCCAACACCACAGTGCAAAAGTATCAGTTCTTCAGCGCTCAGCTTTCTTCACAGTCCAACTCTCACATCCATACATCACCACAAGAAAGACCATAGCCTTGACTAGACAGACCTTTGTTGGCAAAGCAATGTCTCTGCTTTTGAATATACTATCTAGGTTGGTCATAACTTTTCTTCCAAGGAGTAAGCGTATTTTAATTTCATGGCTGCAATCATCATCTGCAGTGATTTTGGAGCCCACAAAAATAAAGTCTGACACTGTTTCCACTGTTTCCCCATCTATTTCCCATGAAGTGATGGGACCGGATGCCATGATCTTCGTTTTCTGAATGTTGAGCTTTAAGCCAGCTTTTTCACTCTCCTCTTTCACTCTCATCAAGAGGCTTTTTAGTTCCTCTTCACTTTCTGCCATAAGAGTGGTGTCATCTGCATATCTGAGGTTATTGATATTTCTCCTGGCAATCTTGATTCCAGCTTGTGTTTCTTCCAGCCCAGCGTTTCTCATGATGTACTCTGCATATAAGTTAAATAAGCAGGGTGACAATATACAGCCTTGATGTACTCCTTTTCCTATTTGGAACCAGTGTGTTGTTCCATGTACAGTTCTAACTGCTCCTTCCTGACCTGCATACAGATTTCTCAACAGGCAGGTCATTTACAGAATAACACACACAAAAATGGACAATACATGAAAAGATGCTCAACACCATTAGTCCTCAAGAAAATGAAAATCAGAATGAAGTAACCATACTAATAAATGATTAAAGTTAAAAATGACAGGTAATATCAAGTGATGATAGCACAAATTTGGAGAAGCTGGAATTGCTATGGTATATGGTGCAACTACTCTGAAACACAGACTGTTTCTTACAAAGGTAATAGCCTATTGCCATATTATCAGTATTGCCACTCCTACTCATTTATCCAAGGGAAGTTAAAATATAATTCCAGAAACAGACTTGTATTAATAGTGCTCTTAGCAACTTTATTTACAATGGCCAAAAATGGAAAGAATCCAAATACCCACCAGCAGGAATGAGCAAATAAGTTGTGGCATTTTTTGACAAGAAAATAAAATATTGATACACATGAGAACAGGAAAAATATTCAAACCATTATACTGAATGAAAAGAAGACAAATATAGGGGAATACATACTGGAAGAGTCCATTTAGATGTAGTTCTTGAGCAGGTAAAATTAATCTATAGTGATGGAGATCAAATCAGTGGTTACCTAGAGTGGAGTTTATGTGGGGAATTGACTGCAATGGACAAAAAGGAACTTTTGGAGGGTGCTGAAAGTTCTATATCTTGAATAGAGTGTTATTTATACAGGTATATTTATTTGTTAAAATGTTTTAAGTTGTATATATAAAATGAATGCTTTTTCCATGTAAATTATAATTCAATAAAGTTGATTAAAAATAGAATAATGAAAAAATTAAGTTATTTACAGTAAGCTACTCATGTTTTTAAAATACAAGTAGTGCATATTTAATGGATTCACTGATTATAGTACATATGTAAAATCATAAATAGTAATGTAAGGGCATCAGAATCATGATTTCCTCTGACATGGGAGGAATTCAGGGAGGAAGATGAACTGCCATGAAATCAAGGGGACCACAAGGGTTTCAAACGCATCTGTAAATTTTGTTTTAAAGTCTAAATCTTATATGGCCACACAGATTTGTTAAAATTAAGTAATGAATAAAAAATATTATTCTTTAAAGTTTTGTGTTTGAAATATTTCATAATTTTTAAAGTGTGAGTATAATTTAAACTTTAATAACTTATTACAATGACATAAATGTTTCTGTACGGTTTTCACTAATCTATCAAAGTATCCTGCTCATCTGCCTGAATGAGGACAATATGAAGAGAAATGTTTATTCCATTCCCAAAGGACTAGCAATCAGTGTTTTAACATTAAAAATAAAACCTGACATACTGCAAGTGCTTTCCACAGAATTCACTAGTTCTTATGCACTTAGTATTTATAGTTCACTAAAAACTATATTCGTATTCACTTAGTATTTACAGTTTCAGGTGAACTGCCATGGAAGGTCTGAATCCACTTGCTGGACTCTTACAGTGGAAAACAGCTTCATCCATCTAAGGGCACCGCATTCAGAAAGCTGGTGCACACTCACAGGGTCAGCATCTACTTCTCTGGGCTATTACCTCAGAGTTTTTACTTCTTTATATTTTAAAGAATACCCTTACAATTGTGCGATGAATCATTTGCATGAAATAGACTTACAATTCTATTTACCATGAATAATAATGGCTTTAATGAATCATTATGTGCCAAGCATTCTTCTAAGGTTAAATATTAATCTCCTGACCATTTGTGGAAGTAGGTATCATGATTTGCCTTTTAGAAATGAAAAAACAAAAAGCAAAAAAAAAAAAAAACAGGTTAAATAACCTCCCAGGTTTACACATCAAGTAGGTGAAGCAGCCTAGAACTCAAACTGGAAATCTGACTTTAGAGACTACAGCATCGGCTACCACACAGCAGTGTGTTACCTAGAGACCATCAGATACACAGTAGCTTTGATCTCACCTATTTGGACACAGAACATATGTGCGAACTCTCATTACTCTCATCCTCAAGAACAGACATTCTGGATATCTAAAATAAGCCCCTTTATGCAAGCTACTCATGTAATATAGTCACCCCGTGGCAGTGCTCCCCTTTGAATTCAAGCACCAAGTCTAATATTCTTACTGCAATTTGCTGCCTCCTCCAATATGTATTGATCCAAACCAAGGTGTACTGTTTGTTTTCCCAAATCTCAGGAACTTGTTGCCAGATTTCTCTCCCTAGCTCTCAGCTCTATTATTTTACCCATCCATTTTGCAGCCTGACATTGCCTATTAAGTTAAACTCATAAAGTGTTTTTCTAACAGTCTTACTCCAATTGTCCAGACCTAAGCCAAACTATGATACTTCCTGCCTTAACACACCCTGCTGCTGCTGCTGCTAAGTCGCTTCAGTCGTGTCCGACTCTGTGCGACCCCATAGACGGCAGCCCACCAGGCTCCCCCGTCCCTGGGATTCTCCAGGCAAGAACACTGGAGTGGGTTGCCATAACACACCCTACACGTTATCAATACCATGCTTTAGCTCCTATATTCTCAACAGATCTTATCCTCCACTCATGTTCCCCCTCTTACTAGATTGTCAGCTGCTTGTGAATAAGGACTAACTTGTTCTCACAATTTTAACCTCATTGCATTTCATATAACATCATCTTCTGTATGAGATGCACCTGAACTAATATGTGCAACTGGAAATTTCCCTTAGAAGTAAAATAACGTGGCCTACACAGCAGTATATTTTCCTACCAATCTCCATTTGCTAAAATATCTTATCAAGGAGCAAACAAGCACTACTGAATCAAAGATAAATGAAAGTACGGGAGCAGGGAAAAGGAGCAGACAGTAATTTGTCATTTGTTCAAGATCACCAGTTACCCAGAATGAAACTAAGATCTTAACAGTATGCAGACAAAAATCCTTTGAACAACTGAAAGTGACATAAAGGAATTCTGCACAATCGGACAACATACTAAAAACGAGTTCAACAGTATTTTTCGTCTTATAGACACTTCAACAAACATGATTTCCCTGTACACAGCAGTGTGTAACCAGCAAAGTTAATGGCCAATATCCTTATATTGTGTGCATACCAACACACATCTCACTTCCTAAAAGCATGTTAAAAGCATGTAAGCCTTCAAAACATAAAACCTGGGGACCACTTATAGAAATTCAACATATTTCAACAGCCACTGGAATATTACAGCCAAAGTACTCAAACATTTTTTTTTAATTACATTATATTTACTCCATAAGGAGACTGGTAGGGGTTTAACACGTTTCCCCACCAACACTCCCCCGCCCCACCACTGCAAGACTCCATCAAAGCTAATTAGACTATAAAAGCAGGGAGACACAGTTTCAAAAGAAACTTGGAACCAAATATTCCACGAGGTGAGACAGGTGCTGAGACACAGAGGCGGGTCTAGACTCAGCTGCCAATCTGTACACACACGGAGGCAGCCACCAGGGCCAGAGAGGACAGTAAGCAGCAACAGGTGGCGAGTCCGGCAGGCAGGACACACGCGGGTGGGCCGAGAGGAGGCATCACATCATAGCGGGCAGGTGGGGCAAGGCTGAAGAGAAGCCAGGAGCTGGCACCGCTCAGATCCAGGAAAGCCAGAGGAAGGGAAGCGGGTCATGAGGGGTCAGGGTCCTACTGGCCAGCCAGGCTTAGAAGCATTGCCCTTCCTCGGGGGCAGACACAAAGTAGAGAGACTCAGGCTGGCTTCAATAACCCCTTACTTTCTGAAGACAGATATAGACAGAGATACACAAACACATGCATCTCTAGATCACTCCTCAGTGTGGCTTAACAGTACTAAATAAATGGGAATTGCATGAAAAATACATACAGGCTTTAAATAACTAAGGCACTAGAGAAAGATTTGAGAGACAAAGATTTTATCAAAATCAGGTACCAAAAATACATACTGCTTATCTAACCAAAGCAATTTAAAAAAAGTCAAAATTGTCATTATTTGATACAAAAATATTGCATACCTAGAAGGTACAAATAAGTAGACTGAAAGCCTTTAATAAAGGTTCTCGAATACAAGTAACCACAAAATAAATATTCAAAAATGATAACCAATTAATGAGTGATAAGAAAGAATGGGAAAAATTAGTTCACTGATAACATCCAAAACATAAAGTACAGAGGCTAACCTCAGAGGGCACTTCTGAAGAAAACTATAGAACAGGGAACCCTAAGATATGATCAGATTTTTCAGTAAGGGAAGCCTATTATAAAAATCAAAGTTATATTCAAATTACTTCATAAGTTTAACATGGCAACTTAAAAATCTTTAATAAATCAGTGTTAGATTATTTCATATTTATGAAAACAACTTAAGTTCACATTATGAAAACATCTGGAAAAATAAGTGAGAAATAAACTTTTATGTGATTAAGAGTGATGAGAAAACTTTCCTTTCATATGTTAAAATATTTTATAAAAATAAAGTTGAAATGTGTAACTAATATAAGAAGCAATACCTAATGAAACAGACAAGTTTTCAAATACAGGCCACATCACAAGATTTTAATATATCAGAAAGTATCACCCACCAAGGAAGAAAAGATATGTTGCTATTCAGGGTGGGGGGGAGGTGGGGGGAATGAAATCAAGTCAAATTTAACCCCCTCACGATAAACCAAGACGGATGCTGGAGTGAGTAAATCTTAGTATGTTCCATGCCTTATTTCCTTTGGTCTTAATTTCCTTTAAAAAATCATAAATAATTTCACCTTTTCAGAATAAACACCAACTTCTAATGCCAAATGGGTCATATTAACCAAATGTGAAACATTTACATTTTCTCTAAAATTTATAAGAATTCTAACAAGTATGTCCCTGAAACAAAATAAAAGGTATCCAAGAGGAAATAGTTCAGTTCAGTCACTCAGTCATGTCAGACTCTTTGTGACCCCACAAATAGCAGCAGCCAGGCCTCCCTGTCCATCACCAACTCCCGGAGTTCACTCAAACTCATGTCCATTGAGTCAGTGATGCCAAAAATAAGAGGTATCCAAATTGAAAGGGAAGACGTAAAATTGTCATTATATACAGATGATACAATACTTTAAATAGGAAACTCTGTAAGACTTCACACAAAAACTACTAGAAGTGTTAAATTCAGCAAAGTAGCAGGATATAAGATTAACAGAGAAATCGGTTGCATTTTTTTACACTAATAATGAAATATCATAAAGTAAAATAAAAATCACTTTTAAAACAAAATATTTGAGGGCAGATTTTTTTTTCTTTATACCATATTCTAGCTAATAAATAAATAACAGACTATCACAACCTCTCATTCCGTAATGTATCTAAGCAAAGATCATGAATGGCTGCTAATGGTTAAAAAAAAAAAAGACACACATTTGTAGAATAAAAAGAAGTACAGTGTAATCTTGCCAGCCCTCTCTCCCCCATTGAGTCTGAATCCAGTCAAGCATCTGCCACCAGTGACAACTTGATGAAATTATACACATTAGAAAAACATGTTAAATTATGCCCCAAAATGCAATCAACAAAATTCAGAGTTTGGAAAAACCATACAGGACAAATGACTCAATTCTTTAAAAAAATCTGGAAAAGATATAAAGCTGTGGAGGAGGAACCATAGAGACTTAAAAGATTTATCAGCTAACCACACTGTGGAGGCTTTCTTATGGCACCAGTTCAAACAAACTAAATATGGCTCCACACAAACAGTCGCACATTTAAGTTTCTACCACAACATTATTCATAATAGCAAAAAAAAAAAAAACAAAACCAGATAAATAAGTGTGGTACATGCATACAACGGAATATTATTCAGCCAGAAAAAGGAATGGAGTACTTATTCAAACATCAATCTTGAAAACTTTACGCTAAATGAAGGTGTTACTCACCGGTTTGTTTCACCCAACTCGCGGCAAGCCAAAACAGTGAGACACCGAGGTTTGCAGCAAAGCAAGGAGATGGGCAAATAGGTCTCAAATCATCTCGGAGAAGCCACGAGAATCTTTGTACAGCACTGGCATAACTACACTGCAGGCCTCTGCGCATTTTAAAGGTCCCAAGTGCGCATGCCTCCGCATGCCCACGCATGCCCAGACCAGCGGTCAGTGGTCCTTTCTAGCCCTATGGAGCACGGCTAGAACTAGACACAGCTGACTCTTGGCTCAGCCTGAACCAGATGCAGCTGACTCCAAGTTCCTGGAAAACAACTCAGGCAGGCATCTTATTGTTCAGGCTGCATGCTGCCTGGAGGACGTGAAAGTCTTAAAACCTTGATCGGAGAAGGTTAAGTGATGTGCCATTTCACCCATGGTTTCTAAAGAAGCCAGACATATTGCAATTATTCCACTTAAACGGAATATCCAAACTAGGCATATCCATAGAAAGTTCATCAGTGGTTGCCAGGAACGGAGTGGGAAATGGGACGTGACTACTAATGGGTACAAGGGTTCTTCTTGGGGTGATGGAAATAGTGGTGAGGACTGTACAACTTTGTGAAGATACTACAAACCGCTGAATGACACATTTTAAAATGGTGAGCTTTAGGGCTTCCCTGGTGGCTCCGTGGTAAAGAACCTGTCTGTCAGTGGAGGAGACGCGCGCTTGATCCCTGGGCTGGGAAGATTCCACACGCCTCACAGCAGCTATGCCTGTGCCCCGCAGCTACTGAGCCCCGTGCCCTAGAGCCCACGAGCCACGACTCTTGAAGCCCGAATGCTCCAGAGCCTGTGTTCTGCAACAAAGAAGCCACTGCAGTGAGAAGTCTGGGAACCAGAACACAGAGTAACCCCCCAGTTACAGCAGCTAGAGAAAGCCCACGGGCAGAAATGAAAACCCAGCCCGACCGTAAATGAATACGTTTTCATGAAGCTATGTAATAAGACAATTTGGGAGTTAATGCCATTGGCTAGAAGTATGACCATTTCACTCTCAGAGTTTAGGCCTGAATTACATGTAATTTACCAAAAAAATATTTAATAAGTGAGTTCATCAAAAGATCGTAATTAAGTCACATGAAAGGAGAGGTCTGCTCTACTAAGTGTTCCACTATTACATGTTCTTTTCTAAGAAGTTTATTGAGGCCTGATTATTTCAACAGCACCTTATACAGACTACTGTGATCATTTCAAAGTTGTCATAAATGTATTGAAAAGAAAGTGAAAGTCAAAGTGTTTAGTCCCGTCCAACTCTGCAACCCCGTGGACTATATAGCTCGCCAGGCTCCTCTGTCCGTGGAATTCTGCAGGCAAGAATATTGGAGTGGATTGCCATTCCTTTATCCAGAGGATCTTTTTGACCCAGGGATCAAACTCAGATCTCCTGAATTGCAGGCAGATTCTTTACCGTCTGAGCCACCTTACATGAGTTACATGATATGAAACATTTAAGATACCATTTTTTAAAAACAAGTATTAATATTAGACTAAAAAATATAGTACAAAGTTAAGTTATTTCAAGGTAAATTAGAATATTTTTATTATTATAAAGCTAAGACTTTATTGGAGAAGGCAATGGCTAAGAAGAAAGTTGAAGGATACAAAGAGGGGAGTTAAGGATTACTGGTTCCAGTGGGTTGCATACTGTTCTACCTCAGGAACCCAGGCAACTTTGAACAAGTAAAGTCCAGGAAGTGAAATGGTGGCAACTGGAGTGTGTCCAAAAGAATGGCCAACACTAAGGTACCACATGTCCCAAAGTTTTCACTCTCAGGGTCAGCTGGGAGACTCTCATGACATGGAGGCCAAGAACAAGGATGACCAGGTATTGAGGAGCTGGGTGACTAGGAACAAGCAACCCACCAATACTTTTAAAACAAGTGGCCAATAAATTACCATACTGTCTTCTTACATAGCACGAGTGCCTAAACACAAATTGATGTTCTCTAATTTTGTTGTGACAGCCAAACTAAGCAGTTAATTACTTAGATTTAGTATCCAAGGCTTCGAAGAAGACGATGGCAGCCTACTCCAGTACTCTTGCCTGGCAAATCCCATGGACAGAGTCTGGTAGGCTGCAGTCCACGGGTTTGCAAAGAGTCGGACACAACTGAGCCATTTCCCTTTCACTTTTCACTTTCATGCATTAGAGAAGGAAATGGCAACCCACTCCACTGTTCTTGCCTGGAGAATCCGAGGGACGGGGGAGCCTGGTGGGCTCCCCCGTCTCTGGGGTCACACAGAGTCGGACACGACTGAAGTGACTTAGCTGCAGCAGCAGCAGTATCCAAGGCTTAGCAATTTCAGCTCCAAAAATAAAGCTTGCTCTCTCTCTCTCTCTCTCTCTCTCTCTCTATATATATATATATATATATATATTTTTTTTTTTTTTTAAGCAGAGTGCCTATTATCCCATAAAGTTTCCAGGAACTTCTACTAAAATAAGATGCGCATTGTATCTTTCACTGATCTGGATGCACAGTGTTTTGGGCAAAGCACCAAATCACAAACAGAAATAGAAATAAAAGAAACAAGTATCTGATAAGGAAAGATGCTATTTCATCTCAGGGAAGACGATGAGGGTTTTGACAATTCTCACTCAGCAGATCTTACACAGTACCTGCTTTCCACCAAGTAGTCTTCTAAGCACTGATGGTTACATAGTTCCTGCTCTCCAGGGTGGACTCCGTGAGCAAATAAGCACGAGAGGGCAATGTGCTAAGAGCTTGGTTATGGATAACCACAGGAGCAAATACTGTAATCAATATGAGACATAGGAAAAGAGGCAGTTGTGAAAAATAGAAATCGCCTGATGATCCACACTCCATAAATAGTCCCTCGTGCGTATTTTCTTACAGTCATAAACTTTGAAATAGGAACAGACTAGACAAAATCAAGTGCTCCCAAGCTTCCTGTGATTCTGTGCTTTTTCACCAGATTCTATTACCAAGGAAGCATACTATTAAAAAGACGTGATTTAGGCTAAGGCCTTTGATTTTCAAAACGTTGTAAGTTGTTTTATAAAAAGAGAAGATTCTGATAGGAGCCAAGTGGTCAATTCTGAACTAGAATGATTCTATAACCCTACATTTCCCCTTCTAGCTTTTCCTTCCCCTCTCCTCTTTCTCCCTTTCTCCCTCCCTGCCTCTCTCCCTCTCCTTCCTCCTCTGGCTCCATTATTTGTCTTTATTCTAGATAGACTATCAAAAGCCCTAGAGCCCCAGAAAAGTCTTGCTGCCCACTTCTGAAAGTAGAGCTAAATGACTGCACCCTCAGGAAATCTCACACTAATCTTATAAGATCGTGCTTCATTTTTTCCTGTGGTTGAAGTTATTGCTAAGATAATGCATTTATAAAACATTTTAAGTAACACACCACTGCCAAAAATAGTATTATAGTATTATCATATGTCCAAAAGCTGATTTTAATCATCACTTTAATCTTCAAAAGATAACTTATTCCATAGAGAAGACTGGGATTTTCTTCAAAGTCAGAAAAAAAAATAAGCTTTTTAGTGAATTGAAATGAATAAGATTAAAGAAAAAATTCTGGTCTAGGAGCTNCTGGGAGCTTTAGAAAGCTGTATAAAATACTAAACACTCCAAGAAGTAAAAATAAAGTTCGAAACATAAGAAGTCTAGCTGTGGTAGAATCATGTAGGGAACATTAACGAATGAATAGCTTGAAATTACTTAGTTAAAGTGGTATATGTTCTTAGTGTTATTATATCGTAAGATGAGACAAAATCTGAAAGATTAAACCATGTTCACTGATTTGAATACAAAGGTAAAATAAAACAATCAAATATCACCTTACACTTATCTTTAAGCATAGCAGCCACACACACAAAAATTTGCTACCTTCTGGAAAACATCAAATACAAACATTTCCAGGAACAGAACAACAGATTGGTAAAAGTGTAAAGTAGCCCTTGATTCTTGCATTCTTTCTTGGTGACGTGCTGTTTCTCACTAACCCAAAACAAAACGACACACAAGAAAAGAACTTGCACCACAGAAAAATCATACAGTCAGTCTCACTTCATTTTATTACAAAACAAATACTGTATTCTTCTACAGCCATTCCTTCTGTTATTCATTTTTATGCTCTTTAATCCTCAAAGTACTGGGGGTTTCCCAATCATGAATAGAAATTAGCAAGGTTGTTCATATTTCACAAGGGGCTACAAAAATCATTCTCTGTTTCCTGGGTTCTGTGAGTGCTTCCAATCATGGCAGGGAAATGACCTCCCTCACACAATGTGTGCACACACACCTCCCAGTTGGAAAAAAAAAAATCTGTAAATTAGAGATCTATTGGACCCAGTCAGGTTGGGTGTGTGGAACAGTGCAAGTTAGGAAAGAAAGCACTGGCGTGGATTTGCCTGATATCAAGCCCGTTCAGTCTTGCTGGAGAGAACTAACTGATTCTGTTCTTTTGACTTTTTAAGGGCTCAGCTGAAGTCCCTCGGTGAGAGTGGAAATGAACCAGATGGTAAACTACACTAATGCCTCTGTGACACACTTGCAGGCTCTGGGGTTGTACCGTCTCCTGAACACGGAAAGAAGAGTCAACAAAGAGCCGTACCAGAAGAGTTCGCAAAACCGTAAATTGCCACAACAGCTGAGAGAATCGTCCTATTGAAAGGAAATTAATGAGCGAGTGTCAAAATGGACAGTTGGTGTCAATTCCTAGAGGATTTGAAAGTGAGAAGTGGACTTGAGGAAACCATGTTAATAGAGACCTGGTTTGTATGAAAAGAAAATCATACTTCCCCAAATATCCATCATAAGAGTCATGCTTGTCACAATTCACATTAGTCTGTGTTTTGAGAAAAGAATGCTCTCTTAAGGGCTATGTAAGCACCTTACCTTGTTGAGCTCCAAAAGCATATGATCATCTGTTTTCTTGAAAACAAATTTAGAAAGAAATTCTACACTCAGCTGATGTGGTAATTCTTGGAACAAACATACCCACCATTTTTTTTTTTAAAGGAAACTTTCAAGCCCAAACTATTTTTTTTGAACAACTTTCAAAAAGAAGCAAAGAACAAGAGATGGTAAATGGCAAGTAGAAATTAGAGATTATGACATTTTTATAAAGAGAGAATTATGTTAAAGAATTCAAAGAAATTAGGCAAGATACTAGAAAATATCAAGCAACAGCAATTCTATTAATATTTGAAAATGTAAAGAACTATTCTGAAAGGAGCTGTAATATGTATTTGCTGTTACTTAAGAATATTCAATCCTACCATAGAGTATAAGAGAGTAGATGAAATTAAATATAAAAGCGAATGATTGGTAAAACAGCTTACAGACAAAGTGAGTACACGCTATGCTTGTCAACATAGAAAGGGCTGGAGGGCCAATTAAGCATCAACCAACCAAATGTGCCTGGAAAACCCCATATTCAAGAAGTCTTAAAATGACTACTCATCAGTGAAATCCATATTGGTCCACATAATCTGCTGGCTGCCCAGTAGATACAGTAGATACAGTTCCCTATAGGTGAGCTGTAGTTTTGACTAGGTGTACAGAGCATCCGTGTATTTGTTCAGACACCTTCTATCTGGTGAAATTCCTTGCTCATCCTCAATTCTGGTCCTTGCACTGGTCTCCTGGGCAGACTGAAGGGGAAGGAAGAAAGATAGGACATAAACGCATTGTAGGCTTCCCAGAGGCCCCTAGTGGTGAAGAATCCACCTGCCAGTGCGGGAGACATAAGAGATGCGGGTTCAGTCTCCGGGTTGGGAAGATCCCCTGGAGGAGGGCATGGCAGCCCACTCCAGTATTCTTGCCTGGGAAACCCCATGGACAGAGGAGTCTGGTGGGCTACAGTCCATGGGGTTGCAAGGAATCAGACATGACTGAGCGACTTCGCACACACACGCACGTAGGCATTGTGTAACTCAAGACTTGGATAGTAAGGTCTCTCCACCCCACCTTTACCCTGAGGTAAGTGTGCTGAACTACGCTGTCTTTCTCTTTCCTTCTTACTGTGTATATTTTAAGTAAGCAATAGACCATGGGTTTCAAGCATTTGAATTTGAGCAGCAATTTCATGACCTCTGGGACAGGCTGCCTGTATATGGCACTGTACATGGAAAATACCATTGCATCATTCTTTCCCAATGGGTCAACACAGGTCCAAATCTCAGCCAACAGCTATCCACAGTGCCTCTTTTGGTCACTAGAAAAACGGAAGTTACCCTGCGGGTGGACAGATAAACACTGAAAGGTCCTCTAAGTTAACTTGCCCTTAGACTTTTCTTTTCCATTGCAGACTACTCTTCTATTGGGCACTATAAGGAGACGCAGAATAAGGACTTCTTTTTGTTTATATAAATCAATTTATGAGCTGTAAGAGGTGCTCTAAGAGCCAGAATTTAGTTAATAAGCACGTGACTTGGGGAGAGTAGATTAATTTATCATTGTTTTATTCCCTTTTTAAAATGGAGATAAATCATATTGGCAAAACATTGTGAAATGAAATGAAAGTCCCTCAGTCCTGTCTGACTCTTTGTGACCTCATGGACTATACAGTCCATGGAATTCCCCAGGCCAGAATACTGGAGTGGGGAGCCTTTCCCTTCTCCAGGGAATCTTCCCAACCCAGGGATTGAACCCAGGTCTCCCACATTGTCAGCGGATTCTTTACCAGCTGAGCCACACAAGTGAAGCCCGAGAATACTGGAGTGAGTAGCCTATCCCTTCTCCAGGGGATATTTCCAACCCAGGAATCAAACTGGGGTCTCCTGCATTGCAGGCAGATTCTTTACCAACTGAACTATCAGGGAAGCCCAAAACATTGTGATATGTAATGAAATCATTTATCTAAGGTGCTTCAACACAGGAATTGCCACTTTTTTATTTTCAAAATTGACTGATGGCTACAACTTTACAAAATAAATTATATATAGCTACTCTTTATGCTATACTCTAAAAGTACAAATCCTGGAATATTACAGTGTCAACAGCTTTTAATCTCTTATAGTTTATACTTAACAGAAAAAAAATTAATTACTTAATAAAAAGATTGTGCTTACATTGTGAAATTATATAGCATGGCTTTTCCAATCACAACACCTAGCCCAGATCTTGAAATTAGGGAAGACAAAACTTAACATGATTAATTTTTATGTGACTAGCAACACACTGAAATAATTCCCATACTTAGAAAGCACCAGGTTATGTACAATTTAAACATTTCATCACTTTTGGCATACTTCTGCCACTTACCATCCTAAAAGCTAACATGTATTTATCTCAAGGTGAGATGTCTGAACTTCTGAAAAAGTGTGAAATGTGTGTGTACGTCTGATTAAACAACTGCTTTTTTCCAAACCAGTAGAGAAACTTTATGGGATAAATGTGTTTGTACAGTGGTGACTATTTGTCACAGTAGGCTCTGACATAGGCTTTAAAGCACCAACTATTTTGGACAATATGTCATAACCAGCCAGTTGGAGGGCAGTAACAAAATACTTGGCTAACCATTCTATACTAGAGACATCTGTTTAGCTTAGCAAGCTGGTAACACCAGACCCTACTATAATTTGGATCATCTGAAGATCACAATCATTTAGTTTTTGAAAGATGTAAACAACATTGAAAAGCCATTCCATATATCTTAGACATTTTAAACAGTTATTATAGAGCATCATGAAAAAAGTTTATGATTATATAAACTACTAAGTTTAAGTGAAAAAGACCATATATACATATTATATTTATATTCTTAAAATTATTTAATATAAAATTTATATTATATAATATTACATCATATAAAATTTTTGGCCATATGTAGGACAAAAAGAAACAAAGTATGATTTATGGAGGTAAGAGGTAGATGGGTGATTTTTCTTTTCTTCAATCAAGTGAAATAATACCAGTTTGTATTGTTTACTGTGTGCTGGACACTGTATATTAGTTGCTTATTAACATTGTTTTAATCATTAAAAACCACCTTATAAGGTAGTATTATTTCCATCTTATGGACTGCTGCTGTTGCTGCTGCTAAGTCATGTCAGCCGTGTCTGACTCTGTGCGACCCCAGAGATGGCAGCCCACCAGGTTCCCCGCCCCTGGGATTCTCCAAGCAAGAACAGTGGAGTGGGTTGCCATTTCCTTTTCCAACGCATGAAAGTGAAAAGGGAAAGTGAAGTTGCTCAGTTGTGTCCGACTCCTAGTGACCCCATGGACTGCAGCCCACCAGGCTTCTCCACCCATGGGATTTTCCAGGCAAGAGTACTGGAGTGGGGTGCCATTGCCTTCTCCCTTTTATGGACTAGCTGAGACTTAAGTTAAAATTACTTGCCCAAGGTCAAATATTAGTGAGAGCTGAGTGGCAGAGCTAAGTCTAGAACTTATGTCTAAAATCAAATCCCATACTTATAATCACTATAATTCTCTTTAAAGAAAAAAGTCTATACATCCTGTACTCTGTTCATTGCTCATATCTATGAATAGATTCTACCTGGACCTTCAGTGTACTTGTCCTAAGCAAACCTTTGCCAGTTGGCAACCCACAGGGTAGGAACACTTAACCTAGAAACATTGTAATGTTTCACAAATATTGCTCTAAAATCCCTCAGTCTGAGTGAAGACAGGGAGTGTGCAGAATTATAAAGGAAACATCATTTTTTAAGCACCAAGGAATGAGTGTTTCTGGGGTAGAGGAGAAACACTCCTATTTATTGTCTCTTTCCCTAGATGTTGTGCCTAGAAAATAAACGAGCTGCAGCTTCTTCCAGTAGCCCTTTGTGTCTAGTGCATGAACTGAACACAGGTTTTCGTGAAACTTGTGTTCTATATAGGGGTTGAGAGCCAAGAGTAAAAAAATAAATTTCTTGAAACATCTGAAGAGCAGCCTCTCTGGTTCCTTTCTGCTTGTCTTAGACACATTTCTTCAGAGCTGCTTGAAAAAGGCTGCTGCCCAGCCCAGCTTTTCTCTGCCCAACTTCTTACTGCCACTATCTGGAGGTTGCAGGGGATTTGCCTTTGGGACAAATGGAGAAAGTGACGTCGACACAGACACACTATCAGGTGGAAAACAGATAGCTCTGAGGAGCTGCTCTGTAACACAGGGAGCCCAGCCTGGTGCTCTGTGATGCCTTAGATGAGGCCTATCTCAGAGGAAGGGGAGAGAGGCTGACCCGAGAGGGAATCTACGTATAATTATCGCTAATTCACGCTGTTGCACAGCAGAAACCAACGCACTGTAAAGCAATTTTCCTCCAATTCAAAAAAAATGTATATGACTACAAATAAAATCCTTATTGAATTAAAAAAAAAAAAAAGCTTCCCTTCTCCTCTGCGTGGTTGGCCCCCCCACCTTGTCCTCAGCAGTAACTCGAACGTTCCGTCAGGCTACATGTAAGCTATATTTACCCCGGTGTTTGGGAATCTCTGGGCACAAACTGTCTGAAGATTAGGTAAATTACAGGTGCCCGGGCTCATGTTACTCATTTAGCAGCCACAAGTTGAGAGCATTAATCTGCCTGTTCTGAATTTTCCCTTTCAGTCAGCGGCCCTTCCTATTCTTTGGGGCCACTCCCTGGCCTTGCTAGCTGATGACCCTTCTTCTCCCCACAGGCTGGACTTCGTGCCGTTCATTTTCTTCCTCTCCTTCTCCTCCTCCTCCAGCCTCTCTTTCTTTTATTCCCTTTTCTTTCTTTCCGCTGCTGAAAAAGTATAATTATTTTCTATCTGGCCCTCAGTTCTGCTTTTTCAGCTATAACAGAATCTGCTTTTTTGAACCCAGTCTCATTGACTCAACGGACGTGAGTTTGAGCAAACTAGGGGAGACGGTGACGGACAGGGGAGCCTGGTGTGCGGTAGGCCCCGGGGTCGCCAAGAGTCACCGAACAACAAATGCAAGAATCGAGCCAAAGTCCCTAGGTATAAGCCACGAAAACCTCT
Organism: Redunca redunca; assembly: GCA_006410935.1. Lineage (NCBI taxonomy): Eukaryota > Metazoa > Chordata > Mammalia > Artiodactyla > Bovidae > Redunca > Redunca redunca. The sequence goes on along the minus strand of SJYQ01003044.1, from coordinate 923,301 downwards.
CATCAGCTTCTGACCAATGCTGTGTCTACTTCTTCCCCGAACTTCCTCCCACGGTCACCACTTCCTTAATCGTCAGGTCTGTCAAAAATCTTCAAATCTGCTCCCTAGAAATACCAACCTCACATCTTAGGAACTTCCCAGACCATTCTATCCATCCATGACAGATTCTTCATTGTTACACACTCATAACAAACCACATTCTCTTCCTCCAATTTCCTAGTCACTTGTGTAATTTTTTAAAAATCAGAGTCTGTCCCTCTAGTAAACCAGAAATTTGTTGAGGGCATAAATACACGAAACACAATTACTGGAGTCAATAGTGCTAATATTCCCTGGTGGCTCAGACGGTAAAGAATCTGCCAGCAATACAGGAGACCTGGGTTGGATCCCTGGGTCAGGAAGATCCCATGGTGAAGGAAACAGCAACCCACTCCATTATTCTTGCCTGGAGAACCCCATGGATGGAGGAGCCTGGCTGGCTACAGTCCATGGGGTCGCCAAGAGTTGGACACAACTGAGCAACTAATACCAGTGCTAATATTTTCACTTCTGTTACACAATTAACACAAATCAGTCCCTATATTTATCCTAAACATCTGTCTTAACCAATCTGCATACTTCAGTTAATTCCCTGTGGCTATTTCAATCAGAAGCTGTATGAATTGGGAAGGAAGGAAATTAACATTTTTGAGTGCCCACTCCATAATATGGACTCAACATATATTTTTCCATTTTATGCTAACAACAAATCTATGATGTATGTATTATATATGCCATTTAATCTCTTTTAAAACAAGTCTGGAATGGCTAGAACTTAGTTTCCGACTTATCTAAGACCCTGCTTTGCCACCAGATACAACACCTTCCCAAAGGCTCACAGCGGAAACCCACTGTTGGCTGGGCCAACCATAATCCTTTTCCTCCTACACTTTGTCACAGAGAGGAAAAGCTGGACATATTCAAGATTTTGTGGAGATGATGGGAAGAAAATGCATTTACAAATAACTAAGCATGAAATAAGAATAATTTGAAAACTATTTGAAAACTCTCAATTCTATCACTTACTTACTTTCACATTTTGTTATGAACTCTAGGCACCTGAAGTGACTTATTGATATTTAAGTTTATTATTCTCTTGTTATTTACTTTTCTCATAATTAAAAAATGCACTTGAACTATCTAAAGCTTGGAGGATAAACCCGTTTGTTGTACTGAGAAGTAATGTAATTGTAATTACAGGCATCTCACATTCTGTAAACAGTTTGCGTTCCAAGAGTTCACTAGTTAGTTGTTTGGAATCATTGTGTATTTTCCCATTACCTAATCTAATAAAAAGTGGCTATTTCCCAAGTTGGCATTTCCTTTTTTCTCTCTTCCCATCCCTACCTCAGCCCTCAAAACAACAAAAAAAGGGAAAAGTCTGTTTGAACAAGGTGAATAACAAGACTAATATTATTGGCCTGAATTCTAGAGAATGTTGTTAAAGGGATTTTTTTAATTTAATAAGAAATGAAGTAGTGATAGCTGAATTCACACAAAGAAATGCTACCGCTATCTGGAAGCTGCTCTTGATTAGCACCCCAAAGCTTTTTCCTCTTCTTTCTAGAATCTTCTCTGTCAATATTTTGAATTCACTGTTTCTCCAGTGGTGATATTTACATAAGGGACAAATATAGGAGAAAGTGCACTTCCATATTCTTCAGCAGGTTCATGATGCATAGACTGTCTCAGATCTGCCCCAAACGTCTTAAAATCAGAGGTGAGTCTGAGAATCGTTATCACCTTACACGTTACTTCTATCATCCAAGCAACAGAATTCTGAGAAGCAATATTTTTCTAACCTCATTTTTTTAATAAACCTAATTGCAGTAATAAAAATACTTTTCTTTTATGGGTATGCAACATTTTTGAAGTGATTTTGCAGTTTTAAAAACTTTATCCTGACCTTTGAAAATATGATATCTTTGCCATTATGTACTTTATGGGTGAAAAACAGAGAATTTGAGATATTGCCGCTGCTGCTGCTGCTAAGTCTCTTCAGTTGTGTCCGACTCTGTGCGACCCCATAGGCGGCACCTCACCAGGCTCTACCATCCCTGGGATTCTCCAGGTAAGAACACTGGAGTGGGTTGCCATTTCCTTCTCCAATGCATGAAAGTGAAAAGTGAAAGTGAAGTCACTGAGTCCTGTCCAACTCTCAGCGACCCCAAGGACTGCAGCCCACCAGGCTCCTTCGTCCATGGGATTTTCCAGGCAAGCGTACTGGAGTGGGGTGCCATTGCCTTCTCCGATTTGAGATATTAGGGTTGACTAAGTCCTCAGAGGCCCAAAGTAATTGTGATCTAGGCCTTCTACACCCCAATTCAAGTGCTATTTCTCCTATTTTTTTAATTGCTTAGTCAATCTCACTCACCCTTCTAGATTCCATCTCCATAAGAAAAGGGATCATTTTTCACTGCTTTATTCTTGGCACCCAAGACACTATCTGGCATTCAGTAAGTAACTCAAAAATGTTGAATAAATGAATTTCAGATATCATTTTCTTAATAATCTTAGCAATAATGCTGTACTATGTATACTATATATGTATAGTATGTATACTATATATAAAGTAATGCTATTTTACTGCTTTAAGTGACTTTTCAAATTGTCTTCTCGTCAGAAGATACAGCATAGAGTGAAGATAAGGACACAGGGTAATTTCCCATAATATATTCAAGGCTATTCCATGAATTCTTGGAGCCTCCAATTTGCAGTCTCTACTGCTGATATTACCCACCAGGGCACTGGCAGAAATAGGAGAAACTGCACAAAAGTATAGATTCTTAGTATTCCCTGTACTTCCTACTTTTTAAAAAACTGAAAACTGGTTCTCATACTTCATAAGGAATATACAGCTGCACAATAACAAAAATGTAAAAACAGCACAAAATGGCAAAACTCAACATCTCAGGTCTATGGCTTGATAGGAAAACATGAAGATTTATCTTCTGGAGTAAGCGACTTAACTCAAAAATGTAACTAGTTTCTACATTGTCTGACCATTGAGTCCAAGGACATTGTTTTCAGCCTATTCATTTAAAAAGAAAATGAAATCATATTGAGCGTAGCCTATAATCATCACTGCTTGGGGTAGAAGAAGAAGATATTATGTTTCCATCTGTTTTTTCAGGCACTGACTCTGATGGCCAAAACCAGAGGGGACTGTCATCCCAAAGGCAATCTATAGTTGGAAAGAGTCTTCCAGAGCTCTGGGAAAGAAAGGAAAGGGAAGGGAAAAGGAAAGGGTATAACAAAATAAAACAGTTTCAATAGGAGGAAAAATTATCTGCCACAGCTGTGCTTCATTTCCTTCATAAGAAATGGTCTTAGCCTTGACACAGCCTTATGCTTTCCATGATAACTAACGTTCATCAAGCAGCTAATGTAAGGTTATCTGCTTCACACGCATGGGATCAGTTAATCGAATTGTCCCCAAAATTCCATAAGGCAACCACTGTTATCTTAAGAGAAATCGAAACCTAGTATTGCCTAGGCACACAGAAATAGAAACTAACTTAGCTAGGACTTGAAGGGACTTCTTTGGAACTTAGGGGCCTTGCGCTTCATCCTTATCTTGCACTACCTCCCCAACCACCATACTTGTGTGCACTGAACCACAGGCAAGCTGCAGTTAAACACACTCTTCCTTGGTTTGCGTCTTCGTTGCTACCTTTCTCAGCTGAATCCTATGAAACAACTTATCTGGCATCAAAGGGTGCCAAGAAAGCGAATGAAAAAGCCATGAGCACACAGTGTAGAATAGGAGCCTTAACAGAGGAACCTTAGAGTGCCACACTGAATACTGGAATATCAAATAGCTATGAGTCTTATTTCCACTAAAACTATTACTCAAGAGACATTATTACATTCATTGCATCCCCATCCTCAGTCCCACCCCTTACCTTATAGGTACTACTGGTCCACCATGGAGGGGTATGGAATTCGGATCTTACGTTGCCACCCTCCAGAAAAAGATAGCCAAGGAAGGAATCTTAGCACCCTCTAGCCACCCCTTCCAGCTCCCAAACTGTCATATAACCTTAGTAAAAGAGAGGAAAGAGATTTACCTGCTGCTATGGAGGCTGGAGCCTGAAAGTCATGTATAACCTTGGAAGGACTGTAATGGTTTTATCACAGGAATAGCATCTTTTTGAGAGGCAGGAGAGAGAAAAGAGCTGAACCACTCTGCAAATATTAACCAAGCTATTTTGGAGCAATGGCTATTGCCTTTGAAATCTTTCATCATGGGTCTATACTTAGAATTCAGATGAGCCTGGGGGAGGGGAACAGTGCAGTGTTAATCCCCAGTTGTTTTGAACTTGTCCTGTAAGCAGGTTAGCCTCTAAAGTGTCCCAAATTGAAGTGTTTGATGCTTTATTTAAATTTAGGAGTCTATGTATTTTGTCTTAACCTGTCCTGCATATAGGTTGTCACATCATTCTGAAGGTGACACTTCTCAGTTTTCTTTCAAACTAGATGTTCTAGAGAGCACTGGCTGTAATCACATTGAGAGACTGATGCTCCATGACAGCTAAAAGTTGGATTGAGTTTCAGGAGCTACTATATATAAAGCTGGGGCGACTTATGTCACCGCACTAATTAAATGCCATCTGGGTAACCACCCAGAACCTTCTGGGTTTTTGAGCCCATCACCCGGTTCAGACCAAGTCAGAGGCCAAGGAAGAGAACATGATGATGGACCTTTTTGAAACTGGCTCCTATTTCTTCTACTTGGACGGGGAAAATGTTACCCTGCAGCCCTTAGAAGTGGCAGAGGGCTCTCCTTTGTATCCAGGGAGTGATGGTACCCTGTCGCCCTGCCAGGACCAAATGCCCCCAGAAGCCGGGAGCGACAGCAGCGGAGAGGAACATGTCCTGGCGCCCCCAGGCCTGCAGCCTCCCCACTGCCCCGGCCAATGTCTGATTTGGGCTTGCAAGACCTGCAAGAGAAAATCTGCCCCCACCGACCGGCGGAAGGCCGCCACCCTGCGTGAGAGGCGGCGGCTCAAGAAAATCAACGAGGCCTTCGAGGCACTGAAGCGACGGACTGTGGCCAACCCCAACCAGAGGCTGCCCAAGGTGGAAATTCTGCGGAGCGCCATTAACTACATCGAGCGGCTGCAGGACCTGCTGCACCGGCTGGACCAGCAGGACAAAATGCAGGAGTTAGGGGTGGACCCCTTCAGCTACAGACCCAAGCAAGAAAACGTGAGCCCAGATGCTGCCGCCGGGGCCGGGGAATGGATAGGCTGATTAGGTGCCTTCCTCGGGGCCTTAACCTCCAGCTGCTGGGTCTCCGTTCCCGGCCCGCTTCCTCGCCCGCCCCTCCCGCTCCCTCTCTAATGAACCCCCGGTGACCCGTGAACACGGGGTGCCTGCAAGAGGCAGGAAATTCGTACCCGGCCTGAGGAAACAGGGGAGACACCCCCACCAACGGCCCCCTAACCCACCCCCGGAACCCATGTTTCTTGACTAATCTGCTGCCTCGGTTTTCCTCCAGCTTGAGGGTGCGGATTTCCTGCGCACCTGCGGCTCCCAGTGGCCAAGTGTTTCGGATCATTCCAGGGGGCTCGTGATAACTGCCAAGGAAGGTAAAGTAAAAGGGCATAGGGCTACTAGAGAAACTCCCGGGAGGGGGCTGGGGAGCTCTCTGGGGGCAGAAAGCAATGCTCGGAGCCGGGCGGGAACCGGGATGCGCCCTGCGAGCTGGCGCTGCCAACGCGGAGACCGCGCCTGTCGCGGGGAGCAGAGCTGCCCTCCTTCCATGGGGAGTATGTTTATGTGTCTGTGTGTTTTTTGCTCCCAGGAGGGACAAGCATTGATTCATCGGCCTCGAGTAGCCTTCGATGCCTCTCTTCCATCGTGGACAGCATTTCCTCGGAGGAACACAAACTCCCCTGCGTGGAGGAGGTGGTGGAAAAGTAACTCAGTGGTCCGGACGTTCTCCACGGAGCAGGAAGATCCCACCCTCCCTGCTTCGCCTAATCCTTTAGATCACGTTACGTTAATATTTAGGAAGCCAGACCCAGGAGTTTATGATAGGGAAGGAGACATATTCACAAAGAAACTTTTTGGAAACTGCTGTGCACGCTCGGATGAAAAAGCCTTTCGCTTTGGGCTTGTATCTTGGGAACCGCGAGTGGCTTAGATCTAGCGGGTTTACTTTTTGTTCGGTTGGTTTTGTAATATATTTACTTTTATTATGGTGATCCTTTTGTGCCATGTTCAGAAGTTCATTCCTGTTTAAAGCAAAGTGGGAACGTTGCATCTAAATGTTAGTGGTATTGAATGTATTTTTGTAAATAACATTAGTACTTTCATTTTTTATGTAAACCTAAGAAATATATTTTAAATGTGGAGTGACATATTGTATATAAAATGTGCGAGGATCCTGGTATTGTAATATTAAAAGATAAGTTTCTATATGAACGAAAGTTGGTCTAATTTGATTCAACTGAAAAAATAATATATGTTTAGAGGGCATAAATAAAGGTGAGCCACATTTTAATTTAGACACCACCCAAACCCATTTATTTGGGTGTTTACCTAGGGGTCGATTTGAAAGGAAAATGGGTTGTTTTCCTGTGTCTGAATTGTCTCATGTAGATCTCACTTTTGTGGTTAGAAGTGAAGACCATCCGGAAAGAATCCGTTCTTTTCCCTTTTATCAACATCCCGTTTCTTCTTTTAGTTAAAACACAGAGCCCTTTGCCTGGAGATCTGGGTGAGCTTTACTTTATCAAATTTAACAACTGAGTCCTTCAATCCAAGAAAGTCTCATCCTTACAAGAAATAACCACACCCCCACACCCCCCCAAAAATCAGCTAATTTTGCCCCAATTACTTTCCCTCTTTGACGCTTCGGGCAGCGCCCTTCCTGAGGAAGCATTCATATGGTGTACCAAGGACTGCCCTGGCCTCTAAGCAAGGCCTCTGATCCCTGCCCGGTTTTCTTGAACTAGACTGGTGGCTTGAAGACTGGAGTATCCTCTAGGCCTTGTGGTTTGGGTTTGTTTTCCAAATAGAAAGATAAAAGAAGGGGGACGATCTGTCTCCTGAGGGCGGATAGGCGTCTCTGATGGAAGGTTGCTTGCAGAGAGGTAAGGGTTAACTGGCTGAGGGCAAAAGACCAGAACACACATGAAACCTCTTAGCTGGACTAAACAGCGAAGCCCCAGAGAGGCCTGAAGCCCCAGGAGCTCCTCACAGTGAGGGTTTTACAACGTGTGCCAGGTTTGTTTATCCTGTAACCTCAGGAAGAAACGACCACCAAGAATCGCAGTGGGAAGCAAAGCCTAGGAGGCGGCAAGTCATTGCTTCGGAATCGCTACTTCTCCCTCCCATTCTGTAGATGGCACTTTCACTCCCACCACCCCTCCCTTAACTGCTTCCTTTCCTCTTTTTCTCCACAGCTATCGCCCAGTTCAAAAATGTGAAAAAGCAAGTCGAACTCAGCATTCCCTAGCCCAACCTTGCTGCCTAATGCCCCAGCCTGGACCTTGATGCCCACCGCACAAGTCCCAGATGGCGCCACAGACCGCGCCCCCTGCAGGCAAGAAGCAGTATCTTGCCCTTTTAGCATTTCAAAAGGCCTCTGCCTGGGTATAACAGTTACGCAAATTTCTGGGCGCACGAATAATTCCAGTTTCTCCTAAAACACTTTTAAAATGTAGAAAGCTACATAGAAGAAACTGATCTGGACATATGATCCCTCTCAAAACTGTGAAAGCAGCAGGTGGGAGGGTGAGTGGAGGCAAACTGCTGAAGTCTGTGGGCTGATAACTGGATTGAATCGTTGCTGCTCCTCTCTTTGTCCTGTTTCTCATTATTTAATTCCTGGGGTTGTGAAGTTTCACTGTGAAGTCTTTAACCAAAATGGGACACAAAATAAACATTAAACGTTAGCTGTTTTTATTTTTCATTAGTAACTAGATTTACCATCAAGAAGCTTTTCTTCCACTAAAAGTCACAGTTCCTTCAGAATTAGTTGTCTAACTTCTTTTCAGGCTCTGGCTGGGATAGTATTAATAACAATGAGACCAACAGACAAATGAATGAGCCATTCCTAACACTTTACCTATTAACTCGTATAATCCTACAAAGATCTGTGAGAGAAGTCCTGCTGTTATTTCTTATTATGAGAAAAGGATACTTTGGAGCAGAGAGAGGTTCTCTCTGGCAGAGAGCCAGGATTTTGAGCCAGTCAACAACAATGGCTTCCAATTTGCTCCCTTAATCGTTTATGTATCATGAAAGAGAAGCCTTGAGAAAGAAGATACATTTATGGTCTGTAGGATAATTTGACTGAATTTGATAACTGTTTTTCAAAAGCTCTTTCTCGAGAGTAATTAGCTAGTAAACTCCAAATTAGAGAAGTAATTTAATTAAAATGTATGTGGTCAAGCATTGCAAATTATCTAATCTGAATACATGTGAATGAAAATGTCTTGATTGTATATATATCTCTTAATCATGCTTTTTATGTATCTATGATTTTTTCTGAGAATCAATAGTGATTTCCTAATATATATATATGACATATATACATATATATATGACATATATACATATATATATATATATATACACATGCACACATACAAACACATGCAGAATTCCTAGGGTGGGCAACTTTTACTAGGAAAGGAAGCTCTGAGCATCATTTTGCTGGTGTGGTCTGTATTTCAGAAAATCAGATTCATGCCACAGCTGAAATAAGATATCATAACTGAGCAGGTAAACTCATTTAACTTTATAATTACACATATATTTATAATAAGATTTGTGTTATAAGCTGCTCAGCAGCAGAATGTTTTTTATCAATTCATGGACTTTACTTGCTGATAGATTTTATTTGGTCTTTGCAAACCAAATCCTCTTTATCTTTCTTAGTTGAGTAACCTGAGAAATTGTTTGGAATAAGTTTGCCCATAGAAAGTCTCTTCATTAAATAGAGCAAATATTTCCCAAAGACTTCATGTGACCTCCACTGCTACAACTGACATGGTAGGCTTCCCAATGAATCCTTGGTGTGTTTGCAATTAAAATGTTTTTATTTGATATTAATGATGGTAATCTTGACTAAGGCCAAAGCCAAAACAAACAGGGCTGTGGAAACAGAAAATCAAGATGTTAATAACTCAGTAAAGATAAGCAATTTGAGATTTAGCCTCATTTCAGAGGTTATTAAGTATAAAATAACAAGTGATTTTCTATTGTATGTTACCAAAGAAATAATCTGTAGAACATCAGATGTTAGCTTTCTTAAACTAACTTTAATCATCACACCTGGATCATTGAATTTCAAGCCTGAACATAGTGGAAATACCCTTTGTCTAAAGGACTCTCTCTCCTTTTTTTTTTTTTCAGACTCTTTCATATGATTTGGGGGTGGAGGTATGATGCTAAAAATCAGTGATCCCAACTCCTCTTGAGATTGGTAGAGAAGTCTTGGGTTGCTATAGTGACCTTCACCCTTATTAAGACATTTAAATTCAAAGTTAGAATTTACCCATCTGTGCTTTTCTCTTAGTAATATTTGTCCCTTTTATTCATCTCAAAACTTTCCTCCTACAACAACTTATCTGGAAAAAATATTTTAAAAAATTTTAGTTTAAACTTTGACTGTCTCATCTCCAAATCTAATGCATTTATAAATTAGCAATAACATTTAAGGAAATAGCATTTCCTTAAAGAGCCGAGCCCTCAAGGCATTTCTCCAACAGACTCCTCCAGCCACTCCCTTAGAGTCAGTAGTGTTACAAAAGATGACCCTCCTTCCTAGAGGTTTCATTCTGAAAAAGCAATTTTTTGCAAGCCTAGTTCACAGTCAGCCTGTGAGATGGAATGCCTATGCCATGTGCTGGAACAAAGACAAAGCTTCAAGGACTGCCTACTTTCCCTACTCTCAAGGCTGCTTAAAGTCCTTACTTAGGCCTTTGATCTCTCCTGGGAGTCTTCGAACTAGGCAGAGGCCGATGTCTTCTTCAGCTGTCTTCTCCACAAATTCTTCCAGCAGCTTTGGCAGGTACTAATGTGTTTACTTAGGTGTGCCTGGTTCCGGAACTAATAGTGATTTGAAATTGTTCGGCACATTGTTATGTCAAATATAATAAGCAAAATTTCAAGAACAACTTCCATAATCCAGGAGTTGATAAGGGTCTCAGGTAGGGGCAGAAGTGAATTGAAATGAACTTATCTTCCTATGTATATTTAATTTCTCCTGCTGAGAGAAACACGGAGAATTTTCAATCATGCAGAATTCCTAGGGTGGGCAACTTTTACTAGAAAAGGAAGCTCTGAGCATCATTTTGCTGGTGTGGTCTGTCCATCAACACTAGGATTGTTGCCATAATGCTCAAACTAAAATAGGCTCTCAAAAAAAAAAAAAGTTGATGATTACTTAAAGGTCTTTGCAATTAAAACCTGCTCGTAAGTCTAAATTGTAAGAAAATTAAGGATGTGTTTATTTTGCTTCAGAATGTAAAATAACACAAAAATTTAAAAACCATTATATCTGCTTCATCAGAATCTTGGTGAGCATTTATTTATATGACCCAGCTGGGCTGACTTTTCCTCTCATCTTCTGCCTACTGTGATATTTTCCTAGCAGAATCAGTGATAGAACATGGAAGACATCCACATGAAGAAATAGGGTAAAACAGATTGTATTTTCATTCTTTTCTATGAGAAGCAAAAGCCATTATGGTCTGATTTTGAGAAGAGGCCACCCTCTTGAGTAGAAGAGCAATGGTTAAAAAGTCAATTTTAACTTTTTTTTTTATACTTCTCTGTTCAATTTTCCCCCTCAAAACAAAACAAAACAAAACCCTGTTTTTGTCTTACTCACTTTCCCATTTCCCCCTCCCATGGTCTCTCCTGGGAAAAGAACAGGGGAGTTATCTCCTGAGGGCCCAGGCATCTCTGAATGCGTCGGCTTCCTACCTTCTTTGTAGCCTGCTTCCCATTTTTTGATCTCTTTTTCCTCTAGCCCCTGACAGAGGTCTCAAAGTTTTGTCTCGGTTTTTAACTTTGGTGCTCTGAGATCCTCTTTTCAGCGCTTAGGTCCCAAGAGTCCTCAACCCTGGACCCTGTCCCCCCCCGCAGCAAGTTCCATTAAGCCGCCGGGCGCTTGTGTTTTCTCGGCTTCTTTAGTTCCACTGGCCCGCGGCACTCTGGTAAATTTGTTTTGAGATCACCTTACCAAAGACAGCCTTAACCTCTGGTTCCTGACAGGGCCTCCTGAGTGACAGCGTCTTCTCAGGCCGGGAGCCCAGGGAAAGCTCCCCGGACCCGCGTTTGCGAGTGTCTGCTCTGGAGCGCTAACGGCGCGCACGGAGCCCGAACTGATTGGAGAAGGAAACGAATGGAATTCACCTCTAGGAGCTCAAGCCCTCCCGAAGCGATGCCTAGTTTCCAATTCTGTGTGACCTGGGGCAAACGACTTACTCCCTGAGCTTGACTACCTTCTTTTAATAATGGGTCCAGTTATAGTTGCCACAGAATTGTTGGAAGTCATAACTGAGTGCATACATAGCAAGTGTTGGGAACAGTGCTTCCCAAGAGAAAACTCTTCATAATTGTTTGCTTACAAATATCCCATGCTTAACAACTTTGGGGACAAAGCACGTTAGGTGCCTTGTGGAAAGAAATGACCTGAAAGACAAGCCAGAAGCATAACTTCTATCTTCCACTTAAAAGGAGCAAATTTATTTGTGCCCGAATCTTCAGTTTGCACACAGGTCTGTATTAGCTTTGGCCAGTGTGTGACAGTCAGGACTACACAGCCAAAGAAAGTGCTACTATCGCTGCTGACCAGAACCTGTGGTGCCTGGCTGAGAATTTCTGGATGAGAATATCTACCCACTACTGTGCTTCTGAGGTGGCAACGTGCACACTTTGGAATGTTTCCACTCCCCTGGATGGGTCCTTTAGGAGCTCAATTCTTTTATCTGGTGTAGGCCTGGGTACCTATTCATTTCAAAGGTTTCAACTTGTTAACAGTTCAAAAAATAAGGTGCAGATGAATTCCCACTGCCCAATCAAGCTGTCCATTGGTATGAAAAGGAGCCAGATTTTCAAGGGGTGGGGTGGTGATGGTGGTGGTGGAGGAGGTAGTGTCTTTGTCTTGGAGATGACAGAACTTGGGAAAGGGGACAGCGGCAGGCACGTTTGTAGCAAACTTCGGTGACTGACATTCTCCCACCCCTGATTTTTGGGGGCCTTCACTTTGGAGAGCAGATTTCACCCTGAGAAAGTTAATACTTCTTTGGCCTATGAAGATGGGGGAATCTTCCTTCCAGGGTTGCTTTCGGGAAATAATTTTAGAAAAATGTAATAGAAAAGAAGGCCTCCTCAGCCCCTGTTAATTCAGAGCCACAACAGTTTACTGGACTGTGACCCAAGATCGAGGTGCGAACTTGCTTCTTTTAATGAATCCAGAAGCCTGGTCCAAAACCTCAGAATATTCAAGTCTATTTGTGTACACCTTGAAGTAGTAGTTTTTCCCCATATATAAAAACTATCCTCTCCCCACCTCGTACCTCAAGTGATTTTGATAAGTGAGTTCAGTCAGGGTGGAGGAGGGTTGACAAAAGCTGATAAATGGTTCATTGTCAGTTAAATGGAAGCCCTCCCCTCCCGCCTTCTAGCCACGAAGTTTCAAAGACCCTGCTGTGATTGCTTTTCTGCAAGGCTTTTGTCGCCAAAGTGTGTGAAGTTACCCCGGTCGAAGGAGATGGAAATTTTACACGAGCCAAGAAAGATTGCCCTGCCGGCAGCTGGGACGCATCTGTAACGGTGTTAGTTTGCCTGAAAGCAGAAAATTAGCGACCCCGAAGCCCAGCTTGGCTGTTTAGACTGTGGAAATGACAGGGCGGGGCAGAAAGGGGGAGAAGGGAGACGAGCCCCTGGGAAGGAGTTCATCTCTAAAACCCGGTTTCTTAGAACACAAATCTTAGAGACGCAGTCAGGGATCTTCCGCCTGCGCAGGTCCATCACAGGAGGAGGCGCTCAGCAAACAGGCGCAGAAGCGGAAAAGAGAGGAAGCCAGGTGTGTTCCTGGTCACCTGGCCCTCCTGTGCCCACGCCCTTCAGATGAGCAGAGAGAAAACTCAGAGCGAGCTGTTTTTGGAGAAATGGAACCTCCCAGGTTACCCTCAATAACACAGAGCCTACATAATGACGATCTGATGAGAAACAAAACAGATTAAAAAAAAAATCTGGAACCACTTCATTATCAAAAGTGCCCCTTGAAGTTTTTAGCAGCTGTTATTTGGCCTACTGGCTGAAAAAATTCCTGACACAACTAAAGTTCACGAAAAAGGGAAATACCTGAAAATAAAGTTGATCCCTCACGCCTCGGATTGGGAAGGCGGGTCCGCTTTTGGTGTCAACTGAAATGGGGAGCTCTCTTTACCGATTTTCTTTTTAAATGTGAGAGCAATTGTACGAAGTTGGATTTCCTTCGTTCCTTTTGTCTGTGACACCCTCTAAGTGTCCCTTGGTTTAGATAATCTAGAGTGCAAGTAAGCGGATTGGGGAGCCATCGCCTCCGCCCCAGCAGAAGCGCAGTAAAACTATTAGCGTCAAAAGGGGCAGTAAACAGCAAACTGTCTCTAGAGAAAAGGCGGAGGTTTGCCCAGACAGCCCTGGCGGGGGTTGCGGTGGGATATGCTAATAGTGCGGGGCCACAGGGGCCGGCCTCCTCCCCCAAGAATATATAAAGAGCCCCAGCCCCAGCGCGGCAGACCCAGGCCGCCAGGCGTCTGCCCTTGTTAATTACCAGAGACACGGACCAGGGAGCTCGGCCCGGGATTTCCCTGCCCTCAACGGCGCCAGGCTCCGGTTTCTCCCCTATCCATCTCGCTGCTGTCCAGGCCCACCCCCTGCCTCCCTGCAGACGATGGACATGATGGAGGGCTGCCAGTTCTCGCCCTCTGAGTACTTCTACGACGGCTCCTGCATCCCATCCCCCGAGGGCGAGTTCGGGGACGAGTTTGAGCCGCGAGTGGCTGCTTTCGGGGCTCACAAGGCAGACCTGCCAGGCTCAGACGAGGACGGGCACGTGCGAGCACCCGCGGGCCACCACCAGGCCGGCCACTGCCTCATGTGGGCCTGCAAAGCATGCAAGAGGAAGCCCACCACCACGGATCGGCGGAAGGCGGCCACCATGCGCGAGCGCAGACGCCTGAAGAAGGTCAACCAGGCTTTCGACACGCTCAAGCGGTGCACCACGACCAACCCCAACCAGAGGCTGCCCAAGGTGGAGATCCTCAGGAATGCCATCCGCTACATTGAGAGCCTGCAGGAGCTGCTAAGGGAACAGGTGGAAAACTACTATAGCCTGCCGGGGCAGAGCTGCTCTGAGCCCACCAGCCCCACCTCAAGTTGCTCTGATGGCATGGTAAGAGATGGCTCTGTACCTGCTAGGACCTTCCCAACTTTTACAAAAATCCTTACAGCTCATTTAGACCAGGTGTAGCAACCAGATAGTCAGTGGTTATTGGTGGATAGTTGGGTATTGGGGGGCGGGGCGGGGCCCGCCACATTTAGAAGAGAAGAGAGATGCCACATGTGGACCGACCCAGCACACAGACAGCTGTTGAACAGGATTTTGTCTTGACTTCTACCTACTCTAGGTGCACACTGAAGGAGCAGGTTGTCACTTGAGATAGCTGGCTGTGAATATCAGTCCGATGTTTTCTCCATTACTCAGTTTATTTCCAGTATATACTACCAGTGGACCTTGACATACACTAACATCTAAAGGCAACTGTCTGAGGCCTCCACTGCCCCAGGGTTTGTAACTGAAGGGAGAAACAGAAAGAAATGCCTGCATGGCTCCAGCCCCTACTCTGCTGATGCCTGGCTGGAAGATGTTCATGCATTCTTTTCAGAGGGCGTTTGCTCCAACGCTGCCAGGTTTTAATGTGTTTCTGCCTTGGGAAAGTGTTCTGTCTCTGAATTAGTGTGGCTTCCTTCTACTCCAATCCATTTTGCATGGTTAACCCAGTGTACACTGCTGCTGAATTCCACCCTCGTCTTTCTGCTGCCTCTCTCCTCTTCTCCAAGCACAGAGATTGACCTCAGTGCCCTTACAATTGGTGAGGCTCGCCCTTCCTAAAACAAGGCAATAAAGATGATTGAGAGTGGTCAGTTCATGGAGCTGGTGGGCAAGCACTGCCTCACCTGAGATCGGAGCACCTTTTGCAGACCTGAAAACAAATGCCTTCTTCTGTGTCTTTTATTATAGCCTGAATGTAACAGCCCTATCTGGTCCAGAAAGAGCAGCAGTTTTGACAGCGTCTACTGTCCTGATGTACCAAATGGTAAGAACCAATGACTTCAGAGGAGTTTAAAGACCAGTTCAACTTCAGAATTAAGCCTATCAAAGTAGAGTCTGTTCTTCCATGCAGTACTGGGAAGAGAACAGAATGGTATTTATGGGGGTTTTGGCAGGGCAAAATAAACACATATCTTCCACTCAAAATCCTCCTAACAGATACATCCATGCACATACACACAGACATGAGCTTTTGCTTGAAATATTACCCAGGTGCTTCTCCACTCTCCAACTTCATCCCCATGAATTGCTAGATATCTGTTGCAAATTTCTACCAGGGTTTCTATGACCACCTGACCTTTGGGTTTCGAAGGAGCTGACCTGCAGTTTAAACGGCAGCATAAGCAAGGAATTTTTTTTTTTTTTAATGTTTTTCTCCTTGTGTCCTTAGTATATGCCACGGATAAAAGCTCCTTATCCAGCTTGGATTGCTTATCCAGCATAGTGGATCGGATCACCAACTCAGAGCAACCTGGATTGCCTCTCCAGGATCCAGCCTCTCTCTCCCCAGTTGCCAGCACCGATTCTCAGCCTGCAACTCCAGGGGCCTCTAGTTCCAGGCTCATTTATCATGTGCTATGAACTAAAAATCTAGATCAGTTCTGCCAGAAGGCCTATTACACAGGAGGAAGGAGGCACCAAAAATCCAAAAGCAAGACAACCTGTATATAAACATTTCTTTTCTGTTGTAAATTTGTAAATATCTTGCCACTTTATAAGAAAGTGTATTTAAAAAGTCACTATTGCAATTTATACTTTCTTTTTTTCTTCTTTTCCTTCATCTTTGCTTTAGATATATAGCTCCAATGACATTATTTCTTATAGGGGCCATTCATCAAAGGTAGTTAGTTGCAATNTTTTATAAATATTCCTTATCAAAATATTACCTCTGATGTTTAGTGCTTTATTTTTTTTCTTTAAAACATTAGAATAGATGTAAATCAGTTATAGGGAGTTTTAAATATATTTAACTGTTTTGCTTTTTCTCTTTAATCCTTTGATTTATATTGTGTTAAATAAAATATAACAATACTGCCTAATGGTATATATTTTAACATCTTCTTATAAGAAATACATTTTTAATCTAGGCACAAAATAGTACTTTGTGGATGATTTCAAGATATAAGAGATTTTTGGAAACTCCACCATAAATAAAATTGTTTCAGTGAGGAAATATTTTGGTTTATGATTTTGTTAAAAGAACCCCCTAGTGGAATTGGCAGTCATTGGTACGGTGTCTTTAAGGTGGGGCTGAAAGTACTGAAACAGTCGGTTTTGTATATAAATCTGAATAGCATCTCATGGACTCAGGTTTAGGTCCTGTTGGTGTCACGGATGGAAATACCACATTTGTACTTTAAGCATATTTCAAAGGTGCCTGCTAACTAAAATTTTTCTTTTATCTTAATGTCGTACCATATAACATAAAGTTGTGTGTATGTGGAGCAAAGGTAGAAGGTATTCAGGACAATAACAGATTTTTAAACAAAAAGAGTATACAACCTTACATCATTATAATATCTATAGTACATTAGAAATCATGAGTTAAGGTGATATATATCTATTTTCCTGAAAATATCTTGATACATTAGTATCTTAATATTGTCAATAAAATATTTAAAGGTATTGAGTTGTTTTTTCCTATCACTAAAGTGCTGGCATAAGAAAATTTACACAATGTATAGTAAAGTGGAGCAGACTCTAATTACCTTCTTCCTTTTCACAGACTTGTTTTATTATATTTTATGATTCTGTGTTGTGTGTGCATGATGGACATGTACCTTTTTGTTCATCACTTTAAAATCTCCTTGAGAAATGAATTGAGATGAAAATACAACAATGAAGTGGAAAATTAGGTAGTCAATCATTGGAATACTCACAAGGTCATTACCTTTGAGAGAGATGAAAAGGAAATATCACTGAAGCATCTGAGTTGGCTGTTCATAGAGAGCAGATAAAGAGAACTGTCTTCTCCTCTAATCGGTTCAAAATTTCTAAGGGTTTGCAGTTACATGTATTCATCAGCCAAAGCGTATGAGCGCTGCTGGAGTTTGGCAGTTGTACTGTTCTTAGGAAGGTTTGCCCTGATTTGGGATATGATTTTTCTCCTGCTTGTCCAGTCACCAGAGTTAAAAGAATAGACATTATTCCATAAAGAAAAGGAGAGAAGACAGGATGGGTTCAAAAAATACTGTAGCCACTGTCACTCTGTTAGCAGCATGCCCTGATGCGGGATGCTGACATTTAGCACACAGGTAAGTCTTTCTTTATCCATGATTTGATAGTGTGAGGATTTGAAGTGGAAAGAATTCAAGAGGGCATTATAAAGATTCACATATAATTTCATCTTCAGTTTGAGTGATTCACTTTTGTTAGACAGTGTCTCTTACTTCTATGAAGAAATTGGAAGTTTGTTGTTCCTAGTAAAGCCAGAAAAAAAGGAACTAAAGACCCTTTTTTTTAAAGTTCAATTTTAAAACACATGACCATATTCTGTTGCATTTTTAAAAAGTGAGCAGAGAATCTATGTAACTTTTAATTCAAGTGAATAAAAATTAATTTTACTACCAAACCCCAGTTGCTTGCAAATGTATTTGATATTCTCAGTTAATATAATAATGCCTCAAAGTATTTAGTTTTTCAGTGTTCTGGATTCAATACAGATGGTGATCAGTGTATGATTAAAGACAATACTTTCCATGATAACTTTGCTTAATTAATCTGATTTCCAGTGGACTAACAGTGAAGGCTGGTATCTATTCAGTAAATAGCTCAGCACAACGCACATCACAACCAGTCATATGTACTTTTTGACAAGGGCCTTTGGGAATTGGTTACAGTAATCCAGACCCAGAAAAATCTTCCCTTCTCCAACAAAGTAGAGGAGAAAAGCAGAGAAACAGTGATAGTGACAAAATATTCAAGTAAGGACGGGGATTTTGCCATCTTACAAATTCCTTGGAGTGAACAGGTGGGCTGCCACTAGACTACATCAGACCCACCTCAGCTGGCAGAAAACATGCCACCAACAGTCAATTTATAGGGAAACAGGAAAGTGTTCCCTTTTCCATTTGTAGTCTGATTGGAGGGGTTTTTCTGGAAATAAGGGTCAAAAGAGATTCGTTTCTCCTTATACCTAAGAAATGCAAGTTCACTGAGCTACATAGGAAAACTGAGTCCGGTGAGGTTATGGAAATTGGGAAGTACTATTTGGAAGCAAACTGCTAGATAGTTCAAGGTGTCTTGATTGCTCATACTTTTTTTTCATTTGAAAAATGCAAGTCAGATAAAATTATTGGCTCTATTATAGCCCTAAATTCTTCTTTAAGGTGGCATTCCTAATCTGAGAGTGGTATTTCCTGAAATTCTCTATTTGAGGTTACAACAGTTACTAGATTAATGAAGTAATTCAATTCTCTGACTTTCAGAGGTGGTATTTCTGGGAATGGTATTAGAGTACAGCTATTTGTAACTTCAGAAAAGCCCGGCTCAAATGGCAAAGTACCCCTGAAAATATCACCACTGAATATTCCCACACTGTCACAAAAAGCACAGAACATCAAATTTATTTCTTTAAGAATTCTGGTTTGATTTTAGTGGACTGATGATTTAATTGTTTAACACAGTACATTTGCTGAGCAAAGGATCTAAAATTTAATGCAGAGTCTAAACTGGGTCTAAGATTATTAACATATTGTTCTCCTCTTAATTTTACTTGCCACAATGATAGCTTATGATAACACTAATAGTTGTCATTAAAATTATTATAGTATTAAAATCTTATAAGAATAATCCATTGTAAAGGGAAAGCCAAATCTTACCTCCTTTTATTGCTACTTAATTCCCTTCATTACAGATTAAGCGAACACTAATGATAAACCAGCAACTAAAAATTACTGTGTGTATTACTATGCAAATAAAGAAATAGAGGCTTATGGATTTTAATGTTTTCCCAAGAACACTCTATCTGGGCCTCTTCATAGAACATACTCCAGGAGGCTCAGGTGGAAATCACAAGGCACCTTATGATCTAGCATGGAAAGTCCCAGAAAATTATGTCTACTGCATCCTTCTGGTCAAGAAAGTTACTAAAGTCAACCAAGAATCACTGAGAAGCAAACTAAACTCCACTTTTAATGGGTGAAGTAGTAATGAATCTGTGTCCATATTTAATCTGCCATAATGACTAGGAAATACTTGCAGTCACAGTTTCGTTGCCATTCTCCCATTCTACTGACGGCAAGCTGGCTCTGCCTCTATCACTTTCCATCGCCATTACAACCTTCAAAATAATTAGACTGTTCCAACCCTGGATGTCTTCCCTGATCTTTAGACCTGTATATCCAACTACACATCCAACTGATCTTTAGATTCTTAATATCTCTGAATGTCTCAATGTTACCTCCAGGGAAACACATTCCAGATTAAGCTCATGCTGTTCTACTCTCTCTCTACATCTTACCCTGGTGCCCTGTCAGCGGTGATTCTCTCAGTGAATGATAGATATCACCAGTTATACAAACATGAAACTTAGGACATACTCCTGATATTTCAATCTCCCTTACCTCTTGTCTAGTTCATTACAAAATCCTATAAAATTATTCTCCTTAAATACCTCTCAAATCTCTACCCTCAATCCAAACTACGGCTATTTAGATCCAGGAGTATCATAAGACTTTAACCTGTCCCCGTAACTTCCCTGGATCCCTCATTTCTGGAGACAGCATGCAAGTCTGTCCATGGGGACTGTCCCTTTCCTCTCCTCAGACCATGTGGTTCCGGTGGGGTTGATTGTACCTCGTGAGCCTGACCACGAGTGTGTCCTCTTCCTTGGCCATATGATTATTCCATGAATAGATGTGTAACCAAGAAGTTCAGTATGTGTCAGTCCTGGGATATTTGCTGAAACTGTAGGGGAAAAGTTCTATTTTTGCTAGGGCAATAATATGAGAGTCTTTTTCTCTAGGCTGAAGCTGCCATGTCACTCCAGGAGAGGAGATCCTGCCTAAAAATAAAGTCAAGGCAACAGAAATCAGACCTATGATGTAGAGTGAAATACTCCTGAAAACGATTAAATATATGGATTGCAAAATGCTGGCGATCATGCTTTAAAAGTTTGGTGCCAGCAAAGATCTTTTTTTAAAAAAAAAAGAAAAGAAAAGTATGAGTAGGAGCTTTGTTAACTGAAACAAAGAATCTTGCATAACGTCATTCTTTGATCTTTGACTACATACTGCAGTCTTGGAAGAAAAGCTATGACAAGCCTAAGACAGTGTATTAAAAAGAAGAGACATCATTTTGATAACAAACATCCATATAGTCAAAGCTGTGGTTTTTCCAGGAGTTATGTACAGATGTGAATTGGACCAGAAAGAAGGCTGAGCACTGAAGAATTGATGCTTTCAAACAGGTGCTGGAGAAGACTCTTGAGAGTCCCTTGGACTGCAAGGAGATCAAACCAGTCCATCCTAAAAGGAAATCAACCCTGAGTATTCACTAGAAGGACCGATGCTGAAGCTTAAGCTCCAATACTTTGGCCACCTGATGCGAAGAGCTAACTCACTGGAAAAGATCCTGATGCTGCAAAAGATTGAGGGCAAGAGGAGAAGGGGCCCGCAAAGGATGGGATGGTTGGATGGCATCATTGCCTTAATCTACATGAGTTTGAACAACCTCTGGGAGATGGTGAAGTACAGGGAAGCCTGGTGTGCTGCACTCTGTGGTGTCACAAAGCATCGGCCAGGACTGCGTGACTGAACAACAACATACTACAGCCAGAGCAGCCATCTCAGAATACTCATCCGATCATGTCCAGCATCCCCTTCCCCTCCCAGCTTACTGAATGTAGGATCTGCACAGAACATGCTCATTAACATGACCCTCAAGCTCTCGTGTGTCCATATTCTGTCCACCTCTCTAGCATTACCTCTTTCTGGTCAACTCCTTGATCTCTCTACTCCAGCCACATAGGAGACTTCTCAGTCACTACATCCCTCTCGCCAAAGCCACTCTGCACACTCTGTCTGCAGGGCTCCTTTCACTTCTACTTCTAGCCCGTTCCCACTCCTTTCAGATCTCAACTCAGGCATCAAGTCTAAGCAAGATCTTCTTGAATTCTTTCACAGTATCCAGTCCTCTTGCTCTAGGATCTCAAAATACTATATACCTCTTCTCTGTCACATGTTTCAGAACTGCAATTGTATATTAATTTCTGTGATTACTACCATTTGTTTCCTCCACCTTAAGAGCAAGGACCTGTTTTTGCTCAACCCAGGACTCTATGAGAACCGATGTTGCCGAAGGTTTTGTTGCTGTGCAATGCATCCTTAATTTTCGAACTCTCTTTGCAATTCCTTGACATTATTTTCTATTTTTCTGCCGTTCTCTTAATTTTCTGTTTTATGTCAGTTTCTTATACCGACTTCTCTTATGCTGGCCAATCTTCAGATGTTTATTTCTTATGGTGCTATTGCGTGTCCCCTTTTCTTTTGGTTCACTGTGGACCTTTCCTACCTACCTGTTCTTATGGTAGAGATGCTTCTGCAATTGCTTCAGCCATTCATCCCCTAAGGGAAGCTGCCCCACATGCATCCTGCTTGTCCTGGTTACCCTTATTAGTAACTGTTAGTCAGGGACGTGGGCCTTACATGAGGGCAACCAAGCAAAAGACTGACCAACATTTATGAAGGGCATAGCTTGATCTCAATACTGCACTGAGATAAACAAATACTGTCGTGAGTTCAGACTAAGAAAGAAAAATAAATTACCATTTAATAGTGGGAGCTAACTGAAAGGTCGTGATGTTGATGGGACTGGAGAGTTTGTGATAGGCCATACTGAGGCTTAAATTATGAGACAATCTGAGTTAAGTAAACCAGAGAAGCCAAGTGGTGGTGGGATGCAGTGAACACAGAAACAGAACTATTTCTGACCTTCATGAGGCCTGGGCAAGAGTTGAAGTTGATTCCCACCTAATTAGCTGAGGGGACTTAAGTAAGTTACTTAGATTCTCAAAAGCTGTTTACTCACTTATAAGTGAAGTCGCTCAGTCGTGTCCGACTCTTTACGACCCTGTGGACTGTAACCTACCAGGCTCCTCTGTCCATGGGATTTTCCAGGCAAGAATACTGGAGTGGGTTGCCATTTCCTTCTCCAGGGGATCTTCCCAACCTAGGGATCAAACCTGGGTCTCCTGCATTGTAGGCAGACACTTTTACCAGCTGAGACACTGGGGAAGTCCCGTACTCACCGATGTGGATAATGATAGAATAAATCACAAGAATTTTTTTGAGAATTACATGACATAAGGCATACAAGTGCAGTAGGAAATGGCAACCCACTCCATTATCCATACCAGGAAAATTCAATAGACAGAGGAGCCAGGTGGGCTACAGTCCACAGGATTGCAAAGAGTTGGATACAACTGAGTGACTAGAAAAGACTGAAGGCAGGAGGAAAAGGGGATGATAGAGGATGAGATGGTTGGATGGTGTGATCGACTCAATGGAAATGAGTTTGAGTAAGCTCTAGGAGTTGTTGATGGACAGGAAAGCCTGGCGTACTGCAATCCATGGGGTCGCAAAGAGTCAGACATGACTGAGCGACTGAAATTAACTGAGCAACTGACCATGCAAAAGGCATACAAAATGCTTAATTTAGTGCCTAACACATAACACAAACTGAAAAAATGGTAATAAAAGAAAAAGTACAATAATTGAAACTTAGCACAGACTCATAAATGCTTAATATGGGGATCTTTAGAATTATCTTGATTCCAGAGATATCCTCCTGCTTTTGTGACCATTGGCTCAAGTGAAAGTAAAAGTCGCTCGGTCATGTCCGACTCTTTGCAACCCCATAGACTATACAGTACATGGAATTCTCCAGGTGAGAAGACGGAGCGGGTAGCCTGTCTCTTCTCCAGGGAATCTTCCCAATCCAGGGATCAAACCCAGGTTTCCCACAATGCAGGTGAATTCTTTACCAGCTGAGCCACTAGCCATCATAATTAACAAGAGTCTGAAATGCAGTACTTGGATGCAATCTCAAAAACAACAGAATGATCTCTGTTCATTTCCAAGGCAAACCATTCAATATCACAGTAATCCAAGTCTATGACCCAACCAGTAATGCTGAAGAAGCTGAAGTTGAAGAACTATAAGACCTTCTAGAAGTAACACCCAAAAAAGATGTCCTTTTCATTATAAGGGACTGGAATGCAAAAGTAGGAAATCAAGAGATACCTGGAATAACAGGCAAATTTGGTCTTAGAGTACAAAACAAAGCAGGGCAAAGCTAACAAAGTTTTGCCAAGAGAACGCACTGGTCATAGCAAACACCCTCTTGCAACAACACAAGAGACGACTCTACACATAGACATCACCAGATGGTCAACACCGAAATCAGATTGATTATATTCTTTGCAGCCAAAGATGGAGAAGCTCTATACAGTCAGCAAAAACAAGACTGGGAGCTGACTGTGGCCAGATCATGAACTCCTTCTTGCCAAATTCAGACTGAAATTGAAGAAAGTAGGGAAAACCACCAGACCATTCAGATATGACCTAAATCAAATCCCTTATGATTATACAGTGGAAGGGAGAAATAGATTCAAGGGGTTAGATCTGATAAGAGTGCCTGAAGAACTATGGATGGAGGTTCGTGACACTGTACAGGAAGCAGTGATAAAGACCATCTCCAAGAAAAATAAAGGCAAAATGGTTGTCTGAGGAGGCCTTACAAATAGCTGAGAAAAGAAGAGAAGTGAAAAGAAAAGGAGAAAAGGAAAGATACACCCATTTCAACCCAGAGTTCCAAAGAATAGCAAGGAGAGATAAGAAAGCCTTTCTCAGTGATAATGCAAAGAAACAGAGGAAAACAATAGAATGGGAAAGATTAGAGATCTCTTCAAGAAAAGAGATACCAAGGGAACATTTCATGCAAAGATGGGCTGAATAAAGGACAGAAATGGTATGAACCTAACAGAACCAGAAGATACTAAGAAGAGGTGGCAAGAACACACAGAAGAACTACACAATAAAGGTCTTCATGACCCAGATAACCACGATGGTGGGATCACCCACCTAGAGCCAGACGTCCTGGAATGCGAAGTCAAGTGGAAGCATCACTACAAACAAAGCAAGTGGAGGTGATGGAATTCCCGTTGAGCTATTTCAAATCCTAAAAGAGGATGCTGTGAAAGTGCTGCACTCAATATGCCAGCAAATTTGGAAAAGTCAGTAGTGGCCACAGGACTGGTTTTCATTCCAGTCCCAAAGAAAGACAATGCCAAAGAATATTCAAGTGAAGTCGCTCAGTCGTGTCCGACTCTTTGTGAGCCCATGCACTGTAGCCCACCACACTCTTCCATCCATGGAATTTTCCAGGCAACAGTACTGGAGTGGGTTGCCATTGAAATAATGTTCAAACTAACACACAACTGCACGCATCTCACATGCTAGCAAAGTAATGCTCAAAAGTCTCCACGCCAGGCTTCAATAGTATGTGAACCGTGAAATTCCAGATGTTCAAGCTGGATTTAGAAAAGGCAGAGGAACCAGAGATTAAATTGCCAACATCCACTGGGTCATAGAAAAAGCAAGAGAGTTCTAGAAAAACAACTCCTTCTGTTTTATTGACTATGCCAAAGCCTTTGACTGTGTGGATCACAGTAAACTGTGGAAAATTCTTAAAGAGATGGGAATACCAGACCACCTGACATGCCTCCTGAGAAATCTGTATTCAGGTCAAGAAACATCAGTTAGAACTGGACATGGAACAACAGACTGGTTCTAAATAGGAAAAGGTGTATGTCAAGGCTGTATATTATCACCCTGCTTATTTAACTTATATGCAGACTACATCATGTGAAATGCTGGGCTGGATGAAGCACAAGCTGGAATCAAGATTCCTGGGAGAAATATCAATAACCTCAGATATGCAGATGACATACTTATGGCAGAAAGTGAAGAAGAATTAAAGAGCCTCTTGACGAAAGTGAAACATGAGAGTGAAAAAGTTGGTTAAAACTCAACCTTCAGAAAATGAAGATCATGGCATCTGGTCCCATCACTTCATGTCAAATAGATGGGGAAACAATGGAAATAGTGACAGACTTTATTTTTGGGGGGGGCTCCAAAATCACGGCAGATGGTGACTGTAGCCAGGAAATTAAAAGACGCTTGCTCCTTGGAAGGAAAGCTATGACCAACCTAAACAGCATATTAAAAAGCAGAGACATTACTTTGCCAACCAAGGTCCATCTAGTCAAAGCCATGATTTTTCCTGTGGTCATGTATGGATGTGAGAATTGGACTATGAGGAAAGCTGAGCCCTGAAAAATTGATGCTTTTGAACTGTGGTGTTGGAGAAGACCCTTGAGGATTTCTTGAACTGCAAGGAGATCCAACCAGTCTGTCCTAAAGGAAATCAGTCCTGAATATTCATTGGAAGGAGTGATGCTAAAGCTGAAACTCCAATCCTTTGGCTACCTGATTCGAAGAACTGACTTACTAGAAAAGACCCTGATGCTGGGAAAGATTGAAGGCAGGAGGAGACAGGGCCAACAGAGGATGAGATGGTTGGATGGCATCACTGACTCTATGGACATTAGTTTGAGTAAGCTCCAGGAGTTGGTGATGGACAGGGAAGCCTGGTGTGCTGCAGTCCAGGGGGTCGCAAACAGTCGGAGTCAACTGAGTGACTGAACTAACTGGCTCAAGTGATTCCTTTCTTTTCATGTGTCATACATGAGCTACGTTGAGTGGATCTGCAAATGAAAGAATCAATAAAACATTCTCCATGTATTAATCTACACATTTTTCTTCAGAAGGCCATTTATATATTCAGTGAACAGCAGACTCTCTCTCTTAATGGCAATCTCAACATGGACAAAATTGATCTTATCTTTTACTCCTACAAATCCTATTTCATTTTATGGTACCACATGCATAAATAGGCGTGCCAGAAATTTTAGAATTTTTTTGATTCCTCCCATCCCCTCAAAACCATTAATTTAGTTTCTCTAGATCATAATGCAAAAAGAAATTGTTAAAATTATAGAAGTAGTGGCAGTAGAAACAATAATGTATTTCCATAATAATAAGCATAATTTCCTACACTATAATTTATTAAATCAGTAGTTGCCTACACATAGTGGAACAGGATTCCTTTTCTCCTCAAAAAGTTACAAACTGGACAGTTTATAATCAGCTTATTTTAGGGTAAGTTAAATGTAAATGAAGTTTAAGAAGGAACATTTATTCATCACTTTTTTCCTACTAGAAATTGAATTTTACATGGATTTCTGATGTTGATCATGAGTAGATAAAAAATAATTACCTCCATTCATGTTCCTAGTAACAGATATCTAAGTCTGATGCACAAAATATATAACTAAGCATAAAAACAGCTCACAGAGTTGAGTATTATCCACTCAAGGCTACAGATGAGGGAGGACTTACACACAGAGAGGCAAATAACATGATAATTTATAAGCAGAGTTTTGGAAACTATTACACTCCTATGAAGCAACTAGAACTCAGTGAAAACCTGAGGCAAGGCAAAAGGCTCTTGAGCAAGTAACTAAGATCTTGAAACTGGTGTTTTAGTATTCTAGTTTGTTTGGAATGGACAGACTGTAAAGTTAAGAGAACTAATTAACAGGATACTGTAATAGCCCAGGCATGAGGGAACATTTCCTTTAGCCCTTGCTGAGTAGTCCAGCACAAAGGTGGTGGTGGGGTTCTCAATGAAAACTGTCGACTGATTGAACCACTGAGGCTGTGTCTGCATGATGCCAAACATCTGGATATAAAGACTAAAATCCAGTCATCCAGATGGTAAGGTTACATGATACATCACCATCAAACATTTAGAACTTTTAACTGATCGACCGCCCTTCTTATTTTTCATTCAGGCAAACAGCATTGAGTTAACTCAGCTTGAGCATTTACCAATCATTATTCCTTGCTTTTTTTTTTTAATTAGGGAATGGTTACTCAGGTTGCCAATGCTGATGAATCATTAAAATAGGAATAGTGGTAGAGTAAACAGGTGAACACTGAAATAAATGAGAACTAGTAAACAGTGAAGAAAGTAAAAGCTTCATATGATCAGAGATTCATTTTAAATACTATTTGTTGTGGATGTACTCTTTTTATTAGAAAAATTTTCATTGGGTTGGGTGTCCCAGGCTTCCAGCATTTCAGCTAAGAAACTATTATTTTTTCACATCAAAGCTAACTCTTTGAAAATATTTCACAGACAATTAAATGTTAACACTCTCCTTCTGTGCACAGTTAAAATGTGATATGAAAACGAAGCACTGCAATATCATATTCAGTTCACTAAAAGTNAAATGCCAACTTTGATAAAATCATTTCTGTAATTAAATAATGACAACAGAAACATACCTTTGTTCTTTGAAAACTTTCTCCAAACTAAATATAACTTGAAAATAAAGATATTAGTTTATTATTGAAGACCGTGCCTTTGAATAATATTCATTCTATGTCCAAATACTAACCTGACTTGTAAGTCAAAGTTTGAGTAAAACAACTGGCAAACTGGATGTTTTGTGTGATGATAAAGAAACTGATTGGTATGGAGTTGGCCATTTTTTCTTTCTTGAATAAATTACTGATTTTTAAAGTTACTTTTTCAATTGCTTGGTTGGCTTTACATTTTGTGAACCGGGATAATACTATCTTGGAAGATAAAACTTTCTACACAGGAAAGTGACAAAGAATTGAGATGACTTCCTGGATAACAATACCCACAACTCCATTGATTTAAGCTGTCAATACTTTGTGGAAGGAATGTAAGTTTGTGGGTAAAGAACACTACAAGTATGTGGGTTTTGAGTTTTTTGCTACTAGGTTATGAGTTCTCCCAGTGAAGAACTAGTCTGTGTATCCCCAGCACTTGGACTTGCTTCAGGCATATAAAGAGTATAAAATAAAAGCTCGTTGAAGTTTTGTATTCTCATATTAATCTGTATTCTGGTGCAGAACCTCTATGGAGGAATTCAAACTTCTTCCCGTATCTAATTGTAGATCAGAACATCTATCCTGCTTTACATGTTATAATCTCTTTCAGAAAGACAGGATATATGACACGAATAGTCTCATACAAATTTAGAATCAACTCAACATGAAGAAATGAGTATCTGCTACAGAGACATCTCTTTACAATCGCAGGCTTAATAACAGAGCAAGAAATAATTGCATAAGAACAGTCTGCCAACATTTAAACGGCAGAAAGAAATGTTTATAAAGTTACATGAAGAGTTTTGAAAGTCTTCAGGCTTGTTATGCTGGAAGGATAAATGTCTTTTATATTGACATATTGGCAACTCAAAGCATCTAAAAGCTTTTTCAGAATTACATATAAACACGAATCCTTTCACCCACCTCTAGGCTGGAATGTGACAGCTGGTTCAAGTAAGCATAGCAACACCACACAACAATGTCAAACAGGATGAATGGCTTAACCAATCAAAAATAGAGCATCAGAGTAAAACTGCTCAAATTAGACTTCTGGACAGGCAGAAAGGCTAAGTGTTCTGTGCTGGTATAAAGTCTCCAGTATACTTGCTGACCACGAAAGGCATCTTGGTATAACCAACTCAGTTCATGCTGTGATTCAATAGCTCAAGAAGTCTTTAGTACTATCCCATGGAAACTCTTTGTGGTTTTTTGATCCCACGTAAAGAATGTAGAAAGCTATGTGTGTGGTAGTTAAGGGAATGACCTGTCAAGTAAGAGTGACTTTGGTCGAGTCACAAGTTGCTAGCTTATAAGTTGATCAAGCTACATTCCCTGTGTTTTATACTCCTCAGTCATAACAGAGTTCTTAACACCCATTTCTACAAGCTGTTTTTAAGGTTAGTGATAGATATATATGTACTAGCTGTGAAATCAGTTCTTAGTATATAGAACCCATACCATACATGGAGAGGATTGTTTTGCCTATTAACACTCAGCAAAATTCATACAAAATGCCAGGGATTTTGAGAATTATTTCCTAATACACTAAATTATTCTTAACCTAGGGATCTGACAAGTTGTTGGTAGCTTGGTTTAACTTAAGACATTGCAGCATTAGAGATAGATTAAAATAAATACCATAGCCAGAAGTTATATTTATGTGGAGCTAGAGAAAATATAAGCATACTGATTTTTTTCCTGCCTAGCAACAAATATTTAATCAAAATTCCAAGGTAAATTGTCTCAAGCTCAGTTTGACGAGCTCTAGAGTTTTCAAACAGATATTACTGTTTAAATAGGAAGTTGCATAATGTTATATTAAAGTTATTTAAATAAACTAACCAAAATCACTGTTCCTTTTATTTTGATTAGTTTACAAATTCTAATAAAATCTTATTTTCATAACTCCAGAGACTATATCTCCTCCATTCCATCTTCTTTCTAAACTTTGGCCTTATTCTTCAAATGGATAACTAAAGATAGAATTTCAAAATGTTTTCACAGTATAAATTCTGAAATATGAACAAATATGTGAGCATATGATACAAAAGTGCTACAAAAACTAGTTCTTAATAATCCTTAGAGAAAACTATCTGAGTTATATATGGAAATAATATACCAGTGATTGGTATATTGCAGTCACAGTTTTCTTCAGTCTACCTATGTTAATATGGCTACTTCACCATACGTGGGAATGTCCATCTTAAATCTTGCTCAAGTGTGGTAGGCAAAATCACCCCTTCTGAAGTCAAGGTATAACAAAAGTAGAGTGGCAAGACTTAGAGCTTGCTAAAATGAAAATGCATAGGATTCTAACTATTAGTATAATCCTCTCCGGAGGTTAATTCATAAAATCATGGCTATCAAGTTTCCTGTGTTATATTTACTGTGGCATTTGGGAACACTGACAAAGGGCTGAGTATCTCCGGTATGCCCATTCTAGCTTTACTCACTGAGCCATATCACTTGCTGGTCAGTTATAGAAAAGATTTCTATTTTTATGTGTGGTATTTTTTTCAATTACTTTATGTATTAGCTCCCAGTAAATGTTCAGTCAAAAGGAATGACGGTTTATAGAATGTTACAAACTCCTCCATACCGTACTTGTACCGTATATTCTAAGTATTAATGTACCAAGAATGAGAGTATGTTTGGATGAGGGAACTATAAATTTAATTGCTTTATTATTTTTTACTTTTTAGTTTGTTTCCAAGTCTTCTAAATAGACACTTTAATAAAGAAACCACACCAGTGCATAACAACCTGTATAAACTCTTCTTATATCACTATTACCCAATCTGTTGGCTTTTGAAAGCAGCGCTAATGTTTCATGTGTGTTTGCACACAGACATATCTACTCTCATTAGATCTGACCAAAAGAAGAAAGGGTTGGGATGGATTGGGAGAGCAGGAAGGTATAGGAAGCATATATGAAGGATACTTACCAGACTTACTAAAAACCCATCAAGTTCATGCAGAACTCTGACAAAGGGCTTCGTGAAGGCTAATTGGAATATACGTCTTTCCCTACTGCCCCAGTGATCATTTAGAGCGCCCCTATAAAACTCACACTTCCCACATATTATTCATACTCAAGACATCTTTGAGGAAGATCATGGTAAAGACACATGAAAATAATGATTTCAATCCAAGACCTTATTCCAACTTTATTTCAGGGCCAAGAATAGGTGCTCATAATTTGCAACTCCACTATCTCTGACTCTCAATATTTATCCTTTAGCAATCATTACTTTTAGCTTACTGAAGTATGATAGTTTATGCCAATCCCTCTGCATAATTTGTATTAATTTTTACAATTAAAACCAAGCTTCATTCCTACAGCCATACTTTAATTAACATTTAGATGTACATTTATTACAACTTTATCCCTCCCTCGTGTATTTTTTTTCCAGCGGACAGTCATCTGCCCCTGAAAAAAATAGGTGGTCAGAGTTATTTGGAGAATATTCCAGAAGTCCTAGGAAAATATTAGTCTTCGCTGAAGACTGGAAATGAAGGGCACGTAAACCTTTAACAAAATTCTAAAGTAATATGAAGATGCCCACTTTATGTTACTTTCCATAACACGTTAGAAGATTTTCCTAATAAAAATGATGGGCTGGCTATAAATTAGTGATAAAGAAGAGAAACTCAATGATGAAAATTTTTTTCATGGGAATTGCTGAAGTAAAATACAGGGGATTATCAGAGATGAAATTGCATGGCTTCATAGAAACTCTGACCAGAGGAAGGAAGAGACACGGAGCCACCTGGAACACATTTCTTCATTGTTCTTCTCCCCTACCAAATCCCTTCCTATGTTTTTGCTCTTGATTTTACTGTGGTGGCATATACCCTCACATTTCAAACATTCTCTCAGTGAATTATGAACCCTAAATAGCTCTGAGTAATATCTCTAATGCTTGCCTTCTAAAGGACTTAAGCTGGGCTGCATGGTTTATAGCTGATAAACTGGGAGTCAATCTTTCATGCAATGATGTATTCACCGTACTAAGAACTATTTCCATTGTAAATTAATTCTCGAAATGTTGGACCATAAATGTCATCAGCATCATTACCCAAGCTGCTCCCAGAAGCAGTGACTCTGTCAGTCTGGTGCAGGTGCTGGCCTCTAAAAGCAAGGTGCTCCAAACCAAACACATTAAACCATGACTCCATTCTTAAGGGTAACTGCTTTCAAAGGCCCCTTTGCTTTATGCTGCTTGGCAAAGAGATTAATGGATGCCATTTCTGATATGCAACTGGCTTCAGGGTGTTTTGTTTTTTTTTTCCCCTTTTAGAAGGAGGTACTTTTGAGTGTCTCTGTTACAAATATATTTCCCAAATGTTCCTTCTTTAGAAGGCTATGCTTGTTCAGTCAGAATTCACCCTCTTCATGCCTCTGCTTGGAATATACGAACCTAAAATATAACCGGTTGCCAGGTCTTTATTGAGTTATCAATGTTCAGAAAACTTATGTGGAGGCATAGAAGAATCAGGCAATACAGGGCTGCCCATGAGGAGGTTAGGTTTTTGTAGGATGAGAAGCAATCTGACTGCAATGAATCAGGCAACAAATAACATATAAAAATGATCTCAGGTTATTAGTTACTCTTTGTACATTTTTGCAGCGTTTACTAGGGGAAAAGGAACTGTTCTTGGAGAAACCAGAGTAGCATGAAGGTTTAACTTTGGACATACATCTTCTTAAATAGTACATCTTCAGAATATTAAGCTGATTCCACAATGGCTAGGCAGAGTTGAGAGAATTTAAAGGTAGTTTTCTTGTTTGTCTTTAGAAGACAGTCTTTCTTTTCAAACTCTTCAGGCTAATTCAGTGAAGTGTGCATGAAACCTAAAGCTCAGGATGTATCAGTCTGGTGAAAAGCCTTAGGAGCTAAAGAAGAAAACTGTTACTTCTTTCAGCTGTCTTCTGATTCTGTATCCCAGGTAAGGACTAAAGAAGTGTTCTGTTCCTTCAAGAAGTTTAGTTGCTAAGTCGTGTCCTACTCTTGCAAACCCACAGACTGTAGCCTGCCAGGCTCCTCTGTCCATGGGATTTTCCAGGCAAGAATAATGGAGTAGGGTACCATTCCTGTCTCCAGGGGTTTCTTTAAGAATTTGGTTGGGAAATGTTAAAAACCTGAAAGCAAGTCTGATTGAATAATTCTAAATTGGTGTTCAATAACTTCAGTAATAAGTGGACAATTGGACCCCCTTAACTTCTGACATCTATTTATACACCTACCTCCTGTAGGACTTTAATGCTCTGCCTTGTTTTAATTTGTTGTTCAGTCGCTCAGTCATGTCCCACTCTTTGTGACCCCATGGACTGCAGCACATCAGGCTTCCCTGTCCTTCACCATCTCCTGAAGTTTGCTCAAAGTCATGTCCACTGAGTCCGTGATGACATGCAACCATCTCATCCTCTGTCATCCCCTTCTCCTCCTGCCTTCAATCTTTCCAGCATCAGGGTCTTTTCAATGAGTCAGTTCTTCACATCAGGTGGCCAAAGTATTAGAACTTCAGCTCGGCATCAGAACTTCCAATGAATATTCAGGACTGATTTCCTTTAGGATTGACTGGTTGGATATCCTTGCAGTCCAAGGGACTTCCAAGAGTCTTCAACACCACAATTCAAAACATCAATTCTTCCACGCTCAGCCTTTTTTATTGTCCAGATTTCATATCCATATATAACTACTGGAAAAACCATAGTTTTGACTATATGGAGCTTTGGAGGCAAAGCAATGTCACTGATTTTAAATACACTATCTAGGTTTGTCATTGTTTTTCTTCCAAGGAGCAAACGTCTTTTAATTCCATGGCTGCAGTCACCATCTGCAGTGATTTTGGAGACCAAGAAAATAAAGTCTGTCACTGTTTCCACTGTTTCCCCATCTATTTGCCATGAAGCGATGGGACTGGTTGTCATGATCTTCGTTTTTTGAGTGTTGAGTTTTAAGCCAGCTTTTCCACTCTCCTCTTTCATCTTCATCAAGAGGTTCTTTAGTTCCTCTTAGCTTTCTGCCAGAAGGGTGGTATCATCTAGATATCTGAGGTTATTGATATTTTTCCTGGAAATCTTGATTTCAGATTGTGCTTCATCCAACACAGCATTTCGCATGATGTACTCTGCATATAAGTTAAATAAGTAGGGTGACAATATACAGCCTTGATGTATTCCTTTACTGATTTGGAACCAGTCTGTTGTTTCATGTTCGGTTCTAACTGTTGCTTCTTGACCTGAATACAGGTTTCGCAGGAGGCAGGTTAAGGTGGTCTGGTACTCCCATCTCTTCAAGAATATTCCAATTTGTTGTGATCCACACAGTCGAAGGCTTTCATGTAGTCAATGAAGCAGAACTAGATGTTTTTCTGGAACTATCTTGCTTTCTCAGTATTTATTAACAATTTACCTAAGGAGAGTCACTGCCATCATTCCTTTACATGCATTATTTTGTACATTATAAAGCTAGTTAGATTAAGAAATTTACTCAAATAAATGTTAGACTAGCATTCAAGCTCAAGGTGTTTGAGAGAATCCCTTCCTTTTTTCCTGTAGTTAGATTATTTACATTCAAAAGAAGGCAGAATAAATCTAATTCTATATCTAAATAATCTACATTGTGATCTTTTTTTTCTTTCTACTTTTCCAAGTTCTGACTGCCTCCTCTTCATGATCTCCACCCCATCTCATCACTTCATAATTTTAAGGCCAACATAAATGCGATGTCAGTGCTAGTTAACTTGTACACATCAATAAACAGATAAAATAAGTGCAAAGGATGAATTAGTTATTCTGGGCACTTTTTTTTTCCCTAACAAGTTAACATTATTCAAGTGTTAAAAAACATTTTATGAGCCCTTTAAGAATGAACAAATTGTGATATTTACTGTATTTTCAAGATGTTTACAATCACATGTGGAGGAAAGAAACAAGACATTTTTTGTTTGAGCTTCAACTTGACTCTAACAATGATCTTCAAGCACTACTTACTGAACTCACTGATTAATAACACTGTAGGAAAAAGAAGCTCAAAACACTCTTTGATCACTCCATCAATCAGAAATATTTACTGATGTTTCTTAAAAATTCAATGATGAAATGATGAAAGGCAATTGGATCTATATGTTTAGAGTTTTAAAAAAGGACTGAGATGGAAGTAAAATTTTGAGATTTAAAAAATCAGCTGAATATTCACTGAAGTGATGGAGATATTAAAAGAAGTGTAGTTTAAAGAGAAAATGATTAAGAAGGATCCTTTTAGGATCTTAAGACTGCCAATATTTCAAGGAAAGGAAGAGAAACTGATGAAGGAGGCTGGGAAAGAGCAGTCTGAGAAGTTTAAGAAAATTAGGAAAGTGTTGTATGAAAGCCACGGGTCCAAATATAATATATGAGGTTGTTGTACGATGTTTGGTTTTGTGGCAAGTTACAGTATCAACTGATCTTGATTTGGTGCAGTCAACACGAGCTTATTGCCGACCCTGTGCTCCATAGTGCCTTTTGCTCCTCATGCTCAGCGGCCAAGTCGTCCCCAACTCTTCTGTGGCCCCAAGGACTGTGACCTGTCAGGCTCCTCGTTCATGGAATTCTTCAGGCAAGAATACTGGAGTGGGTGGCCATTCCTTCTCTCAGGGATCTTCCTGACTCGGATTGAATCTGGGTCTCCTGGATTGAATCTGGGTCTCCTGTATTGCAAGCAGATTCTTCACTGTCTGAGCCACCAGGGAAGCCCTCACAATGCCTCTAGCTAGATAGCATTCAGCAGCGGATCCCTTATAAAATGGGTGGCAGGGGAGTGGGCAGCACAGGGCTCTAAGAAAGAGTTGTACTTCTGGTTTCAACTCTGACATGGAAAAACCTGGGAAGTCATGTACCTGTCCTTTGTTTGCAGAGAGAAGATGACCATATATAAAACTTAAATATACAAATTACTACAGTTCAGGTAGGTGGCTGACTGTAAGATCAATATCTAACAATTCCTTACTGCTTGGCAGAAACTTATAAAACTGTCCTATAAGACATGCAGATGTATCTGACTAAAAATAAAGGTATACAATATTAAAAATAGGGGACTATGATTTTTAATGCCAATTTTAATCAAATTTAACCTCTAGAGTCAATATAAGTTCATTGCAAAATAATATGACATAACTTTAACATTTACGGTGAATGACCAGGATACACGTGAAGAAGCCACAGGTGGGGTTACATGCTCTACTTGATATGAATATTTACTATGAAAGTTATAGTAATTAGACAGTTTGGCATTGCAAATACAGCAGGGAGGCAGAGGAAGTGTCATACCCTTAATGTATAAAAGTGGTGGTATCATACATTCAGTGGTGAAATGGCTCTTGGACAAACTGTGCCTGGACATTTTGTTGTCCCAGGAGAAAAAGAAAGAGACAGAAGAAGGAAAGAAAGGAGGGGAAAAGAAAGGAAGGAAGGAAGGAATGCTTCTAAGTAGAATATAAATAGGAAAAGTAAAGCTTTTAGAAGAATGTATAGAAGAATATCTTTATGATGTTCAGATAACAATGGATTTCTTACAAAAGGCCCATAGCATAAAAAGAAAAAGTGATACATTTTTCTACATTAGAATTTTAAGTACTGTTCATCAAACAACTTGATATGAAAGTGAAAATATAAGCCACAAATAAGAACATTTTATAACACATCAACCAATAAAGGATTGTACCTAATATACTTATATAAACTATACTATATATTTTTATATATTCATGTTAAAATATTTCAAATAAATAATGAAGAAGACAATCAAACACTGGACAAAATATATAACCCTGAAAAATCATTAAAAAAGGAAATTGGTAACCTGAATGGCCAATAACCATAGAAAGCTGCTCAACTTAATTTGTAATCAAAGAAATACAAAATGAAAATATAATTGGCTCTCATTTATGCATACCAGATTGACAAATGTTGAAAAATCTGACAGTCTCAGGTGTTGATAAGGATGTGGGCTATTGGGAGCTCTTAAATGCTGTTGGTGGGGTATAAATTAGAATAACTATTTGAGAATCACTTGTCCCTCAAATAATTATCTTAATCATGCACATTGTTATGATGAAACAATCTCATTCCTAAGTATACAAACCCTAGGGCAGAAGTCTTCAGGCAGAGTCACTCATGTATCTCAAAGTGTATGAAGACTTTTCAAGATAATTTCAAAGGAAGGGATTTTCAGATACTTAATTCCCATATGCCCACTTGTTTGAACCATGTGTGCATGAGAACACATCTCAGCAAGTTTCCAATGTGATCTTCTCCATCTCTCCTGTCACAACAATCTGTCTTCCATTTTATGAGCCAAAGATATCCTCTCATCCATCTTGAATCTTACTAGGGTACACTGACCCCAGGTATAAAAATCATCAGGATGCCAAACAAAGGAACAAATTTAAATACTGTTGTATATTCAGTGAATGACTGTAATGACTGACTTAGACAGCCTTATGATGACAGGTGGTTTCTAATCATCCCCTTTCACTTATTTAATGGAGGATCTAATTAAGACACTTAATGATAGGTCAGTTTTCATTCCAATCCCAAAGAAAGGCAATGTCAAAGAATGCTCAAACTACCGCACAATTGCACTCATCTCACATGCTAGTAAAGTAATGTTCAAGATTCTCCAAGCTAGGCTTCAGCAATACGTGAACCATGAACATCCTGATGTTCAAGCTGGTTTTAGAAAAGGCAGAGGAAAAAGAGATCAAATTGCCAACATCCAATGGATCATGGAAAAAGCAAGAGAGTTCCAGAAAAACATCTATTTCTGCTTGATTGACTATGCTCAAGCCTTTGACTGTGTGGATCACAATAAACTGTGGAAAATTCTGAGAGAGATGGGAATAACAGACCCCCTGACCTGCCTCTTGAGAAATCTGTATGCA
>SJYQ01003044.1:859984-884582 GCA_006410935.1 Redunca redunca | reverse complement strand
GAATCATTTAAAAAAATAGTGTTTTATTATAGATCACTGTGTGATTTTGATATATAACTTAGAAACAATTCAATGAACTAAAATACATTAGTTATTAGTCAGTTACCTTCTTCTATTCATACTTAAATGAATAAAATCTTAGTGCTTATTTTTATTAAAAAATGGATCTGAATCCTGTTTTATTTAGTGATAAATAATAGTCATTCTTGGATATATGAATTGACAAGAATGACTGCCTCAAAACAAGTATGTACTTCATTAAGGGATATTTGGGCTTCCCTGGTGGCTCAGACTTTCACTTAAAGGATATTTACAATATAATTTTGCTTTTTATGTTTAAGAATTATCAAAATGAAAACATTAGCTATTTTCATCAATTATGCATTTACTACTAGTTATAAAATCATAACTTAATCCCACATAAAAATTTTAAAAGGATTTTATAGTCAGAGGAAGTCTCATTTTTTAAATTTAAATTTTATATGTACCTTTATTGCAGAAAATTATAAAAGTAAGATCAATAAAGCACAATGAATCATAACAATTACAATGCATTAAGATTATATGAGCAAAATAAATAGAAGCAAGAAGTTTGAGAAAAAAGGGATTCTTTAATGTTAATGTATTTTAAAGTGGAGTCAAAATACAAAGTAGAATGCAATACTACTTCATAGCATTTTAAAGAAAACAATACTTACTCTTATTACATATAATCAGATCATACTATATGTAATGAGAATAAGTACCGTTTTCTTTAAAATATTACTTCAGTTATATGTGTGTGTATATATCTATGGGCTTTCCTGGTGCTCTGTGCTAAAGAATCCACCTGCAATGCAGGAGACCCAGGTTCGATCCCTGGGTTGGGAAGATCCTGTAGTAATGTGTGGGTATCTACGTGTATAACGAATCATGATGTAAAATAATTTTCATGTGAAAGTGACAGCAAAAATCACCCTGATTCAGGTCATTCTGATGCCCCAATCCACATAATCAGAAACAGTAACCTAGGAGCAGAAAGAGTGAAAGATTAAAGGACTTTGTCCTACCAAACAGATATTTTAACACACATGCACTTGTATGTGTATGCATGCATAAAATTATTTAAGATCTCAAAATATTTATTTGGGAATCAACCTGAACTCTTGAGGAAGAATTGATAGTGAATAATCAAGTTTTTAGGAGGCCCTGGAGTGCAAGACACAGTCAGTAGCAAGAAGAACCCTAAATTTTAGAAATAAATTTCAAGAAAAAGAAACAAAAACACAGATATATCACCACAGTATGAATTAAGTTGATGGGGAGAAAAATCCTACGAAAGCAAACAGGTCTAGCTCATTCAAAAATACAGACACGTAGGTGAACATTGAGTTTGAGAAGACTCTTGTAAGAGTCTTATAATAAAAGGACTACCCTGGTGGTCCAGCGGTTGGAAGTCTGCCTGCCAATGCAGGAGACATGAGTTGGATCCCTGGTCCAGGAAGATCCACGTGCAGTGGGGCCACTAAGCCTGTGCCACAATTACTGAGCCTGTGCTCTAGAGCTTACGAGAGGCGACTGCTGAGCCCACTGCGGCAACTACTGAAGCCTGTGTGCCCTACAGCCTGCTCTCCACAATGAGAAGCCACCTCAGCGAGATGCCCGAGTACCGCAACTAGACAGGAGTCACCACTCACCACAGCTAGAGAAAGTCGTACAGCAAGGAAGACCCCGTGCAGACAAAAACAAATGTTAAATTTTAAAAAATAAATAAATAAACAAGCCTGATGAAGAGAAGGTTAGGAAGCTGACATCTCCAGAAGTAGATCTCAAAACAGGGCTTCATGTACAAGTAGTTTGTTGAAGAAGTGTTCCCAGAAAAATGCGGATGGAGCGAGAGAATCAGAACAGGGAAGGGGATGAAGCCAAGAAAGGGTGTGATTTCAAACAAAGCGCCGGTCATGCCTGATCTCATCGGGATCTCTGGAAGGTAAATTCTATCTCTGAATTTGTCCTCACTGCAGGCAAAGGATCTGGGCTTTCATATAACAAGTCAGTCATTGCCTAAAGGCCCTGCTGGTGACTTCCCAACAACTTCCTGCTCTCTGCATTTGCAGGGAAAGTGGTTCTAGACAGGGTACTCACTTTGCGTGGAAACAAGGCACATAGAGCCTGGAGATGGGCACACGAGATCAGGGATGTGAGGGGACCTGGGTGGAGCTAGGGCACCAGTGACAATGCCCACTATCCTTTCAAACAGTTTTCTCTCAGTAGGAGACACTGCTATAGGAAGGGCTAGTTAGGGTTTACCAGAAGGGTAAACTAGACCACAGATAGGGAGGTTCCAGGGGCTTCTAGGGAAAATGAATAAAAATAAAATCAGCCATCCACCTGTCCCTTCCATAAAATAATTTTTTAAAATACGAGAATGGGAACTGAGCTAGACAGCTGTTATTTAGTTACTCACTCATGTCTGACTCTGCAGCCCCACGGCCTGTGTAAAGCACCAGGCTCCTCTGTCCATGGGATTTCCCAGACAAGAAGACTGGAGTGAGTTGCCATTTCCTCCTCCAAGGGATCTTCCCAACCCAGGGATCAAACTTGCATCTCCTGCGTGGTAGGCAGATT
Source organism: Redunca redunca (assembly GCA_006410935.1). NCBI lineage: Eukaryota > Metazoa > Chordata > Mammalia > Artiodactyla > Bovidae > Redunca > Redunca redunca. The sequence goes on along the minus strand of SJYQ01003044.1, from coordinate 881,975 downwards.
CTTTACTGCTGAGCCACCAGGGAAGCCCCCCAGCTAGAGTGTTTAAGAATATATTATTCTAATCTTCTATATTTTCTTTAATGTTGTAGGAATGAAATAACCTTTGGCATGCCAGTCATAATATATAAATATGAGTTAATTAAAACTATGGTCCATGGGGTCGCACAGAGTCGGACACAACTGAGTGACTAAACAGTGGTGCACTTTATAAGCTTTAAAAAGGAACTGTTTGGCTTAATTCAGAGGGCTAGGAGAGGGTATGCAGGGGAATCTGTTTCCTAAGCCTAGCCTGAACTCATGTTATGATGAATCTGTCAGTTTGCTGACGGTATCTCTAGCTACAGAAAAGAAGACATTAGGAAAAGTACAGAAGTACAAAGGAAGGTATTTTTCAGGTTTATTGAGATAAAATTGACAACAAAGATTGTTTATATTTAAGGTGTACTGCTTAATGGTTTGATATATGTATACATTATAAAATGATCACCACAATCAAGATAATTTAACGTATTTGTCAATCCACCACCTCACATAGTTACCATTTTCTTTTTTCTTGTGGTGAAACTCTACCTCTTAAATTTCAAGTTTACAAATATTTCTTGGCTGCTTTCAGCACAAGGCGAGAGAAATGCAAGTCTGGAATTTATGACTTTATAAGGATGCAGATATAAAAATGAAATACCAATAGGAGTTGTAATCTAGTAGAGGAAGGTATGAATAATGGTGCACATTAAACAGCAGTTTGATGAAAAGGTTTAAAAACTCACTTTCTTTGGAATGTGCTCAGTTGCTTCAGTCATGTCCAACTCTGCAACCCCGTGGACTAAAGCCCACCGGGCTTCTCTGTCCATGGGATTTTTACAGGTAAGAAAACTAGAAAAGGTTGCCATTTTCTCCTCCAATTTCTTTGGAATAACCAACTATAATTTTTAACTGTAACTTTAAAGTGATCAAGGTTGGCTCTTCCAACCATATACTAGCTAGAAATGCTTTGGGCTGAAAGAATGGTTAAAGAAATAGGATAGTGCAGTGGTCAAAGAACAGGCTATGAACATGAATCTTGTAGATTCAAATCTTAGGTAATAAATTTATGCAGACTAGTTAATTTCTCTGTGTCTCAGAATCCTAGAAAATGCAGACAATAATGGTGAGAATTGTAACAATTAAAGTGAATACTTGTAAAGTACTTGAAGTACACATGTACATAAAAGGGTGNAAAGTGAATACTTGTAAAGTACTTGAAGTACACATGTACATAAAAGGGTGCCTGAAATACAGTGAGTGATATATAAAGAAATAACTTAAAATTTATCTTACATAAATAAGAAAATGGTTTTATTGATATATTTTTATTAATTCCTAGAATAAATTTTATTTTAATAAGTTTTATTAATTCCTATAATAAGATACCAAAGGAGGTAGAGACTGTGTTCCCTCCACCTCTGACAACAACCCAGGCTTTATTTGTAGGGATGGGATAATAAATTCTGTGCCTATTCATTTTTTATACAAGTCGAATACCACCTATTTGTTTGTTTGTTTGTTTCACACCTTGCTTAAAACAAAATTTGGACATCTTTCCATATCAGCACATGTAGTTCTTCCTCGTGCTCTTTAAAATCAGTACAGTGTTCCATTATATGACTATACCATCATTTACTTTACACTTTACAAACTAATGAGCACTTGCTTGTTTAAAAAGCAAGTGTAATGTATACCATTTTGTATATAGATCTTTGGATATTTATATGAATATATTTGCATAGTAAAATTGAGATGAAGCACTTGATGTGACCCCACTTTGTGTAGACTATTATGGTAAGGATTAAGAGGAATTCAGGAAGATGGGAAAAATGATTGAACATGTTAAAATGAGAAATTTAAATATATTCCACATGACATAGAACATTCTGTGGTTAAATTAAGTAAATGAGAATCCCAGGGACGGGGGAGCCTGGTGGGCTGCCATCTATGGGGTCGCACAGAGTCAGACAAGACCAAAGTCATCAGCAGCATGCTAAAAACTGTGACTGAATATTTTAAATTCTACTTGACTAACCCTACAAGGAAATGTACCATCAACAAGCTCTTCTTATCTCCACAGACAATCATTAAACAACTATCTCAGTGCCTGCTATGTGTCAGGCACTATGAATTCAGTACTAAGTAGAACAGATAAAAGGTTCAACCTCTGTGATGCTTAGAAATTAGTATATCATGAAATATAAATAGTCCTACAAAAAAGGAATGTTTGGAGAGCAAATGAGATCATGGCAATATAGAATATCACAATGAAATTTTCAAGAGAAGGACTGAACAAAAAATTAAAGATAGTGGAAAAGAGAGAAAATAGCATAGAAAAGATTGGACATTTTATTGAATCAAGTGTTTTAACATGCAAATAATAAGAATTCTAAAAATGGAGAATAAAGAAAGCAGTAGAAAGAAAAATGAAAAAAATTCCTCAGAAATAAAGAACAGGGTTTGTCAAGTTGAATTGACATTGGTACACAATGGGCGAGTGTTCACTTCAGTTCACTTCAGTCGCTCAGTCGTGTCTGACTCTTTGTGACCCCATGAATCACAGCACGCCAGGCCTCCCTGTCCATCACCAATTCCCAGAGTTCACTCAGATTCACGTCCATCGAGTCAGTGATGCCATCTAGCCATCTCATCCTCGGTTGTCCCCTTCTCCTCCTGCCCCCAATCCCTCCCAGCATCAGAGTCTTTTCCAATGAGTCAACTCTTCACATGAGGTGGCCAAAGTACTGGAGTTTCAGCTTTAGCATCATTCCTTCCAAAGAAGTCCCAGGGTGAGTATTAGCCCAAATCAAATAACATCAGTGTTGCAGTTTGAGAAGATGGAGGGCAAGAGAAGATTCTAAGACCTTCCAACAGAACAGAGATTTATTCACATGATCAATGTCTAAAGGGAAATAAACATCTTAAGAGTAATACTGAAATCTAGAAGACAGCAAAACAATACTTTCAAAATTCTGTACAATTATTTTTAATCTAGATTTTTTTTCAATTAAGTGTGAAGGTAGGAAAAGGGCATTTTTAATAGACATGCATGGCTTCAAAATTTCACAATCTTGCAAAAAGTTTCTAAAGGATGCATTTCTCTAGTAGGAGGGAGTTTTCTAAGAAAAAGATAATACCCATGAATGAGAGAAATAAACACAAGCATGAGTTAAGGGGAAATTTCAAAGGGACAGCCATTCTTATGACCAATCAGATTAGAGCAAGTCAGAATTCACCAGAGTAAATGTCTTCAGGAAGAGAAAACTGGAGAATACCTTCTGTTTTTAAATGTATTGAGAAAAAATAATGTGCGGGAGTGGGGATGGATGAACTTAATATAAGAAATGTACTGAAAATATCACACAAGAATAAAAGAAAACAGAAATGAATTCTATGGAAAACAAATATTGTGCAGAGGGGAGAGAATAATTTATGTGATATGGGGCCTCTCTGTGAGCAGCATTTACAGAACCCCAAGACTTAAGTCTAGGAGGATGACATCAGAGGCTGGTAGGTGGATTTTAATTCAGATACCTGAGGTCAGTTCTCAACTGATTTTGACCACAAAATGTCAACAGTTTATTAGTTGATTGGATGGACTGAAAATATGGCCACGATATTTTCCTGCATATCAACCGTGGGCTGATCTTGTAGCTTGTTTTGGCAAATAAAATGTCATGCAAGTGATATTGTACAGGTTCTTGAACCTAGGACTCATGACACCTTGTAGCTGTGCCCCCTCACACTTGGAAATCCAAGACTCCGTAAAGAAGTTCTATCAAGGCTTTCTGAGATGAGAGTGCGTGGAAAGTGCCTGTCATTCCAGCTGCATCAGCTAAGCCCGATCCCCAAGCAGTCCACCAGATAAATACAGTCCCGTGAGGAAGCTCCAGTGGGACCAGCAGAAGTCACCCTTCCAACTCACAGAATCGTAGAGTAATAAACTTCTGTAGTTTTAATCTACTAAATTTGGGAGGGCACACCGATCTGCAGCAATAGACAACAGATATAGCAGACTGTGTATACTTGCCACTTCCAGTAACACCTCTTCCCTTCCCAGCTCAGTTTTATCAATCTTACTGTTAGTATTGCTAACTGCCACTTTTCCCAAGAGATTTCCTGAAGAAGAAAATATTTCCATTATTAAAACTTTATGTTAAAAAATGTTTATTTTTTGGTTTCATATTCCTTTCTAATATACACTCAGTATGTTGTACTGAGTGTATATACTGTAGATCAGGCTTTTTTTTTTTTTTTTTTAACATGAGATCTAGCCTTTGACTTCATTTCTGGTCATTACTTTATTCCACCACTTGACCTAGTTGCCATCTTCCAATTGCGACATTTATCTCATGCCTCTTCGTCTTGAAGACACTGTTCCCTCTCTCTGGAAAAATCTCCCTTCCTAATTAACCTGGCAAATGCTTGGCTAAACACAGTGATACTGCTGTTTCCTTGCAAAGTTTAAAAATTTGCAATGTGGGATTCCCAGTGACCAGGTCTAATTTGTTTTTACTCCGCATATTCAAAAGTTCCTTATTTCCATCTCTCACTAGAATCTGTGCTCCTCATGTTGTGACTCTACACTAAATGACTGAGTCTCCACTTCCTCCTGGGTCCAAGCATAGTGGCTGCTCTCACTGCTTTTTGTTGTATTATTTTTTAGGTTTGTGAAACCAGCATGCTTGGGAGGGTTATCGCCTTTGACCTCCATATTTGCTCAACCACAGACTCTCCTTCAGCAGGTTCCTGAACTGATGCTGCTGTCGAAATTTTGAAGCTCACGTCTCGAGGTCCAGTGAAGACCAATACCTCGGCCATGTGCTCCCCAAGACACTATCTTCTTGAAGCTTTTGAAAGTCCCAGATCTTTCTCATGCATACTTTTCTACAGAGCTATTACATTTTATTTTCCCTTTGATATTCTCCTACTGTGCTTAGTCCAGCTTTTACAATTTACCTGATTCTTAAGTTGCTCCCTTTCCTAGTTTAGAGAGGTGGAACTAGCACTATTGGCCAAATCTGAATGCGTTGTTCTTTCTTTTCCTATCTTTGTTTTCTGGCTCAAACTTTATCTTTCATCCGTATTTCTCTAGATTTTGTTTTCCTGGTGTCTGCTTTAGACAAAAACATCAAGTTTATGGGGCTGCTAAAAAACTCCCATAATTCAAACAAATTATATCCACCTTTATTTTCCCCAAGTCGGTTAATCTCACCTAGGAGATGCTCTTCTATCAGGCAAACACTCAGAGCAGTCATGGACTCTATTCTCATTCTGCCCAACTTCCCTGAGTGTATCATTTTGCCTGTGTCTTCCCTTGGATTCGTGATGTTATATCCTTTTAAGACAGAGGCAATACACGCAGGCTTGTTGACAATAGCTGTCATCTTGAAAGTTTACCAAGTAATTCTTGAGTTTTTATATCAGTGTCCCTAGTTTTCTCTTCTCAACAGGTCCAAATCCTCTATATTAAAACTGCTTGATACAGCTATTCAAGGGTGTGTGTGTCCAGGTGGGCTCACTCTGTGTAGCTTTACTTGAGTAACTGTGCTGATCAGCGGCAGCAATTTACTGGGTCCTTCTCTTGGTGTAGCATTTTAACTTGCTCGTTAAGATCTTGCCTCTTTTCCTCTATTAGATGTTACCTCATCCTAGTTGAAGACGGCTGAGCACTGAAGAACTAATGCTTTTGAACTGTGGTGTTGGAGAAGACTCTTGAGAGTCCCTTGCACTGCAGAGATCCAACCAGTCCATTCTGAAGGAGATCAGCCCTGGATGTTCTTTGGAAGGAATGATGCTGAAGCTGAAACTCCAGTACTTTGGCCACCTCACGCGAAGAGTTGACTCATTGGAAAAGACTCTGATGCTGGGAGGGATTGGGGGCAGGAGGAGAAGGGGATGACAGAGGATGAGATGGCTGGATGGCATCACTGACTCGATGGACATGAGTCTGAATGAACTCTGGGAGTTGTTGATGCACAGGGAGGCCTGGCGTGCTGCGATTCATGGGGTTGCAAAGAGTCGGACACAACTGAGCGACTGAACTGAACTGAACTGATCCTAGTTATTCCTTGTGAGTAACAGAAATAATTCCTTTTATTTTATACTTTCTCAAGAAATGAGACCAGGAAGCATCTTCTTTTATTTTTTAAAATATTTGTTTATTGTAGCCTTGAAGATCTCATGCCATTTTTCTCTTTCTGTCTAGAATATCATCTATGATCGTAAAATTAAAGAATGTTTTCTCTTCCTCAAGTTTACTTATTTGCCTTTCTTCTTTATTTGTATTCTTCTCTTGCTCCTTTCTGAGTATATATCTGAAACCTATTTTTCCAAACCATTTCTTGATTTCTTGGGAATTGTGATTCCAAGATATGCTGTTTCAGGCACAGGCCTCTTTAATTACTTTCATAACTTTTAGTTTCGCAATGTTTCTTTGGGTTTTTTTCTGCCTCCAACAAAGAAGGAATATTCTCTTTAAGGTAAAAAAACTACTTAAAATAATTTCTAAAATTGATCAACCTAATATAAATAAAATCAGCTTGGTCCTCTGAAATTTAAACTAAGCTTAGAACTTCTGTAATGAATAAAGGCCCAGCCATTTTGAGACCACGTGGTGATGGTAATGGAGAGGGCACATGCACGAACATGTGGATAGGAACATGAATCAAAAATGTTAGCTCTTCCTCTTCTAGGAATGCAGTTAAGGCCGCAGAAAGAAGGATGGAATTTCAGGCAGCTGATCTGGCACTGTTTGTTCAGGCCTGGCACTAATAATTTAAAGTTTGAAATTCATTAGTGTACTTCATTTGGAACTCAAGAGCCTCTGCAATTCAAAGTCCCGATCTGAAGACCTGGCTAAAAAAGCAGAATATAAGGGCAAACATTCTGTCCTTATCGAACTGCAGAAAATAACAAAGGCATTTTCCATCTCTTTTGCAGTGCCATGGCAGGATGCTGCTTACAGTCAAGCCACACAGCAGCTTGCATTCTACAGCCCAAGCAGTCAACATGTGACAAGGCCATTGTGGCCCATTTTTGCTGAGATACAGTCAACTGACTGAGGATAAAGCCACCTTATGCTGTGATGACCTGTCAAGATCAAAACAACCATCGAGCCTGCACTCACAAAATCCCGAGTCCTAAAGCCACTCACCTAAATCATGCCAGTTTAAAATAAAGTCAACTGTACAGGTCTGTGTGCAGCTCAGTCGTGTCTGACTCTTCACCACCCCATGGACTGTAGCCCACCAGGCTCTTCTGCCTATAGGATTTTCCAGGCAAGAATCCTGGAGTGGATTTCCATTTCCTCCTCCGGGGGATCTTCAACCCAGAGATCGAACTCAGATCTCTTGCGTCTCCTGCATGCCAGGTGGGTTCTTACCAGGGGTGCCACCTGGGAAGCCTGTGTGGCCTTTAGAGCATGCCAGGGTAGTACAGATTTGACTACTAGCCAGCTTTGACAAAGTGAACACTTGATTAAGTAAATCGCCACCAAAATTGCAAGCTCCAGCTGGAATACCGGAAGAAAGAGCAGACCATCGTTATGTTCTCTGGCGGCAAACAGATCCAAAGGGAATCCACGCGTGCTCCATTCCTTCCCTCCAAGTCTCCACCCAGCCGGCCACTCCCCCTTTATAAGAGGCCTGGATTCTACTGTAGCTGTCACACGACACAGCTCGTTCTCACCTGAGGGTAATTTTGCCCCCGTGACAGTACATGGAGAAATTTTCGGTTGTCAGAATTGGAGGGTGTTACTGGCATCTAGTGGGCAAAAGCCAGGGATGCTGCTCATCTTCCTACAAACCACATCCTTCTATGACAGTGTTCAGGCTCAAAATGTCAGTGGTGCTGAGGCTGAGGAAGACGGCTCCATACAGAAGTATAGAAGGTGGGAAATGATTTTTCTCTCTAATATCAAATTCGCCATCTCACCGACATTACACAGAGGGGAGTCAGACGTGACACTCCGCAGACAGCCATGCTGAGAAGAAGGGGAAAGACCTAGAGGATAACAGAGCAAATACCCTTTCCAAACTAATGCGTGCACTTGAAATTCTTAAAAGGAGCTATCTACACAGCAAAATTTTAGTCTAGTTTAATTCTAACATTTCTGTTTATAAAAATATGAAGCTTTATTTATATTAAAAATGTCCACAATGGATTTCTATAGTCATAAATTTTAAAGAAGATGTCACTTCCTCTACTTGAGACATCAGTCTGAGGCCAAGTCAGGGAAAACAGAATATATCCTGACATGATTCTGAGCCTCCCCAAAACATCAGGGAGCCTGTATCCCTCATTGCAAGATTGTAATCCCTCATTGCAAGATTCAGATTCTGACAGCCCTGCTGGGGATAAAGAAGAACTTACTACAATTATTATTATTTATCTTCCAAATGGCAACAGAATTCTCTCTGCTCTGCAGAATACAAAGGAACACATGACTCGGCGTATTCTTCATCATGAGTTCTCTGGTGCCTGTATTTTCCCCTTTTGTGTGGCATAACTGGGAAGATAGAATTGCTTGATTCCTACCATATTATTAACTCTAAATCACATCTGAAATGAAAGCCCTGCAAGGAGGATTTAGATAACGGCACATCAAAGAATAAATGCAGTCTAAAAATATTTGGTTTAAAACCTCATTCACAATGTGGCAAGTATTATTTTCCTTGACATGCTCTCTTGCTTGCCTTTGCAAAACTGTAATCAGAATAATTCCTCACTCATATTCAATGGTGAAGAGGGTGGGGATTTTGTGACCCAGCTGGAAAATTTGTAGAAACTAAGGAAAGTCCAGTTCAAAGAATTCCTGAGTCATAAAAGTCTAGAGCAAAGACAAAGTCACGGTCATCTAAACTAACTTTCCTATTTTTAAAGCCACAGAAACCGAGACCCCCCTCCCCCCACCAGATGGAGATATATCGTGCTGAAGATCACAGCTCATTAAGAGGAGAGCCAAATGTCTCAACCAGTCCTTTCTTCACTCTGTCACTTTCTAATCTACTGTATTAACTTTTCATCAAATATTCATTGAACATCATTATAGGTCCTTTGGAAATCCAAAAATGAAGCAGAGATCTCATAGAGCTAACAGTTGAACAAGAGGAAGGACTTGTATACTGATAACTATGACAGCAGGCACTGTGATACATGAGAGATAGGGGCACTAAAAGAGAAAATCAGAGAAAAGAAATTCAAACTCCTATAGAAACAAAACAGATGATGTGAACATGTAAAAGAGTCTTTGTATGATTGAAGGGATGAGTGAGGATTGGGGCAAATACAGAATCCAGGGAGTTTACACTGTCAGCTCTAATTATCACCAAGTGAGAACGCAGGCCTGTTTTGTTTTGTTTTTTTTTTTTCAAGAGAAACTAAGAATCTCAATTGTTGTTTAAAACTGTCATATTTTTAAATGGTGTCAACTAAATGAAATTGTGTTAAAGTTTCTAATTTTGTATGTGCGTTGTCAGGAAAAGGGAGGGAATGATAAGGAAAAGAGAGGAAAGGGATAAACTAGACATGACTAAAGGCTGTGGGGCTGAGATGGCCATTCGGGTAGGATGCTAAATGTTACGCAAGTTCATGGCTGACCTTGTCCTGGCAACCCCTTTCCTCGGGATCCTATTATATGTCATATGATTTTGGTGGTTTTGTTTTAGAGTGAAGTAATTACTGAACTATCTATTTTGAATGTCTTTTCATTATCTCAATAATAATGCACATTTTTGGAGTCTAACAGGCTTCATATGTACCCTGGGTACAAGCATTCGCATTTTTCTTACAGATTGAGATGTGAGACATCTCTCTGCAGCTTTCGTGACACTCCTTTAAATCTTAGGTGGGCAGTGAATCTCTTCTATGACAAGTTCCTACTGAAACTACAAAACAGATGGGACTTGGCTAGAAATCATAAAGAACAGAGAGAAGCCAGCCATGAATTACGTTTGCCAAGAAAATCTCCAAAGTTATTCTGTATTAACTAGCATGGAATATACTGAAGACCCAGAAGACTGAAAGAATAATCGAGTAGTTGTTTTTGCCAAAGATTAGTGAAAGCTTTTTGATAGATATGAAGCACCTGCTTTCCTTCTCCCGAGACAGAGGTGGATGAAGCTTTCCTTTTAGACACAGAGTAGGATAGGGTTCAGGGCTTCCCCTGTGGCTCAGCAGTAAAGAATCTGCCTGCCAATGCAGAAGACTCAATCCCTGGCTCTGGAAGATCCTCTGAGAAGGAAATGGCAACCCAGTATTCTTGCCTGGGAAATCCCATGGATGGAGGAGTCTGGTGGGCTACACAGTCCATGGGTTGCAAAAGGGTTGGACATGACTTAGCAACTAAACAACAAACAGCGAAGGTCTAGGATGGGGAAACGGTTGGTACTCATGTCCTCTTTGCCACCCACGACAGGAGGTGCAGTGCCATTCAAATGTGAAGAGTGGTGCAGTAATGGTGCCACGTCGAAGACACAGATTCTGTCCTTTGTGACATTTAAAATAGAATATGGGCAGGAATTAATGCTATTTCAGCCGCTTATTGATGTAGCAGGAGACAGAAGTGATACTGACTTTAAATCAAGGTAAGGAAAGCACAGCGTAACTCAAATTATGGATGATTTTTTCTTTTCCATAACTATTCTGTTTTTCGATGAAGAAACCATACAACCACTGGGGTAAACCTTTACTGAGTATTTACTGGGTGCACAGTATTGTCTCTCTGCTGGGATCTGTCAGATGAAAAATGCAGTTCTTAACATCTGCCATGCTCCTCTTCAGCCTCTCAACCTTACAAATGATGTTTCTTGTTTCTGTAATATGATTCCCTTCAACTCGTTCTTTAGACCTCAGCTTAAAAGATCTCTTCTCCTGAAGGCCTTTCCTGCCCCTGCAAGGCTGGATTAATAGCTCTTTCCTATGAACCCTCATAAATGTCTGTGCACATCTCTACTCCAGGCCTGCACTTCCTGTGTCCTCTCTAAACAGTCACTGCAGCCAGTGTTATTCAACCAGAGAGCCTTCTTACTTCTCACAGGGCTGAGTATACCCCCACACGGTCAATGAATGACTGTTACGAGAATGAATACACAAAAGAACAAAGGAATGAATAAATAATGAATAAATGACTGCAGGGGTGAATGAAACACACTTAAGAATATACTTAAGAGCGAATGACTTACTTCCTCTAAAGGAATCAGGAAAGACTTTACAGAGAAGAAAGAAATATTTGTGAGGACTTTAATCATTATTTAATTCATTTAGAAAAGTTTCCTTGAGGGTCTGCTCAGCACTGTATGCCCCTCTAGGTGATGGGCATACAGTCCAGAATAAAACCATCAAGGGCTCTGCTATCGGAGCTTACAGAGTAGGACTAAAGAGACTACAAACAACAAACTGATAAACAAATGATAAATAATAAGAACATTTTTGATAGCGATACATACTATGACGAAAATAAAACAGCATATGTGAGAGGGCATGAATAAAGGCAAAAATGAGTACAACTTTTCCAGAGTTTAACAAATCAAAACTATAATTTTGTTAAATGATTCTGCTCAACGCTCAAGCCTGGAGCTTACTCAGTGTTACCGCTGTCTTCTGGAAGCATGCTGCTCTAGCTGGGCAAGGTCTTCAGTCTTTGCTGCCCCATCCTCTGCCTGCTTTAACATTTCTTCCCTTTTCTACCCTCACTCAACAAGATCCCTTCCTCCTACTCATTTAAGCCTAAAATCAGGCTCCAAATTTCTTATCATACAAGCTGTACCCTCTTTTGTCTCTTGAATCAAATGATGCAAGGAGAAGACAAGAAAATGAAGAAAAAAGTGTGTTATGTTTGGGTTTAGAGTTAAAAAATAGGTTGTGGGGGTGAAAGGTCAGCAGGCACTGAAGCAAAAGTGTCGTCTTCTTAGATGGGAAAAACAATAATGTGGCTTTCGACATGGACATGTAATAAATCCTTGGGTAGCATGAGATGGATGGCAGTCTGAAGTCCTTCTGCAAACCTATTTAACAATAATCAAGGAATGTGGATGCTAGTCAACCCAGAATACATATTACAATCTAAAAACATTGAGTGGAAGCATTGAAGTGTCAACAGAGATGTCAAAATTATTTCTTTGATTGAATGTGAGCATATTCAATTCAGGCATTTCATGACTCATACCCATAGGCATTGTGGTTATGTTATGTTCTATAAAAATCCCAAAACTTATTATAAGAACTATGGATGAGTCAAATTCCACTCACATTTATTTCTTAGTAAGCTGTGCTCTTCCAAAAAGTAATGTATAGATTTTAGATACTCAGACTAACAACAGGTCACATTTGTTGTCTGCAACATTACAGATCATGAATTATAATATCCATTATTCTAGCTTCTGCATCTCTAAGGCAAAAAATTCAGTTACATGGTAAATTTAAGATGCCATGCGGAATCTCTCAATATAAAATGCTGCTTCCAACTTGGAATTTTTTAAGTGGAAAAAATAAGCACTTTAAGAAAGCCGTGCCAAGAGAATAGATCTTAGAAGTTCTCATCACTAGGAAAAAATAATTGCAACCATGTATGCGGACGGATGTTAGGCTTACTGTGGTGATGAGACACGGGTTTGATCCCTGATCTGAGAAGATCCCATGTGCCATGGAGCAACAAAACCCATTTGCCACAAATAGTGAGCATGTGCTCTAGAGCCCCAGGGTGTAACTACCAAAGCCCACGCACCCTACGGCCCATACTCCACACGAGAAGCCACTGCAGCGAGAAGCCCGCCCTGTAACCAGAGAACAGCCCCCACTTGCCTCAGCTAGGGAGAAGCCTGAGCAGCAACGCAGACCTAGCAGACAAAAATAATAAATAAAATCATTGTTAAAAAGGGAAGAAAAGAACAAAGGCAAAAAGAGGAGGAAATGAAAGCTGTTTTCTGTTCCACTAAAACACAATGACAAGTACTTTCTATTCACTGATTCACTCAGCAAATATCAATAAAAACCTGCTATGTAAACTGTCATTGTGCTCATTGCTGGAATGCAATGGGACTTACTTTCTAAGTAGGAAGATATTGCTCAAAGAATGATTCAGATAAAAATTAAATTACAAAGGACACAATGGTTAAAAAGGAAAGCCATATGGTGCTTTAAGAGTAAGTGACAAAAGTCAGGGAAGGCTTCCCTGAGGAAGAAATAAGCGCTGTGAGATTTATGGGAGTTAACTGGGTGAATGGAGGGTAGCTGGGGCGTGGGGTCAGGGAAGAGATTTCCAAGCAGAGGAACTGCATAAGGTTCCATCAAAAGGGCCAGGATGGATGAAAAGGATCATTGAGAGGTAAAGGTGTGTTGAAGCCAGACCTTGCAGGATCCTGGTAGCCACTTTAGATATTTCGGTCTTTGTCTTAAGAAAAGCAGTACACTCTTGAAGAATCTGAAGCAGAAGAATGATAATATGTTCAGTCATGTGTCATGCTTGAAATAATGTTTTGTTAAGTATGCCTCATGCTTCATTTTAATCAAATGAATAAAAATCTCTTTTGCTGTGCTTAAAGTGGTAAACAAACTTCCCCACCAAGTGTTCTTTGCTTATAAACATGTTTTTCTCACTAGTTGTTAAGGTTGTAAACAGGTTTACCTCATTTTGGGTGAGCACAGCGCACTTCAGTTAAAGAAGATAAACATCTGCTGTCCTTCAAAGACGTAAACATATTTTGAAAAGTAAAGAAAGTTCTGGAATACAAGGGGTGATATAACTTGCAAAAACATTATACAATCAATGATGAGGTTGACCAATCAAAATGAGGTTGATACAACTGCAAATTAATCAAATATGAGGCCCTTCCAGAGTGCCCAGTTCCCCTAATTAGCATTTAGGTCTCCTGGCCAGACTATGAAGCACATTGACTCCCTGAGGCCTCCAGAATGTGCGGAGCCACCTACAAATTACCACATGCAGACCATCAGGTGAGCCTTGCAATAAGACCAGGAGACAAATCTGCTGGAAGTGAGCAGTGGCTGAGCTAGTGAGAAAGACTGTCAGTCACTGGACAGGTTTCTTGTGCCCTCTACCCCATTCCACTTTGCTTGCTTGAGGATGTTGCTTAGCTTCCTTACAAAATCTCTAAAAAGTGAAAGCTTTTTGAGCTCAGTGGTGTTTATATGCAATTTTTCTTGGTCTTTTCAACTCATCAAATCCCCAAACCTAGGTCCTTGTTTTGACCTGAGGTGTATTTCCATAGACTAAAAAATGACATGCCTTTAGAAAATCTCTTTTAGACTACATTAAGAACTGCCTCCCAGGACAGCCTTTACTTTTTTTTTTTTTTTGCTGGTTTTTCTTCATCTCTCTGATCTAAAAATGTTAGAGCAACTTGGGCATCAGTGTCTTTTTACATTGATATAATTACTCCCTTAGTGAAATCATTCAATCTCATGGCTTAACACATTATCAAATGGTGAAGGCTCTCAAACTTCTCTTTCTAGTCCAGCTGTTTCCCTCTGAAAATTAAGTTCATAAATCCAACTGTCTGATGGACCATTCTACTTAGATGTTTAATAGGCATCTCAAACTACACATGGACAGACACAATTTTTTATCTTCCTCATGCAGTAAATGGCAATTCATTATTTCATACGCTATAATGACTTATCAAAATATCCTGTTGGCTCCACAGTCTAAATATACCAAAACCCAAAGAACTTCTTACCATCTCTGTTGGTACCATGTTGGTTTAAAGTACCATTTTCTCACACAAGATTACTGCAACACTTGCTTATCTAGTCTCCTTGCTCCTGCCTTGCCTCTTTCAGTCTATTCTCAACATATTAATCAGAAAGTTCCTGATGAAGCATACATCTGACCGTGTTATTCCTCTGCTTAAATACTTCAATAGTTTCTCATATAATTTAGCATGAAAGTTAAATTCCTTAAAGTGATCTACAACGTCCTTGACGAGGCATTTCCATCTTATTTCTCTTATCTTACCTGTACTGTTCTTTTCCCTCCTTGCTGTTTATTGCACACATTCGTTTACTCCTACCTTGGGACTTGAATTTAAGTTTTTCTGTACCTAGAATAATCTTCCTCTAAATACCCATGTGGCTCACACCTTCATTTCCTTTAGGCCTTAACTCAGATGTCACCTTCTCTGAACACAGAGGTGTTTGACATCCCTAATCCTTGCACGCATCTTACCCCTCATTTCCTGCTTTATTTTTCTCCAGTATTTATCACCATCCAACATCATCTATATTTTACTTATCATTTTTTTGTTACCACTGGTATAATCTTGATTATTTAAATTACTTAACAAAAACTTACAAAGCACTTTCTATATGTCAAACACTATATTATATAAACACTAAGTGCTTTACATATTTTAATGTCTTCAGTATGATCATTATGAGATAGGGACTATTATTATCCCCATTTTACAGTTGAGGAAATGGAGGCATAGAAAGGTTATTTACTTATTTATCTTGTTCATCACCTGTCTCTGCCACTAGAATGGGCCTTCCCCAGTGGCTCAGCGGTAAAGAATCCGCCTGCAATGCAGGAGACGAGGGAGACCTGGGTTCAGTCCCTGGGTCAGGAAGATTCCCTGGAGGAGGAAATCGCAACCGACTTCTGTATTCTTGCCCGGCAAATCCCATGGACAAAGGAGCCTGGTGGGCTACAGTCCATAGGGTTGGAAAGAGTTGGACACAACTGAGCACATAATACCACTAAAATACAAGCTCCTGAGGACATTTTTTTGTCCATTATATTTCCTCTTATTATCTCCAGTGGCCTAGAAAATTGCCTGACCCTTAGCTGTTGTTCAATAAATTGATGCTAAACAAAAGAACTTGGGTTCAGGGCATGGAATAGGGCAGTGTGATGTTTATACACTTTTTAAACTCATTACATTGAAGTAATATCATATGTATTAAGAAGTATATCTTCCTACATGAATTAGCAGAATGAGGGAAGAAAAGAATGGTAATGGGAAGTACAGGGGGAAATAATAAAATATGAAATAAGAGAAGCGCATTACAGGGACTGATGATGACAGTGTGCCATGAACTGAGAAATATGAGTCCCCCAATTCTCCACACCTGGGGTCCCAAAATAACCACACACACCGTCAGGAACCACTCTTCCCATAGAGCGGAGGATGACTTGTTGGGGAAGGAGTCAATGTAGAATACCCAGATATGAATCCATAGTGATTGTCCAAGCGAGATATGGTAGATGGGACTAGAATAACAGTGGAGGTGGAGAGAAGTGGATGCATTTAAAAGATACTCTGGAGGTAAATTCTATAGGATCTGATGCTGGATTGGCTATTGGATGAGAGGAAAGATAGAGAGATGTCAAAGATAATCCTAGGTTTCTGATTCTGATGTTACCATTCACTAAAAAAGTGAATATTAGCATGGGAATTTCTTCATCATTTTTGAGCTGGTTATATATTTATGATACTTATTATCTATATAAAATGCATTCAGACAGAAATGTTTAATGTTAACACTTACAGTATTTTNTATTATCTATATAAAATGCATTCAGACAGAAATGTTTAATGTTAACACTTATAGTATTTTTTAATCAATAGATGCTTAACTTATGTCTTATATGGAATTCATGTTCTATATTTTCTCATTCATTTCAACTTCACATAAAATGATGAATTAAATTGAGTCCAGTTAGCACTTTAGATTATAGAAAGTTACTAGATTAAAAAAATAATCTTTAAAGCTCAGTGCTTTGGACTTTGCAAAGCATTACTTAAATAAATTGAGTTAGTGACAAATGAAGAGTATAGAGTCTGATAACATAATATAAAACACACAGCAACTATTGGTAGTTGGCAGAGGTCAATTTAGTTGAAGCATCTTGCAAGCATCTTGTGATAAACACATGCACAAATTTAAACTGAAATTTAAAAGTGAATATCTCTAAGTATTTAATCATTCCTATCCATATCTTTCTATTGTATGCTGTACCTTTATGATAGCAGTTATCACTTTCTGCAGTGAATTATAATTATCAATGTCACATGTCTTGTGTCTCCTACTCAATTATAACCTCTTACTGAGAAAAGACAATGCCTCATTGTTTTTCTCCTACTTGTCACCCACACATTGCTTATATATAATGTCCACTCAATATGGACTCAATGTTTGTAGAATTCAACAATGTTTTAAATGATCAAGCTTAACTTCTGCTGAGACTATTTAAAATAATCTGGATCCAAACCAGTTTTCCTAAGGAAATGAAAATGACTTTATAAGCACGAGCTTGGATTTGACAAACCTAACTGCTAGACTCTGAAGCATTGTAAGGCTGTACTAACGCACACTCCTTTCAAATAATTTTTCATGTTCTTTTCTTTTTTATTCCCCCCCATTCTTGTTACTGTTACAGTTCTGTCCCAGCTATATACAAAACATGACTACTGTATTTCAGCATCTGAAAAGCAGCTCCTTGGCAAGAAATGATAATAAGAATCTGTGTTAACAGAAGTTTGACTTTTTGCCAATCTCACATAAAAGAGGAAGCCAAGGGAATTTGTATGTGGAAGTGCTTAGAACAATGATCAATAAATCGTCAATGTATCTTAATTCCTCTCTACATACTACTTTTCCCCCTACACTCCAATTTAGTTTCGGGAAATAATGAGTATTTGAGGTAGTTGGACACATCAATAAATAAAACAAAAGGAAAAACACCTATCTCTGTGAAACTTACAGTCAAGTGGAGGGAAATAGAAAAAAGAAAATGAGCAGCATAAAAGATGGAGAGAGAAACAGAGGGAGAGACAGAATATAGACACAAATGTACGCTGTTAGAGGTGATGGTGCCAAGGAACAAACAATTAAGCAAAACAGGGAAATAGGGGCTGGGGATGTGAGGGGTGTGGACAGGCAAGTGGCAATATTAAGTCAAGTGGTTAAAACCACACTGTGAAAATAAGACCTGAACACAGTTTTGAAAGAAAGATCTGCAGGAATAGGTCAAAGAGGGGAGCATGTTTTGGGCAGAGAGTGTAGCTAGCTCAAAGGCCTGGAGGTGGCCGGGCCTGATATTATTGAGGAACAGCAGAGATGCCAATGTGATCGAAGAGGGGTGAGCTAACGGTAGGTCTTAAGGCAGAGAAGTGAGAGCTGGGTCACAGGCAGCCTTGAAAGACACTGTAAGAACCTTGGCTTCAATTCCAGGTGAAGAGTCATCACAGAGTTCTCCGCAGAGGAAGGACACACTCGGACCTGGATATTTAAAGAATCTGGCTGCTGGGTTGAGAATAGACTGGGGTTGGGGATGTGGAATCAGAGAGACTGGTTAGGAAGTTATTACAGTAATTTAAATGAAAGATGGTGGCTGGGACCAGGATGATGGGAATATAATTAGTGCAAAGTGGTCAGCTTTAGGATATACTGTGAAGGTCCAGGCAACAGAATTGGCTAACACACTGAATGTAAGATGTGAGAGAAAGAGGGGAGTTAGGGGGTCCCTCCAGGGTACATGGCTTACAAAACTGGCAGGTTAGAGCTGCCATGGATTATGTGAGGGTGCTGAATGGGGGAGAGGTGGTCAGTTCAGTCTGGATGTGCTGGGTTTGAGATGTCTATCTGAGAATTTACCTTTGAACTTCTTAGTTGAAACGCAGCTTTGAGATTACAATAAATAGAATATTTGTCTGTCTAATCATTAACGTGTATTCACAAAGTAAGAGGTTCATTTGTAGCAAGGATTAGATGGCTTGTGCAGGGTTCCAAAGCACGACGATTGTTGTCATGAACAGTTGTTCTTCCAAACTGCAGTCTAGGCATTAAGTCATAGCCTTGGTCCGAATCCTCTGACCTATTTAAGGGAAAACCTGTCAGGGGTAATGATTCCAGTCACCCGAGAAGGGGCTTATGAAAAGCCCCTTGTAATGAAGACATACAACTAACACTCATTAAGAGTTTGCATCATGCCAGACACACTGTCCCATGATCTCAGTCAAGGCTCACACCCGTCCTGTGACTAGGTCCTGGAACTATTTCCCAGCTTACATAAAAGGAAAGAAATCACACAGAAGTTAAGCATTTTGCTAGTTAGGCACAGAGCTGGGATTTAAATACAACGTTCCGACTTTTGAGTCTAAAAGTTTTGCACCTTCTCCCTGCAGCTTAAGTGTTCAAGACCTGTAAAAATACAGTCAGCACTCAGAAGGTAACTTTGAAAGCCAGTCACCATGCCTTTTATGGCAACCAAGGTTAGAACAACAGGTGCTGCGAGGGCGGGAGCAGCAAGCATGTGACTAGTTGGCACTCAGGGAAGCTGGGGGTGGGGTTGCAGAGAGTGTAAGAGTTAAAGACCTGGGAGGGGGAAGATTAGAACTCCCAGATATCAAAGACAAGTTTTTCAGCTTGATTCTCCCTAAGATTAATTGTCCTCTGGAGAAAGCCTGTTTCAATAAAACCCAGGGGAGGTTTTTATGACATTAAGTGATTGTAATCATACCTTGGATAGATTGCAGGTTCAGCTACACCCCACCTCAAGTCACAGATTTTCTTTAAAAAAAGCAACTCAAGTCACAGAATTTTTTAAGCAACGCACAAATTCTTTTGATTTCCCAGTGCGTATAAAAGTTATGTTTATGCTACTGAGTGTACAGTAGCATTATGTCTTAAAAATATCAACATACCTTAGTCAAAAAATACAGTTGATTGCTAAAAATTACTAACCATCATCTGAACCTTCAGTGAGTCATAATCTTTTTGCAATAGCAATGTCAAAGATCACTGATTACAGAGCACCATACAAATATACTAATAACAGCACTCAACAAGTTTGAAATTTCAGAATTACTGAAAAGTGACACAGAGGCATGACTTGAGCAAATGCTGTTGGAAAAACGGTGCCAACAGACTTGCTCATCTCAGGGTTGCCTCAGATTTTCAATCTGTAAGGAAAGCAGTACCCACAAAGTACAGTAAAATGAAACACAATAAACTGAGGTATGCCTGTCCTTTAAGATAATGAAAAGTACATACATGGCGAACTTGTGTACAAAAGGATAATTTGTTTAAATTTACCTAGAAAGAAGAATTTCATACTGAAAGTTTATTGATTTTACAGTTGGTGAATTGGAGTCTAATTTAAAGTCTGCCAATGGCTAAACCCTTTATTAGCACTTACACACTAGGTTTAACTGAGAATTCCCTTTTTCTCTTTTTACAGCTAGCTTTCTTATGACTTCCCTGGTGGCTCAGATGGCAAAGAATCTGCCTGCAAATGGGGAGACCTGGGTTCGATCCCTGGGTTCAACCTCTGGGTCAGGAAGATCCCTGGAGAAGGGAACGGCAACCCATTCCAGTATTCTTGCCTGGGAAATCCCAGGACAGAGGAGCCTGGTGGGCTACAGTTGGGCTACAGTCCATGGGATTGTAAAGAACTGGACATGACTGAGCAACGAACACTTTCATTTTTCACTTCATTATGATTAAAGAGAACTTCTAGGGCAGTCTCTGTCAATAGATTAACTTTGGTGACATCCACAGCGTTCACCTTCTTTAGACATGTCAGGTAGTTCCAGGAAGCAGGCAGGGTACACAGGACATCATTCCTTTTATTAGTACTTGCTCACCTTCAGAGAGAGGAAATCTCACTTCTTTAACCCAGACCTACACAGTAAATGACAGTTGAAAAAATCTTTAAAAATATTTAAGATGGAAAATGGCTGAGGTGTTTTGTTTTAGCATATGCCTTCTGGCATCGCTTGTTTTTAAATGAAAGAACCACTGTGCTTATCAATTGCTTTATGTCTTTGGCGTTATTTACATTCCTTTTGTTCTAAGTTTTTGACGTTTTATGTTCAAGTGATTGAAGAGCCTTTCTTGCAAGGCATTTGTCTGCTACCTGGTGGTCAGACAGAAAACTGCACTTTTAAAATTTTATTTATTTATTTATTTTTAGAAAATTGCACTTTCAAACACTGGAAAATCATATGTCTTCTGAACCACATTAGAAAATATTATTATTATTATTTTATAATAAAATTTTTATTTTCTAATAAAATATTTCAAATTGGCCTTCAGAAGTCCATTGTCTCTCATCAGCAGGTGGGTCCTGCATTAGGTTAAATCATTGTTGTTTTTTTTGGTTTTAACTTCACTGAGGCTTCAAATATCCCTTTCATTATAATATCCTAACATTTATACAGAGAGATTTTTGTTTCATTTTTATTGTACAGAGCTATCCTCTGAGACATCAGGTGTGAGGGAACCAAAACGCGGAAAAGAGAGATTGAGTCATTCTTGGAACCGGGAGGAAGACGTGTTTCACAAGATGTTTCTGAATTGCTGGAATGGTAGGTAAGATCTAGGCTTTTCCCTGGTTCATATTCTTTATAATACACACACACACATACACGAACAAAAAGAAAAGGATTTCTTGGCAGTAATTATTCACTCTTTATGATTTTTCGTTTTAATGTCCAGGCCCAAAGCAGTGTGGCGACTGTTCAGTCTATTCCAGCATTTCTAGAAAGACAACTGCATCAGCTTTTCCTCTGTAGGTTTTCTTTCCTGTAAGTTAAATCCCAAAATCCCCTAAATCATATGCACACCCAACAGGAGGTAGGCTTACCCTACCCATCTGCAAGTAACTCTGAAAATGTGTAAGCAGAGGCAGGATGACTGTGAAACTAATGAGACTTCAGCTTTGGGCTCCTCACAGCAGCCAGCCCTGCGAGAGGCCCTAGCGAACGTTTTCATATCATCGTGTGTTTCTATACGATCTGCAAAAAATAAAGTCTTTTCATGTAAGCTGTTAAAACCGCTTTTCACTATGACTGGTCCTTCTTTATATTTGCCCTCCAGTGGCCTTGGGCATTTTGAGTTTAGGCCAAGAGTACATTGAATTACAGATACTCCATTTTATCTGTAATTTATAAAGACAGCTTGGAATGTTTCAATAAAGTGAGAAATTATAAACCCTTGATATGGA
>SJYQ01003044.1:818061-859914 GCA_006410935.1 Redunca redunca | reverse complement strand
ACAAAAATGAGTGACTAAAATCAATACCATTTAATCTGACATTGAAGAGAAAATTATAGCAACAGAAACAATAAAATCAGATCCTATCCGAAAAAGCAATTCATTAAGAGGTAAAGATAAGCTTGAATGGAATTAATAAGTAAGCTCTTGGCTTGCTAGAAAATCCAATCAAAAGAATGTTTTAATATTTCATATGAACAGAGGGGGAAAAGATTTGTTTTTTGTAGATTTGATGAGAAACACTGACGAAGAAGAAAACTTTAAAAGCTTGTAATGCACTTCCGATCCCATCACTTCATGGGAAATAGATGGGGAAACAGTGGAAACAGTGTCAGACTTTATTTTGGGGGGCTCCAAAATCACTGCAGATGGTGACTGCAGCCATGAAATTAAAAGACGCTTACTTCTTGGGAGAAAAGTTATGACCAACCTAGATAGCATATTCAAAAGCAGAGACATTACTTTGCCGACTAAGGTCCGTCTAGTCAAGGCTATGGTTTCTCCAGTAGTCATGTACGGATGTGAGAGTTGGACTGTGAAGAAGGCTGAGCGCCAAAGAATTGATGCTTTTGAACTGTGGTGTTGGAGAAGACTCTTGAGAATTTCTTGAACTGCAAGGAGAGCCAACCAGTCAATTCTAAAGGAAATCAGTCCTGAATATTCATTGGAAGGAGTGATGTTGAAGCTGAAACTCCAGTACTTTGGCCACCTCATGTGAGGAGTTGACTCATTGGAAAAGACTCTGATGCTGGGAGGGATTGGAGGGGCAGGAGGAGAAGGGGACGAGAGAGGATGAGGTGGCTGGATGGCATCACCGATTCGATGGACGTGAGTCTGAGTGAACTCCGGGAGATGGTGAGGGACAGGGAGGCCTGGCGTGCTGCGATTCATGGGGTCGCAAAGAGTCGGACACGACTGAGCGACTGAACTGAACCCGCTATATTACAGGGAGGACACCGACATCAGCATGTTTACAGACTGTCGTCCAAAAATGAATCAACGGCCAGGTATTCCCGCAGCAAGGATGAGTTTATTTGTGATCAGCAGAGAATTGCAATTTGGGGTCTATAACCATGGTGAGCCACATGCAAGTCCCTAAATAGCAAGAGAAGAACACAGAGGGGAAAAGGAAGTTTGGAGGGTTGTGGCAGAGTCCAGAGCTTTTCACTGGCTGAAGCCCTCTGCCAAGAAAGAAGGGGAGTCTTTCCCCTTCCAGATGGGCTCTGCTATGCTTGCAGGCCATGAGAACTCCTGTTCTGGCTTCCAGACTCTGTATAACTGAGGTTTCTCTTTGTTAATTTTCTATAAGAATATTGTCAATTAAATAGAATTCATATTAAGATAAATCACTGAGAAAAAACTGCCCTGTGAATTTATGACATATATGACAGAAAGTTTTCCAAATTAACCACAGCCCTAAAAAATTAATTTGATGTTCCAAATATGTTAGAAAGTTGTAAGAAATTCATCTCAACTTCCAAAAATTAAAAACAACAACAACAAACAACAAAAGTTTAATCAGCCAAATTTCAAGGAGATGGCTGAAAGATCTTTTTTCATGGAAAATATTTTAAAATCAATGTTGTATCATGAGGCAATTCAAGGAGTAGACAGCAAAGAGAAGAGAGAGAGAGAAGAAAAAGAACAAAAGAGCAAGAAAGGGAAAGTTAGGAATTATGTAATATCTGGATTTTATGGTATTTGTCAAGTTGTGAAACTGTATAATTTCTTATGATTTCTATTCTCACATTAAATAAATATGCAGCTTTTCACATAGTTTTTAAATTAATTTTCTTAAGTTCTGTTTTCCAACTCTCCTCAGTATAAGTTTCAGGCCCCTCAAAACCAGCATCTACCCCCATACACACCTTCACTATAACTGTTACCAAGGATAAGTTCCTTCTCAATTCTTCTAAAGCAAGGGCTCTTTCTCTCACACACACACTCAATAGCAATTAATTTCCTCTAAGAATAAAAACCAGGGGGCTTCCAGCACTAAGTATTAGAGATATGCAAATCAAAACCATCAGGAGGTGCCACTTCACACTGGTCAGAATGGCCGTCATCAAAAAGTCTACAAATAAATACACGCTGGAGAGGGTGTAGAGAAAAGGAAACCCTCCTGCACTGTTGATGGGCATGTAAGTTGTGCAGACACTACAGAGAACAGTATGGAGGTTCTTTTAGAAAACTAAAAATAGAGTTGCCATATGATTCAGCAATCCCATTCCTGGGCATAAATTCAAAAAAGATGAAAACTCTGATATGAAAAAATACGTGCACCCCAATGTTCATAGCAGCACTATTTACAATAATCAAGATATGGAAGCAGCCTAAATTTCCACCAACAGATGAATATATAAAGAAGATATATATATAATGGAATATTACTCAATCATCAGAAAGAACCAAACACTGCCATTTGCAGCAATGTTGATTATCACACTAAGTCAGACAAATACCATATGATATAGCTTACATGTGGAGTCTAAAAAATAATATAAATAAATTTATTTATGAAACAGAAACAGGCTCACAGACATAGAAAACAAACTTATGGTTACCAAAGTGGAACGGGGAGGGGAGGATAAATTGGGAATTTGAGATTAACAGATATATATTAATACACACACAAACACGTGTGTGTGCTATGCTAAATCACTTTAGTTGTGTCTGACTCTTTGTGACCAATGAACTATAGCCTGCCAGGTTCCTCAGTCCATGGAATTCTCCAGGCAAAAATTACTGGAATGGGTTGCTGTGCCCTCCTCCAAGGGATCTGCCTGACCCAGGCAGAATCCGAGTCTCTTTATGTCTCCTGCATTGGCATTAATGCCACTTGGGAAGCACACACACACACACACACACACACACACACACACACACACACATAAGAGATAACAATAAAGATTTATAAAGAACAGAAAACTGTATTTGATATCTTGTAATAATGGAAAGGAATCTGAAAAAGATTCTAACAGATCTATAACTGAAATCAACTTTGCTGTACACCTGAAAGTGAAGTCGCTCAGTCGTGTCCAACTCTTTCCGACCCCATGGACTGTAGCCTACCAGGCTCCTCCGTCCATGGGGTTTTCCAGGCAAGAGTGCTGGAGTGGATTGCCATTTCCTTCTCCAGGGGATCTTCCCCGACCCAGGAATCGAACCTGTGTCTCCTGCATTGCAGGCAGACGCTTTACCGTCTGAGCCACCAAGGAAGCAGACAAGTACTGTTTTAAAAAAAAACAAAAACTATACTTCAATTAAAAAAATGTTTAAAAAAATCCAATTGTTTCCAAAAACTATTTCATTAACATAACAAAAGACACCTTTGTTCTTAACACAGGAAACGCCAAGGGTTTTAGGGGCTTTATGCCAGGAAGGGGGTTAAAGACCAAATACAGTCCTAACTGTGTATTCAGGAGAGATTGGTTCCAGGACGCCAAGGATACTGAAACTCAAGGAGGCTCAAGTCTCACATAAAATGGTGTATCATTTGCATATAAACTATGCAGCACATCATTTGGTTCACTTTAAACCACCTATATTTTACTTCTAATACCTATTACAATGTAAATGTTATGGAAATAGTTGTAAATAAAATGTAAATGCTATGGAAATAGTTGCAGGTGTGTGGCAAACTTGAGGGTTACTCTTTTTAACTTTACGAAAACTTTTTTCCCAGTATTTTCTGTCTGAAGTTGCTGAATCCTTGGATGCAGACCTAGAAGATATGGAAAGATAACTGTATTTTTTGTTATAAATAATATCATTCAGGGCTGTGTCACAAGACCCAGAGGTAAGAATCAGGAGATCGGAAATATACAAAGTGCAGTGAATATTCAATTTACCAATATACTCAGCTTATGGCACACAATCACACAACCTTGCACAAAGTTAGTCATGCAAAAAAAAGAGAAAACAAGGTTATAAACCACTCTGGAGAGAGACCCAGGAAGTGGTGTGTCAGCCTGACAGATGGTCTCCAGCTCAGCAACTGATCTCACGCTCATCCGGAAAGTGCCTTCTGTACCAACAGTTTCTGGCAGCATCCCTTTGGAAGAGCTCTCAACAGCTTCAAGTCTGCTCAATTCATTCATGGCCTCGTTGTACGAGTCCGCTGGTAGGGCGAAACAATTATGCCCTCTGGGGTCTTGCCTCAATGATATCCCCTTCAGTTTCAGTGAAGTCTTTCCATGGACATTATTGGACAAATTTATTATCTAAAACAACACCTTCATCGTCCTATACTGGACGTTTCAAAACAACTAACAATGGCAGTCCACACTGGCTGCTGTGACTTCGTTTTGAATTATTGTTGTACTTAGCTAAAATCCTCTGAGTTTCACACACGATGAGCAGAAATCATAACGCAATGGAAATCACATCATAACAGGCTCCTGTAACCACAGAAAGTGAAAGTCGCTCAGTCGTGTCCGACCTTTGCTACACCGTGGGCTATAGAGTCCATGGAATACTCCAGGCCACAATACTGGAGTGGGTAGCCTTTTCCTTCTCCAGGGGATTTTCCCAACCCAGGGATAGAACCCAGGTCTCCCCCATTGCAGGCGGATTCTTTACCAGCTGAGCCAAGAGGGAAGCCAGTAGCCACAGAACCAGCCCCAAACCGGCTTTGTCCTGTTCCTACAAGATGCTGCGGTGTTTTGCAGAGAAACAACAAAATTGCAAGTCACACAGCTGGAGCATGCATGGAGGAAAAATTATAACCTTAAACACTGCCTGGAACCAAAGGTTTGGGAAACCAAAGGTCCAGAACTTGACCGGAGCCTGAAGTGAATGGTCTGAAACCTCGGAAGACTGTGTGCTGAAGCCTCTTCACTGTGTTGTTTAGTTGCTGAATGGCCAAATCCCAAAGCCCTCCAGTGGGAACCTGCCCCGCCAGCGCTTCTGCATACTGGCCCTGCTCTCCAATTCATAATATGCTTACCTCATCCCAGATTGGGAAGACATATTGAGCCCCTCCTCCCGTCTTCTTGCAGGTGGACCTCTCAAAAACCAGTGCCACAGTACCGGAGTCTGTGAGCCTCTGGCAGTGAACCGTTGGTTCGGTCACACTGTTACCTGATTGATTAAATTTTGAAGCAAGTCCTTTGTTAGGACTTTAATCTGAGGTAAGCACTCACAATGGAGAAGGAAATGGCAACCCACTCCAGTACTCTTGCCTGGAAAATTCCATGGACTGAGGAGCCTGGTGGGCTACACTCCATGAGGCTGCAAAGAGTCGGACACGACTGAGCGACTTCATTCACTTCACTCAAGCGCTCACAAAGGATTTTATAAAAGTTCAAAATTAGAATGTAACAATTATGATAGGTTTATGGGTTTATTAAAGAATCTCTATACCTTGGGGATTTTTTTGTTTCTAATCTTTTTTTTTTTCCCCCAGCAATGTTTTGGTGACTTTCTCCCTTGCAGTCCTTATTGGCAATATCATGGACAGGATCCACAATTTTCTGGTAGCTTATTTTATTGAAATTAAATCTGATTTTATTTAAAATTGCAATCTTTATGTTTGATACACAATTCTACAGAGTGTACATAAGCTGATGTTCAAAGTGTGGTTGATAGATTCTTTCTGGCCCATGAGGTTTGCTACTGGTCAGAGGCAAAGTCAGTGAGAATAAGCATTTAGCAGCTTGTAAGGTTACCTGACAGGGCTTCCCCAGTGGCTCAGTAGTAAAGAATCTGCCTGCAATGCAGGAGCTGCCGGAGACTCGGGTTGGATCCCTGGGTCAGAAGATCCCCTGGAGGAGGAAATGGCAACCCGCTCCAGTATTCTTGTCTGGTGAATCCTTTGTACAGAAGATTCACCTGGCAGGCTACAGTTCATAGGGCCTCGAAAAGTTGGACAGGACTGAAGCGACTTAGCATGCACGCACATAGTGACCTGACGTTGATGTAACATCCAAGCCCCTCCTCTAAGTTCCACACTTCATCACATGGACAGAGTGACACTTCTGAGGCCCTCTTCTGTGAACCTTGAGGGTCAAAGGGAATTGGGATGAAGTGGACATTTGTCCACACCTTCTTCTCAGGTACCACATTCCCTGCAAATCCTGCTGGCACAAACCTTTCAAGGGCCCCACAGTCGTCAGTCTCTTTGTTTATGTATATCCACACTCCTCAAGGAGCCTGTCTCAAAATTCTCCCAGGAATGCTCTCACGGCACTCAGCTGCAGAAGCAATGGCAACATTGGGGAATGATAGATTTCTGCAATCTTCCAGCTGGGGAGTGAGTTTCTAGCGATTTTTTCCCCTTAAAGTCACCTCTACTCTTTATGAGAGATTGTCTTGAAGCTCCCCTCTCTCACATGGCTTGGCCTGGTTAAGAATGGAGGTGGAGACTGAAAGCTTTCTCTCCAAAAACTGCATTTCCTACATGTCTCCTCTGTTTGGTGGTACCTGAGGGGCTGACGTGAGCTGGGCTAGTTCTACTACCTCTTAGAAAGTCCAAGGTTTTCTTTAGATTATGGGAATGTATGGTAATTTCTGATTTCAGCTTTGGACTTTAGCCATAATTCTAGCCAACAGAAAACCAAATTCTCTCAACATCCCATTATATCTGCCATAGTGGATTGCATTCTGTTTGAGAAGAAAAGGTTGAAACCACCTGTGATGATTAATTTTATGTGTCAACTTGACTGGACTAAGCAGTTCCCAGAGACCTGCTAAAATGTTTCCTGGTGTGTCTGTGAGGGTGTTTCTGGAAGAGGTTAGCACTGAAATCAGTAAACCAAGCAGTTATCACTCTCACCTGTGCAGGTGGGTAGTCCTCCAATCCAGTAAGGGTTCGAGTAGAACAAAAATGCAGAGGAAAGGTGAATTTGCTCTCTGCTTGAATTGGGACATCTGTCTTCTCCTGGCGTCTAACATAGGAGCTCCTGGTTCTCCAGTTTGCAGACGGCCAGGCTTGAAACTTCTCCAGCTCCACAGTCACAGGAGCCAATGTGTATAAGAAGTCTCCTCTTATATACATCTGTATTATTGGTTCTGTTTCTCTGGAGAACCCTGATCCTGTTCACTGTTGCTTTCTACACAGGCAGCTGGGAACCCAAGCAGCAGCTATGCACAGTAGTCTGACTTCCGATGAGGGACAGCAATCCAGAGTCCAGAAAATTCCTGCCCTTTACTCAGCTGCTTCCTTTTCTAATAAGGAAGCCACATCTAGACTTCCATACGCAGGCAGTCTATTTCTCTGAAAGACTTTGCAAGGATTAAAATGTGCTAATATCCATGAAGCTCTTAGAACAGTACTTGGAACATGGTAAGCACTTAATAAATGTTACCTGTTAACTCTGTTAACTTTGTCTACTGAGGATGCGTTTCCAAGCATCTTATTTCAGTGAAAGGGTACTCGTGGACTGACTGCAAAAATGGCTCAGTTTTCTGTCCCTCTGTGTATGCATGCCCTTTGCAATGAACTTCTCTTTTCAAAAGATAGAGTTCACCCCTAATCCTTGAACGTGGGATGGTCTTGTGACTTGCTTTTGTCAGAAGAATGTAGTGGAGGTGACAGTGTGTCAGTCTGACTTTTAACTCTGAAAAAAGATTTTGTGGACTTCTGCTTTTGCTCTCTTTTTTTCACTTTTTAAAAATTTAGTTTAATTGGAGGTGAATTACTTTCCAATATTGTGGTGGTTTCTGCCATACATTCACATGAACCAGCCATGGGTGTGCATGTGTTCCCCATCCTGAACCCTCTTCCCACCTCCCTGCTATCTCTTGGTTTCTTTTCCCTTGCCAAGCCCAGACCATTCTGCTGGAGGATAAGACACCATGTGCAGGACTCCTGAGGCACCTCAGTTGGGAGTCAACCAACCTAGAACCTCAGCTACTGAGCCAATGGGCAACTGATTACGGACACTCGGAGAACCGCAGCCAAACCTACAAGGACATCCTGTCAGAGCTCAGCGTAAGTTGGTGGGCTTCAGAATTAAGACTGATGCACGACTCTTGTTTCAATCCAAGACTGGAGATAGTGCTCCGCCTCCAATCAATGTCTGTCTCAAAGCTATTCCAGACTCCTTCCATACCTCTCAAATCCTACTCAGATTTTACCATCCATTTAAATTGGCATCTAAGAAGATTCTTCGAATTCACTGGGTATTGTTATCTCACCTGTAGGTGAACCCCCTTTTGACATCTGCGTTACTTTGTGGTTCTTTTCCTAACTTGTCTTGAATAGAACTGTTAGTATGCTACTCTTCCTGGATTTCCTGCAGCTAACAAATGATGCCCAGTAGGCATGTGGGTATGACCTAGGCTAGCCAGTTATGCCACCTGTTTCCTATAGTGCCTCAGGAGGTAAGCACCAGAGCCAAGCACAGCCATTCAGAGTCTGCCTACATGATACAGACTGTAAGAATAAGAATCCAGTTTCCTTTTTAGATTAAGAGCTATAAGGACCTATGCCGGATGGTGCAAAGACTAAGGGAGGGACAGACAAGGAAGAGAAACCAAGTTGCAAGGAGAACAGGGGTCACAAACAAACAGAGGAGGGACAAGCAGAGCTTAGGAAAGAGCTGAGGTGAGAATTCTGTCAACAGTGAGATCTCAGACCTGACTTGCTTTGCCAGTAGTGAATTCTTTTTTAATTCAAGCTCTATTGAATCTTGTTTTGTTTACTTGCAATGAAACAGAATCCTCCCAATCAACCTGTGAATTGAAGAAGGTTAATAGGAATCATCATCCTAGGGCTTTATCATTTCCAAGTAGGTTGACAACATCTTGTGTTGTCTAAATTGGGGCACTTCTGAGAGTTAAAGGGGTTGCTATTAGTAATTATTCTGAGAAGACAGATGTTAGCTGAGACTGCCCTTAGATTTCCTAGGGAAAAAAAAAATGAGCCTGGGTCTGCAAAGCTAAGGACCAGATGCTGGAAAAGTGCTATCAAAAATTCAGGTATAGATCTGGTAAGGGTCACCTTCTGTGGCAGCCATCAGCCTCTCACTCTTACAGCTCTTTTAGATACAATACAGTTAATGAAAAAAAAAAAAGCCCACAGGAAGCAAGATTTATTGGACAGGTAGCAATTAAACTCTTTGAAATTTGAAATTGTATTCATGTAGCATATTTCTTGAAGTTCTGTTTATAATCATTCTAACACAAAGAAAGGACCAAAAAAAAAAGTGCAGCTCTTAGTCTAAGTGTGGGAATTTTCCTTTAGGATACTGTNTGAGAGTTAAAGGGGTTGCTATTAGTAATTATTCTGAGAAGACAGATGTTAGCTGAGACTGCCCTTAGATTTCCTAGGGAAAAAAAAAATGAGCCTGGGTCTGCAAAGCTAAGGACCAGATGCTGGAAAAGTGCTATCAAAAATTCAGGTATAGACCTGGTAAGGGTCACCTTCTGTGGCAGCCATTAGCCTCTCACTCTTACAGCTCTTTTAGATACAATACAGTTAATGAAAAAAAAAAAAAAAGCCCATAGGAAGCAAGATTTATTGGACAGGTAGCAATTAAACTCTTTGAAATTTGAAATTATATTCATGTAGCATATTTCTTGAAGTTCTGTTTATAATCATTCTAACACAAAGAAAGGACAAAAAAAAAAAAGTGCAGTTCTTAGTCTAAGTGTGGGAATTTTCCTTTAGGATACTGTGGGTTTTCCCTTGGGGCTGGGAGGGAGGGATTAAATAAATATATTTAAATTAAATGCTGAACATATTGTCATATAAATGTCACACACAGATAAAACTTTGTGCTTGCCACACCAAAAAAAAAAAACAAAAAACAAAAAACCACTACAATATGTGACTAACACTAGTGAAATGTTATGATTTTGATTAACTTTTATTTTTCAGGGTAAGCTAAAGCAGTTGAGACAATAGTAATTATTTTCCCAAACCCCCATTCCAAATGCAGTGATTTGGGGCAGTTTGGAGGTGGGGAAGGACCAGTGAAGAGTAGGTAGTTCTGTGTTCCTTTGGAGAGCAGCCATGGAGAGGACCATTAATACAGGACTAGAGTCCAGTAAGAAGTGGCACTATGGTGCCCATCTTGTTTAGCTGTTGACTTGAAACGCAGTTTTACCCTTCATCGTTTCTCCCACAGAGTAAGCAACCAAATATGTGGGGATAAACCAGCAATAACGCATTGTGTACGTGTGCAGAGGCAGTGGTGGTGGTGACGGCCATCTACACCATTTACATCAGCCTCCAGGTTCACGGTTTTTCCCAGTGAGTTGGTTGTTTGCATCAGGTGGCCAGTATCAGCATCAGTAAAGCTTCAGCATCAGTCCTTCCAATGAACATTCAGGGTTGATCTCCTTTAGAATTGACTGGTTTGATCCCTTTGCAGTCCAGGGGACTCTCAAGAGTCTTCTCCAGCACCACAATTGGAAAGCATCAGTTCTTCAGGGCTGTCTTCTCTATGGTCCAACTCTCACATCTGTACATACTACTGGGAAAACCATAGCTTTGACTATACAGACCCTTAGTGATGGTTGGCAAAGTGATGTCTCTGCTTTTATATTTATGTTCTATTTTTAAAAAAATAAAAGTTTCTCAATAATTAAGACTTTTTTCTCTTTAAAAGTTCTGGTATTGAGTTCTCAGTTCACATGTACTTCATGAGTGAGCTACTGAGAATTGAGATAAGCCCCCAAAATAACCTGAAAGCCACTCTGTGAAGTTGACAAGTGAAAAGTAATTTCTTTTATGAAATATTAAGCACCCATGCCATACGTAATTACTCATTTCAGGGGAAATCGAGATGATAAAGATACAAATGGATATACACAAGACAAGCAAAGAAAACCACTAAGGAGGGGCACAGACACCACAGTGAGATTTGATGATGGAGAAGATAACATCAGACCTGGAAAAATTAGAAAAAGCTTCTTGGAAGAAGCACCATCTGACATGGGCCATGAAAGTTGAGGATTTTTTTTCAGGGGAAGGAGAGGCATTTCAGAAATAATCAAAAGCTCAGGAGAAGAAACGTTCAGGAGTTTCCAGGAATAAGTAGCGGTCAACTTGGATGGCAAGACAGAGAAGGGGTAAAAACAGTGCTATATAGTTGGGAAAAATGCATCTAAAACCATGCATTAGGCCCAAGTATGGTATGAGATGCGTATTTCCCAACTAGATAGCACTTTTACCCATTCTCTGTCTGGCAGCATGGGGCTTCCCTCATAGCTCAGCTGGTAAAGTATCCACCTGCAATGCAGGAGGCCCCAATTCGATTCCTGGGGCGGGAAGATCTGCTGGAGAAGGGATAGACTACCCACTCCAGTATTCTTGGGCTTCCCTTGTGGCTCAGCTGGTAAAGAGTCCGCCTGCAATGTGGGAGACCTGGGTTCAATCCCTGGGTTGGGAAGATCCCCTGGAGAAGGGAAAGGCTACCCACTCCAGTATTCTGGCCTGGAGAATTGTTGCTAAGAGTCAGACATGACTGAGCGACTTTCAAAAAAACCCAAAAACGTTAGCATAGGGCTTCCTTAGTGGCTCAGTGGTAAGGAATAAGCGTGCCAATGTAGGAGACATGGCTTTGACTCCTGATCCAGGAAGATCCCCTGAAGAAGGAAATGGCAACCCACTCCAGTATTCTTGCCTGGAGAACACTGTGAAGCCTGCCATGATACAGTCCATGGGGTTGAAGGAAGTCAGACATGACTTAGCAGCTGAACAAATGTTAGCATCTTAGCCTAACCCTGCACGTTCTCTCTCTCTCTCTCTCTCTCTCTCTCACACACACACACACAATCATCACCACCACAAGCAAATATTTTGGAGTTTTTAGGTCATAATCTAATATAGTCCTGCATCTTCACCACAGAATACTGGTAAGTCTCTCACTGCATTTAATTTCATCATGAAGAAAAACTTGCAATATTTTTCAGTGTCATAGAACCCCATGATGGTATTTCACAGACCATGTACCAGATTTCCATACCATCACATTTCATGTTCTATGTTTTGCCTTTGTGAGGGGAGGACACTATAAAGTTCTTTTCCATCATTATGTTAGTATTTTGGTTTAAAGAGTCTTGAGTACAAATCTTACCTTTTTTTTTTTTGAGGGACCTCTTGGAGGATTTTGAGCAAAGGAATAAATGCAGGGGGAGTTATCAAGCATCAAGATATAGAGAAATATATATGGGTCTACATGCTAATTGGGAAAACAGTTTAAAGTTCACAAAAGAGTGGGTTGCCATTTCCTTCTCCAGGGGATCTTCCCAACCCAGGGATCGAACTCAGGTCTCCCGCATTGCAGGCAGATGCTTTGTCATCTGAGCCATGAGGGGATCCTATTCATAGGTAGGAATACTAAAAAAATGTGTAAGAGAAGACAGTTGGAGACTTTTCCAAAGTAAAAATCTAAAGAATCTAAGAACTGATGTGAATGACAAATAAGGAAGATCAGTAAATCTGTACAGAGAATAGCAGTATCTCCAGTAAAAATAAAGGTGTTGAGAGAAGTCAAGTATGGCTTTGGACAAAAGGTTTATATGAGTTTCCTTAGTGCTGTACTACATGTGAAGTTAAACTTTACAAAATTTTAATTATTTAAAGGAGTAATTAGTTGGTAATGAGAAAGAATGAGGAGATAAGAAATCTTCATAAGAAGACTCCTTGCTTCCACAAATAGGAACCAGCATTTAAGTTGTATCACATGCTCATTTAACTGTGAGGGGCCAGAGAGAGAACAAATTTAAATAATGAATATGATTCCTCTTGTTCGATGACTGAGATGTGAGCTGTGAGTTTACTGTTCCCAAAGGCGTCAGTTCTTGCTCACCTCTAGAAGTATGGACGCTGATCTACATGATTGTGGTAATAATGTTAGCCCAATCTCAATTTTTGCCGATCACATAGGTTTTAGAACCTAACCCCTGAGCAGCGTGATCTCACAGTGTGGTCTGTAAAGAAGAAAGATGACAAACTTAACATCCAAATAATCAGGTGTCTGGAGCATTTAAAAATCCCTCTATATTCATGCTTTGAAAGAATTTAAATTTGATAATGAAGACAGTACTTCCAGTCTGGTATCTAGTACTTTTACTTCCCAGCAGCATAATACCACTTTGGTCAGGTTGAACCACTGCACAATTTTGCAGCTCTTTCAGAAAAATAATGAAAACAATTAGAAAGACACAATCACATGCAATGGTGAGAAAATAGTATTACTATCGCCCAATCTTTCCCCATAAATGTGAGATATCCTTGACTCATCTCCACACTGTGTATTTATTATAAGCCCTTATAGCAAGGGATTTTGTTTCTTTCAGGTTTTTTTTTGTAGCACCAAATAGACACAGTGGCTAACTATAAATAATTCTGAAAAGTCATTGCAGTATTTATCGCATGTCAGAAACTGTCTGAATCTATATGTTTATCCATTTCCCTGGCTTGATATATTCTTCATGAGAGTAAGCTGCAACATAAGATTGAGTTCCCACTCTGTTTCTGCCACTGATGTGGTTTGCTGATCACACTTTACTAATCTCTTTGTATACTACAATTTCAAAGTACTTTTTATATACATTGACATGTTTATTCTAATGTAATGGTATCCCCCAAGCCACAGAAAATGCGAAGACATATGAGCTCTTGTTACACTGTGTGGGGTCAAATCCCAGTTCCATCTGCTGTATGACCTTGGACAGGTCACATACCTGTGCTTCAGTTTTCTTGTCAATAAAATGGAACCTACTAAAGAGAGTTGTTGAAGGGATTCAGTGATAGAGTCAGAACTTAGTAAGAGCTATGGGTCAGTTATGAGTAAATTATTACCTACCTCACTGGCATCTAACTATGGTTTTAGATTCCTTGAGCAGCATATTTCTGTGGTATTTTAGAAAAACAAGCTTACATAAATATGTGCAGAGAGCCTTTTATGATTTCCATGGCATAAGGGATTTCATTTCTCCTATCAGCTGTGAAGAAGGATCCATGAGACGATAAACTCTAATTAACCGCTAGAGCAAGTGTTGAGTTCCTCACAGCAAACTCCAAGGGGTGGCTAGATCTGTCTTTTTGCTATTTTACATCCAAAACCTAGCATATAGTAGGTACACAATAAATGTTTGTTAGATGAATAAGCACATGGAAAAGTCTTAATTGCTATGTGATTAATCTTTAGCTCAGATATATTCTAAGGATCAAATAAGAAAGGAAAAGTGATTTTTTTGAAAGCAGGAGATTTAGAGATGGTGTCTCTAATCACAATGAAATGCCTTAGAGAAAAGTTGTTAATGAACATTGAAGGATATATTATTAATAATATGCTTGATAATTTAAATTATCTTTTTTAAAAATTAAAATATTATATTTTACAAAGTTTACAAATGGAGTTCCATGTATGGATCATAACTCAGGGAGCTTTCATAAATAACAAGAAAGGCTGAGTTTTATTCATTGTAAAAACTCTGAATATGCAAACGTGCCTATCTAAGTGTTCTCAAACCCTTGAACCCTTTGAAGTAACTGATTTCAAATTCATATATCTAAAAAGTATGAAGAGTCAATTCTGGTTCTAATTATGTAGTTCAGAAATTATAATGCCCATCAGTATAAAATAAATTGGTGAATTTTTTCAAATTATCAAAAGGTAAAACTCATTTATTTAATTTCATTCATTTATGTAATTGTTTATTCATTCAATAAGCATTAACTGAGTGCCTTTATTGTGCTGGGCATTTTTCCAGATGCTAGGAGACAGCAGCCCACAAGGCAGTCACAGCCCTTTCTCAGAGATTTTATAAAATAGAGATGGATGAGATGGGCAAGACTACCCACATGTCTGGGGAGATTTTCCCTTATGTTGGTCTCCCTGAATCTCTGGAGCATTGATTTCTACTTCATGATGCTATGAAAGCTGGTCTTACTAAAAAGCTGTGTTCATGACAAATCCAAACTAGCCAAAAGATGAGAAATTCAGACATTATTCACACATCCACAAATACCTATAGATGTTAAAAATAATGTAGACAAAATAGCTCAATATCTCAGAGTCCTATGGACACAGCTTAGTAAAATGAGTTGAGATCAGATCACTTTGATTTGTCATGGTTAAAAACTGCATTTGTAAATTGGTGTAATCCACCTCTAGTGAAGTTCCTCAGAGACAGCCTTGAATTCTTAAAAAGCTCCTGAATGATAGATTTTGCATTTAGATCTCAGCATTGTCTTAAAAGATAGTGGTAGTTCACATAACTAGAGAATTCCCTATTGATTACATGATTGAGGAAGCACAAAAATCTGTTATTCTTTCCAAAGTCAATTGTAATTTAAGCCCATTATCTCCCTGTGGATGTTCTATTTCAAATAGCAACAGAGTCTAAATGTAAATGCCTCAATGAAAAGGTTTGAGGATTCTTTTAGCGAACTATGCTTTGTGTATTTTGCTTTCAAAAATCATAGCAGGAAAGAGTTTAGAAAAATCTGGCTACCAACCAGGTCAAGGAAAAGCACTAAATTTCACGAGGATCACTGATGAGTAGTTACAAAACATTTTCAGTCTTTTAATATCTCATTTGTTTATGACATTAAAGTTTGAGCTTCATATAGGAGCAACTTGTGTCTTTATTTTTATAGGATTTTGGACATCTCAGTGGCTCTAATGTGATCAGTAATAATAAAAGGCATTAATACAAGTTGTAGTAATTTTTTCCTTTTCCCTCTGGCTTCAGTGAACCTTTAGGGAACCACAAGGGATCTCTCTAAGTCTTAGGGATAGCTACTTTTGATGTAAACTTCACAGGAAGGCTTACATTTCAACAACTAGACTTTACTAAAGAAAACTGGCCATTTGGCTGGTCATTTGTAAGCAGAACAAATGTGACATGTAATCTGCCCTTAGATGCCTTAGGTGTGATGGACTACCCCTTCACTTAGATGACTTGGCATACATTTATTAGCATTTAATATTATGCAAATGAAGCATAAAATACAAAGACTTCTAAAAACACCAATGTAAGCTATCTGCTCATTTGACAGTTGCTTCTGTAACACCATGACAATATTTATGCTGATGTGAAAACACATGATAATATTAACCAACCACTTACAGCTAAATGAAAATACACCTTAAGCTCCAAATTTATACAATGTACTGAGATGTGTTGAAATGACCATTTCCTCATTATAAGGGTGCAATGATTTCCCTTTATGAGAGTATGTGGCATAGCCTGAATAACTTTAATACTTTTCTGTTAAATGATAACTAAAATATATGTTTTATTAAATTTTTCTTATAAAAATGAGAACTACCTCTTTCAAACTGAATACTACTCACATATTCTCCATTCATTCCCTTTAGTCATGCTTATCTCTTTTGTAAACCTATTTTACATAACATTCAGGGTCCTCACCCTTGCCCCCCGACCCGCCCCCCAGCTCCATTCTCTCTAGTAAAAAATGATATGTGTGCAGGGATGGGAATCTGTTACCATGGCAGGACACTGCTGAAATAGGCTCACCTCCTGGTTTCCTTACTGTCTGTCCTCTGCTGAGTCATGGACTATGAAGAATAGGAGAATTTGATACTGACTGTAATGACCACCTGAAAGGGCAAAATGAAACATGTGTGGTGGTTCCAACTGGTTTTATTTTCAAGAAAACAGTTCCTAAACTGAGCTGCTTAAATTTCTAATTTGGAGGACTATCTGAAATGTGAAATTAATTGTCTCTTGGGGAGTCAATGGCTGCATTTGAGAAAAGGGAATATTCAAATATTTCCCTCAGTTTTAATGATCTCTCTAGAATGTTTCAACTGGACATTTATTCCTTCTTCAGGTACATGTGTGTGGCTAAGGTATTTAAGTGCTCAAATAATTATTGCTTTCTGCTAATGCCATACAGACGTACGTGCCTAGATTCATAAATTAAAAGTTATGATCAGTATGATGCCTCTAACAGATAATTTTCCAGTATATGATACTTTCTGAAAGAAGATGTCTCACTGTCCATTTACCTACATGAACATGTGTAATGAAGTAGGTATATTTTCACCCTGGAAGCAGCAGTAGCTTTTAACTCACAATATTAATATCACTGGTTTCTATATGCCTAATTTGAAAAGGAATTGTACTTTTGATCTTATATTGCCGAAAATATCCAGTTTATATTTGAGAAAACTGATCTAGATTTTGCATGATGTATTTCTGTAGATATATGCACATCTATAATTTAGTTTTGTAAAGCCCTAGGCTTTAAAATATCAGTGTAGGTAAAAAGAGTTGAGATTTCTTCAGTTTATCAGTCAAAAATATAGAGTTAACAAAAAATATTTAAAGAAGGGTTATATATAAATATTATACAAGGATCAGTTCATCTTTGTATTCTCTTGCCAGATTCATAACACTTGGTAAGAAAAGACCTAATTTTGTAGCAAATATACTCTGATAATATTTACTTTTTGGAATAAATAAACATTATATTCTTTTAGAACTAATAAGAATAGATACAAAACTTAAATTAAAAAAAAAAAAACAAATAGTACTAGAGTTCTCTGTCCTTGCTTCTAACGAACTAAAAGTTGAGCTGAAACTGCCTCACTATTAATGCATAATAAAATTCATGGAAATGGAAAATAAAAAGCCAATTGATTCTAGAACCTGAATGGAGTATAAATATAGTATAATAACTTGCCATTTTCAGGAGGGAACAGAGGCTGAATTTGCAATTAACTGGAATTCTCATTCGGACAACTCAGCATTACAGATGCGGAACAGGTCTAGGTGAGGGGCAACATGTAGATTTCCTTTAAGTAGCGACAACCTTGAACTGATGCAGTTTGAACTATAGTCTAATAAGGGATTTGTTAATCTCTGGAAAAGCTATAGACCCAAGATTCACTTAACCCTGGCCTTGGTGATTTATGTGAAAGTCACATAAATCATATTCTTCTTGTACTGTTTCCATCTGCAGACTGGAAAACCTCTCCCTTCACACACTGAGAATTCTCACTGCAGTGAATGGAAGGTCCGTGTGTGGAAAGAGCACATGAGCGGCGGGGGTTCAGCCCCAGAGAAAGAAGGTGTCGAGTTGTCTTGGTAAAGAATTTATACACCACGTGTTCACAGTTTCTTGACAGGTATAATTAGTGTTGTATTTTCCTTTACTATGTGCTGGGATTCTGAAGCACGGTTTCAAATTTGTGACAACCGAGTGATCAAGGAGCGTCAAGGACCTGAAAAGGTGGAGGGAGAGTGAAGAGAAATCAGTGATTAGTATTCATTTGTCAACTACAATATGCTAAAAATATCAAAGGAGCACCTGCTTTATGAGAAGAGTTAGGATTATTTTAGGTGCTATCATTCATTCAGTCTTCCACAGGCAAAAAAGAAAAAAAAAAATTGATGTTTGCAAAGGAAGTAATTATCAAATAAGTATGGAAAAGACACAGTTATTCCCTAAGATTGAATTTTTAAAAAATCAGTTTGGAAACATCTCAAAAGTAAAACATTTTTTCCTCTCAATTCCAGATGACTCTGTTTTTCTTCACGAAGGCAAAGGAGAGAGATAAGCTTTATATGTTATGACTCTGAGTGGCGCCCCTGCTGAGGTATGTGCAAGCACAGCCTCTCTCTGACAGGCAATCCTACCCTTCTGTGATGCAGCCAGCAGGCCTGCTTCTTCTCCCACGAGGTCAGCCTGACACAGAGTGGAGCAGAGTAGGCAGATGCCCCAGGTGGTCAGACCTGGGGGAACAGCCTCCCCAAACACTCCCCCAGACCTGTCACTTTCCCACTGTCACGGAGTCATTTCTTTCAGAAACAACAGTGGTTTCAATCTTTGTTTTTAAAGCTGTGGATATTTTTATTTCAATGAATGTAGAACACCATACTAAAACAAAAAATTAGGGAATTGGTTGGGTTGATGTGAAAGTGTGCGCTGCGTGTAGGTTTGCAGTCTGCCTCCTCGGCATCAGCACTGTCCAGCTCAAAGCCTTCTAGAGAAATGCCCAAAAGCACCCTGGGCCTACAGAGTGGAACTGAAAGTCGAGCATGAGGCCCCTGTACTTCTTCAGGAATCACTTAACAAGATATTGCATTAAAATATCTGCCATTAATATTGTGACTATTATACCAACACTACCACTGTTACTCGTGCTGCGGCTGCTGCTGCTAGGTCGCTTCGGTTGTGTCTGACTCTCTGCGACCCCACAGACGGCAGCCCACCAGGCTCCCCTGTCCCTGGGATTCTCCAGGCAAGAACAACTACCACATATTTTAAGTTTTGCGTATTTTTTTCTTATTTAGTTTCCATAAGAGGCCATGTTAATGAATCTTACATTGAATAACTTCCTCCGAGTCCCTTAGCTTCCAAGTGACAGAGCTACCAAATGATTGAGTTTTTAATTACTTATTGTAGAGTTACATGTCCCAAGGGAATGGGACTCAGTAGGTGAATTTTAGTAAGAGGCTTGGGTCTCTTCATCTACCCAGAGGGGAAGCAGGCCCATGGGATATGCCAGCAGCTGAGAGAACACTGGGCCTCCGAAGGGTGCATCACTGAAATACCCACTGGGAAGAACCACCTGCACAAAATGTTCTCTATTTCCCTCATTCCCCTGATTTATAATTGAACAGATTAATGATTCTTAAAAAAAAAAAAAAGCCTTTCCCACACAGTTTAAATTTTATTGATCAAATTGCTTTCTAATTTTTGAATGAGCCATTATAGTAGACAGAATAATGACCTCTGAAATATGTCGATGTTCAAATCCCCAGAACCTGTGAATGTGTTAAGATTCCATGGTAGAGGGAAAGTTGTAGATGGAAGTAAGGCTGCTAGACAGTTGATGTTAAAATAGGGAGAGTGTCCTGAACTGTCCAGGTGGGTCCAGACCTTGTAATTAGAAGTGGAAGAAAGAGAGGAGTCAGGGAAGGGGAGGTGATGGTAGAAGCAGAGGTGAGAGTGGGTGCAACGTGAGGACTCTCCTGTCACTGTTGGTCTGGAGGATGGGAAAGGAGGTAAAGAGTGCAGGCAGCCCCTGGAAACTGGAAAAGGCAACGAAATGGATCTTCCCTGGAGTCTCTGAAAGCCCAGTGATACTGTGCTGGGCTTCTGTCTTATAATACTGCTAGAAAACTAATTTGTATTCTTTAAATCCAGTGGTCCCCAACATTTTTGGCACCAGGAACCAGTTTCACGGAAGATAGCTTTTCCCCACACGGGGGTGGGGAGTGGTTCGGGTGGTGATGTGAGTGATGGGGAGCTGTAGGGAGCAGCAGATGAAGCTTCCCTTACTCACCCCACTGCTCACCTCCTGCTGTGTGGCCTGGTTCCTATCAGGCCATGGACCGGTACTGGTCCACAGCTCAGGGGTTGGGGACCCCTGTTTTAAGCCATTAAATGTGTAGTAATTTGGGGGGCAGCAATAGGAAACTAACAGACCTGTGATGATGAAGTACTTGAGGCATAAGGCACTGTTTTAGAGGCAATTGGTGAGGGTTAATGCCAGCTTGGAGCAGTGTGAGACTGAATTCCTGGAAAGCTCATGCAAACGTGTCTACGATGAGGGATGGGACACGTCAGGGCAGGTGCCACTGAGTAAAAAGGTAGAGCACCACAGTAGTGAAAAGAAAGAGGCTTTGTAGCCCATATCTCTGAACTTGAATCATGGCCCTATAACTTTCTAGCTGTGAAATCAGTAGACTTAAGAAAAAATCCTACATGACTCAGTTTCCTTCTTTGAAATGAGATTTAAAATAGTACCTAATACGCAAAGGATTATTGTAAGGGTTAAGTAATTTTACATATATGAAACATTCAGAAGAGTTCTTGGTGTGCCCTGATTCCTTAACAAATTTTATCCAGCATTATGATTATTTTCTGGTTCAGTTTTCCGCTTGATGAGTCTGGGTTCCTTAAATTCAGTTTTTATCAGAGGCATCCCCTGGGACCTCTCAAGAAGTGGGCTGGCAGTTCTGGCAGAGGTTCCCAGGATCGAACCACAAGGCCCGTGACTGTGGCAGAGGAAGGTACAGAACAGGGTGTGGTGGGTACAGTAAGGGCAGTGGGGGCCTGAGGAGCAGGAGGTGCAAGGGTCAGTGAGGCTGCTGCCAAGGGTCAGCTGCTGTGTGTTAATAGATTTGCTAAGAGGCAGCCTGGATTTGAATGTAAATGAACTCTGGATCTGCCAACAGAAGGTCAGAGAAATTAAACAAGCTTTCGGTCTTGACTTCCTCAGAATGCTGACATCTCAAAAAGAATTTCTCTGTTCTTTTCGCTTTTATTCTTTGGAAATCTGAGAATCTGAGTGAAACATGGATTTACATAGATTCACACTTTTAAAAATGAGATGCTTATGGGATGGAAAGCAAAATAGGTGAAGGGGATTAACAGGTACAAACTTCCAGTTATAAAACAAATAAACCATGGGATAGAATGTACAGCATAGGAAACATAGTCAATAGTACTATAATAACTCTGTATGGTGACGGGTGGTACTAGACTTATTGTGATGATCAATTTGTCATTATAAATGTTTATATTTGTATTATAAATGTTAAATCACTATGTTGTTTGCTTGAGACTAATAATCAAAAGTCAACCACACTTCAATTAAAAAAAATAAATGCTTAAATAAATATAATACTGTTTCTCAAAAAAGTGATTATAGTATTTTTTTTAAAAATCCTATATTCATAGGTTTCTATAATATTATTATAAAGTGATCATACTTACTACATTTTAGAAAATGTAATCTATTCTTCCAGATAAACAAAGATGGAAGTTAGGGAAAAGACAACTGAAATGTACTTCAGGGGAATTTAAAATTAAAAGTAGACATAAGACACATTGTCCACACACTACTTACATTAAACCTATTTTCCATCTGTATGCACCACTGACCGTTGCTAGTTATTTCGTAACTTCTACCATCTCATATAAAAATATTTCTAATTTATAGAAATTATATTTCATGTGATAAGATAGTGTCTGACAAGTAATTTTGCTTTACCTGGTCTTTGCTTGACTTGTCAAAATTAAAAAAAAAAATTAGCAATCTATTCAAAGTAAACAGTTTCAGATCTCTTCTCAAAAGCAACCGGAGTATGAGTTAGCAAGCATAACAAATCCCATTTGATC
This sequence comes from Redunca redunca, assembly GCA_006410935.1. NCBI lineage: Eukaryota > Metazoa > Chordata > Mammalia > Artiodactyla > Bovidae > Redunca > Redunca redunca. The sequence continues at coordinate 837,851 of SJYQ01003044.1, read as the reverse complement.
CCTAAAAAGCTAATTAATTAAAAGTTGAATAAGAGCTAATGTAAGTCTCTTTGACTGAATCCACAATAAAATCCATGGATGATCTGACTTAGTTGCGCTTTGCTTGTCCTTGAAATGGACACTAGCTTCATTTCAAGGGGCCATTATATCGTGTATTGCCAGTGTTACCTTGGCAGGCATAAATATAAATTTCATGTTCACTTAAATAGAACTTTGCCTTATCCTGTGTAACAAAAAAACACATGGTTTTAAATGCTTTTTATTAAAACTGTTAGTCTTTGATAATGAGACAGTAGGAAATTCTCAAGCGATTTCATGAACACCGATGGGACAGAGAAACGGTCCATCAGTATTTATGGGCAAGTTGTATACTTCCAAAGATGACTGAATGAGCATAAGAGGAAACTTTTAGTAAGATCTTAGAAGTCTGAATGGGACATACTTCTTTCAAAACACTTTTAAACAATTTTACTAAGGGCCAGTGCAGTAAAACTGTTAGGAGAATTGCTACAAGTCTGTATTATTGAGAAGAGAAGAAAAAATGAGTTCAGGAAAAGAATGCCAATGTTTGGCTGAAGAATAGTGAATTGTTATTATTAGCAAAAAGACATTTGAAAGGATTCTGGAAGTACAAATGTTCAGTACCTTTGTGTTTGAAATGGATTAGAGGAGGAGGAGGATATGGACAAAATGACTTGTCTGTATGCATCCAAATCATTCCACCACCCCAGTCCAAACCACTATATCTCTTGCCTATTATATAATAGTATCCCAACTATCTCTACTTTCACTCTTATCCTGCAATAATCTATTCTCCCTATAGCACCCAGAGTGATCTCTTTTAACATGTAAATCATGTCACTCTTTTGTTTAAAAACCTTCAGTGGTTTCCACTGCAATAAAATCCAACTTCCCTCAGTGGTTTGGAAAGCTCTCTGTAGCCTGTCCTCTGTCTCATCGTCCTCCTCACTCTTTATCGCCTCACTACATCTGCTTTCTTTTTACTCCTCAAACATCAAATAGCCTTATATCTGCCACAGAGCTAGTGCACTGGCCTATTTCCTTCTCTTTTGATGCCTGTTTCCTGGCTTCTCCTTGTCATTCAACCTCAGCTTCAGTGTCACCTCCTTGGAGAGGTCTTGCCTGACCACCTCCCAGAAAGTCATCACCTGGCCAGTCTCTGTTAAAGCACACTATTTTGATTCTACCAAGTGCTGGTCTCAATAGGATATTTTTTACCTACTTGTTAATTATCTATCCCCTCCAACCATAATGTAAGCGCCTGGATAGCAAAGACTGTGATTTGTTCATGCTGCCTCCAAAGCCCATTAAATCGTGCCTGGCCCTTCCCAGTAACAAATAGATATTTATTGTTGAATAAATGTAGTTTTGGGAATGGAATGGAATTTCAGACAAAGACACCAAACTATGGTATCTGTAATAAAACTAGCAGGTTATAAAAGAAAGATAGCTGAATTCCCAGGACTCTCTGAGAACAAGTCCCATACTCTAACTTCCTCATGTAGCTTCTTTTGATGAGTGTCACCAAAAATTGAAAATCTCTTCTCATATCCAGTGTTCCTCGTTGTGCAAATAGTAATCTGATATTGAATGGGTTAAAACCACCATTACCCACTGTCATCTTCCCAAGAATGTTTGAACCTCATTTTAAATACATATTTGCAGACATTACAGTACAGAGGTATCAAAGATTCAAACTGTCTCTTCCAAAAGATAGCAAGGAAAATGTATGTAACTCCAGAATTCCTAATGTTGGCAGATGAATTACTTGGCAGAGTAAGGAGGAGAAATAATTCTTTGCTACTTGTAAGTGTGGCTGTGGGGAATCCATTGAAACTACTGCAGCTTCATATCATTCATCTGAAAAATGGTGTTTCAATGATACTTGCTGTGAAGGGTGTTTTGAGAATTAGGGATAACACGTGAGAAGGGCCTAGCACACAGCAGGCACTTCAGAGATGGTGACTCTTACTCTTAACAATTTTTCCTGAATTTTCTCTCTCTCTCTCTCTCTTTTTTTTTTTTGAATTTTTCTAAAAACATGAAGCAAAACCTGACTTACCCTTGTCACAAAGTGGAATTTAGAAAGACAGGTATACCTGAGACACATTTTAAGTGAAGACCTAAAGAGAATTCCGAAATCTCAGAGCATAAACACTGGCAGGTCTCTATTTCGTCCTCTTGACTGGAGCAGTCTTCTAGTAAACGATTTCAGTATTGTAAAGGGGGTCTCCCCAGGGTTAGCACTGTATGGTTGTTTAGTTTGTACACTGTGCAAAGGCAACTGGCCAGGGTGGTAAGCGGGGCTGGAATGGAGCCCACACTCTTGTCATGAAACCAAGTGCAGATGGGCGTCTGCACAGATGCCTGCACTTCTGTAATCTGCACAAAGGCATCGTATAGTCTGTACCTGGCCCTCCTCAAGTATATAATTTTTTCAAAATAGTGTACACTTCCAGGGAATTTGGCTAAATGAAACATAATATAAGCAACTGTCTCATTAACATTTTCTGAGGTCACTGTTTTTTGTGTGATTGACTTTGTTTGGATCATTAAATCTAATGATTACATTCCAGCCGTGTAAGAAACTACACTTTTTGAAAAACCAAACTTATGTGTGTATGGGGCTTGCCTTTGTAGAGGCACCTCCTACCTATGACATGTGGTTCTGCTGTGTTTGTTGCTGCTGCTGCTGCTGTTGCTGCTGAATTAGCAACTGCTGCTGTTGCCGACGCCGGGCTGTCCGTAGCTTTTCAAAGCGAGCCTCCATTTCTTCTAGGACTTTCGGGGTGTATCGCACCACCAGCTTGACGCTGTCCTTAGCAGCCTTAAGCAGTTCTACAGCTTTTTCATGGTGTTCTCCTTCCACGCTCTGAAATGACAATGATATCTCATAAGGGGAGAGCTTCCATGTTCTTTTCTCTGGAGCTAAATGCAAAATGAGTATTTCAAGTACAACCTCCAACAACTGGAAATTTAAAGAAGGTATGGCAGATTTATGGACCCCAGTGTTATCATTTAGTGCATTTGTAGTTGAACCACGAGCAGGTTAGCTGCACTAGGGTAGAGGATGGCTGGAATGGAGGTTCAAGATAGGAGGAGGAGAAAAAACGAAGGCCTAAAAGATAACACTAACATTTAGAATAGGGATTTCTAAATTTCACCTGGCAGAGTAATTGCACTGGTCCAGAAACCTTAGCAAAAGTTTAAAAGGAACAATGAAGGGGGATAACAAAAAAGAATTCCTATCTGGTATTAGCACTTAAAAAGAATCTACAATGCTTAAAGTAGTGTCTTATTGATGTAGTAAGAGGAGAACAAGACAGGATCTAGACGTGGATCCACCACATAAAACATACGTTACATGATAAATGTGAAATTCAGACTCAGGGAACAGATAATAATTAAAAACAGTCTATGCTACATATAGCAGAGTGATTAACAATTTCAGTGTAAAAATAAAACCATGAAACAACTAAAATAAAGCATAGGTCAGTGTTCATCATCTTGCAATGTACAAGTAATTCTTAAGCAAAAATACCAAAAAAGACACCAGCCACAAAATCAGATTTAAAAATTGGCAGTTTTTAGACTGAAGAGAACAAACTTATGGTTACCAAGGGGGACTTGTGAGAGGAAGGGATAGTTAGGGAGTTTAAGATTAACACGTGCACAGTGCTATATTTAAAACTGATAACCAACAAGGACCTATTATACAGCACAGAGAACTCTGCTCAATGTTATGTCGCAGCCTGGATGGGAGAGGAGTCTGGGGGAGAATAGATATGTGTATATGTACGCCTGTGTCTGCTGTGCACCTGAAATTATAATATTTTTAATTGGCTATATTTCAATATAAAATAAAAAGTTTTTTTAAAAAATGTAAGTTTCTATGTCTCACACACTATCAGTTCACTTCAGTTCAGTCACTCAGTCATGTGGATTCCAGTCTCTCAGTCTATGCTATGCGACCCCATGAATCACTGCATGCTAGGCCACCCTGTCCATCACCAACTCCCGGAGTTTATCCAAACTCATGTCCAAGGAGTCGGTGATGCCATCCAACCATCTCATCCTTTGTCTTCCCCTTCTCCTCCTGCCCTAAATCCCTCCCAGCATCAGGGTCTTTTCCAATGAGTCAGCTCTTCGCATGAGTGGCCAGAGTACTGGAGTTTCAGCTTCAGCATCAGTCCTACCAATGAACACCCAGGACTGATCTTCTTTAGAATGGACTGGTTGGATCTCCTTGCAGTCCAAGGGACTCTCAAGAGTCTTCTCCAGCACCACAGTGCAAAAGCATCAATTCTTTGGCACTTAGCTTTCTTCACAGTCCAACTCTCACATCCATACATGACCACTGGAAAAACCATAGCCTTGACTACATGGATCTTTGTTGGCAAAGTAATGTCTTTGCTTTTTAATATGCTGTCTAGGTTGGTCATAACTTTTCTTCCAAGGAGCAAGTACCTTTTAATTTCATGGCTGCAGTCACCATCTGCAGTGATTTTGGAGCCCCCCAAACTAAGGTCTGTCACTGTTCCCATTGTTTCCCCATCCATTTGTCATGAAGTGATGTGACCAGATGCTATGATCTCAGTTTTTTGAATGTTGAGTTTTAAGCCAGCTTCTGCACTCTCCTCTTTTACTTTCATCAAGGGGCTCTTTAGTTGTCTTTTGCTTTGTGCCATAAGGGCGGTGTCGTCTTCATATCTGAAGTTATGGATATTTCTCCCAGCAATCTTGATTCCACCATGTGCTACATCCAGCCCCGCATTTCGCATGATGCACTCTGCATATAAGTTAAATAAACAGGGTGACAATATACAGCCTTGATGTACTCCCTTCCCAATCCGGAACCAATTCATTGTTCCATGTCTGGTTCTAAGTGTTGCTTCTTGACGTGCGTAGAGATTTCTCAGGAGGCAGGCAAGATAGTCTGGTATTTCCACCACTTTAAAAATTTTTTACAGTTTGTTGTGATCCACATAGTCAAAGGCTTTGGCATAGTCAATAAAGCAGAAGTAGGTGTTTTTCTGGAATTCTCTTGCTTTTTCAGTGAACCAGCGGAAGAGCTCTTACAAGTCAATAAAGATCTAAGCAAAATGGGCAAGTGAACTCTTGGACAAATAATAATTTTTTAAAATGGTCAATAAACCTAAGAAAAAAATGCCCAACCTCCCTCATAATCAAACAAATACAGATGAAAAACTATTTTGTTTTTAATTGAAAAATGGTGAAGATGTATTTTAAAATATGGTGTATTGACAAGGATGTAGGGAAAAGGTACTCATACACTGGTAACACTGTGACAAAAACTAGTACAGTTTTTCTGCTGGGCACTGTTGTTATGCAATGGATAAAACCCTTTATAAATAAAGAATTGTACTTTAGAGAAATGTACTAATGATAAAATCAGACATGCACACATACCTGTAAAATAGATATGACAGAAAACAAAACAAAAATTAATTCTTAGCTTTTGAATCTCAAAATACTCTTTTGAACATAATGGCACAGACAACAGTTGGGGTAAGTAAGTTTACTATAATAAACACCAAGAGGCTTCTCCCAGAGCTTTGAAAGTATCTCTAGGTTGGGACTGATGGGTTAGTCGTTAAGTTGTGTCCGACTCTTGCGACCCCATGGACTATAGCCTGCCAGGCTCCTCTGTCCATGGGATTCTCCAGGCAAGAACACTGGAGTGGGTTGCCAGTTCCTTCTCCAGGGGATCTTCCTGACTCAGATATCGAACCCGGGTCTCCTGCATTGCAGGCAGATTCTTTACCTATTAAGCTACAAGGGATTAGGGAGAAATAAAACAGAAGAAAATTATAATCAGATATCAATCATAGAACCCTGAGAAGAGGAGAGGGTCCTTTCCTCTCAGCTGACCCCCAGGGCAGATGACATAATGTCTATTTTATAGGATCAAAATGCAAAGGCCTTTTTCGATTTGTTTCCCAGGTAAAGCTCAAAGAAATGTGTGTGATGTGACAGAGAGGGATGAAGACAGGCTTAAATACTGCCAGAACACTGAAGAGTGGCACTGAAGTGGCAGAAAAGGCCACCCCCAAAATCAGTTTTCACAACCCAAGCAGAAGGGAGACTCAAATGAATATTACATTGAGTTCCCTAAGCTCACAAGTTATATCTTGAGATTCATAATTACAACTATCATACTTATGTGAAGATTTAAGAAATTGTGTTCCATTCTATCATTTGCTTCAGCAAGGTGGATGTGGACTAAGGTAAAAAAAAAAAAAAAGCTTTGAATTAAACAATGTCATCGGTAGCCTTCAATCTGTCTGAGAGCAAAGCAGAAACTAAAGGACTTGAGAAATGACTGTGGAGAGCCCTGGAGGCAACTTATATAACCACTCCTTTGCCAAGTCTGGACTAACTAGAGAGCAGGGGGTTATAAATAGCTCTTGAGCAGAGTGAATTTTTATCTGTGGCTGAAGCCTAGAAAAATAGGCTTATTCATAGATTAATTTATTCATTTAACTATTCACTCAGTCATTGACTTGGTCATTCAACCGATGTTTACTAAGCATTTATCTCACTACTTATACTCTACTAGTACTCTTTATTTAAGGGCCTAGATCTGATAGATAGAGTGCCTGATGAACTATGGATGGAGGTTGGTGACACTGTACAGGAGACAGGGATCAAGACCATCCCCATGGAAAAGAAAGGCAAAAAAGCAAAATGGCTGTCTGAGGAGGCCTTACAAATAGCTGTGAAAAGAAGAGAGGCAAAAAGCAAAGGAGAAAAGGAAAGATATAAGCATCTAAATGCAGAGTTCCGGTGTTCGCAGCCGCCGCCGCGCCGCCGTCGCTCTCCAACGCCAGCGCCGCCTCTAGCTCGCCGAGCTCCAGCCAAGGAGAAGGGGGGTAAGTAAGGAGGTCTCTATACCATGGCTCGTACAAAGCAGACTGCCCACAAATCGACCGGTGGTAAAGCACCGAGGAAGCAACTCGCTACAAAAGCCGCTCGCAAGAGTGCGCCCTCTACTGGAGGGGTGAAGAAACCTCATCGTTACAGGCCTGGTACTGTGGCACTCCGTGAAATTAGACGTTATCAGAAGTCCACTGAACTTCTGATTCGCAAACTCCCCTTCCAGCGTCTGGTGCGGGAAATCGCTCAGGACTTCAAAACAGATCTGCGCTTCCAGAGTGCAGCTATTGGTGCTTTGCAGGAGGCAAGTGAGGCCTATCTGGTTGGCCTTTTTGAAGACCCCAACCTGTGTGCTATCCATGCCAAACGTGTAACAATCATGCCAAAAGACATCCAGCTAGCACGCCGCATACGTGGAGAACGTGCTTAAGAATCCACTATGATGGGAAACATTTCATTCTTTAAAAAAAAAAAAAAATTCTCTTCTTCCTGTTATTGGTAGTTCTGAACGTTAGATATTTTTTTTCCATGGGGTCAAAAGGTACCTAAGTATATGATTGCAAGTGGAAAATAGGGGACAGAAATCAGGTATTGGCAGTTTTTCCATTTTTCATTTGTGTGTGAATTTTTAATATAAATGCGGGGACATAAAGCATTAATGAAAGTCAAAATGTTTCAGTGAACAAGTTTCAGCAGTTCAACTTTATAACAATTATAAATAAACCTGTTAAATTTTTCTGGACAATGCCAGCATTTGGATTTTTTTAAAACAAGTAAATTTCTTATTGACTGCAACTAAATGGTGTTTGTAGCATTTTTATCATGCAGTAGATTCCATCCATTCACTATACTTTTCTAACTGAGTTGTCCTACATGCAAGCACATGTTTTTAATGTTGTCTGTCTTCTGTGCTGTTCCTGTAAGTTTGCTATTAAAATACATTAAACTATACCCGCTTTTGGTCTTTACTATCAGCGTTAACCGTGCAGTTAATTCCTTGAAAGTTCCATATTCCGAATAATTTTAGTATGAAGTGTTGTTACATTTTATTTGAAACTATTGGGGAGAGGTAAATGTAAACTTTATATGGGAAGGAAACTAGAGCTACTGGCTTTCCTCCTAATTTTAACTGTGGGTATGGGTATTTTTAACAATTCCCATCCCTAACTGGCCAGCAAAATAAATCTGTATAAGTTGTGAAAGTATGTTTATAAATAATTGTACTATTAAACTTTGAATATTTAGTGGTAATTTAACTGCAAGTAGAACAGTCTTCAGCTCAAAAACTTAGTGCATTGAAGAGCTGGCTATTTTAAGATACTGTATATTAACCCTGTATTAATCACCTATAGTTCATTCTTATAACTGCATTTTATTTAGCATTGGGAATGTGAAATGAGGGTGGACTTAACATCCCTAATGTACTGATACTGGTTGTAACATGAACAAAGGTGCTCTGAAACTGAGGTGAGATGAACTAAAAACAAATTTACATCAATAAGGTATAAATAACATTGGGCTTATGAACACGCTGTTCTTAAGCTCCTTTTTAGCAGTAACCTCATTTTTAGATAAGTCATAAAATCCTAAAATTNTTTTTTTTTTTTTGCTCCTAAATCACTGCAGATGGTGACTGCAGCCATGAAATTAAAAGACGCTTACTCCTTGGAAGGAAAGTTATGACCAACCTAGATAGCATATTCAAAAGCAGAGACATTGCTTTGCCAACAAACGTCTGTCTAGTCAAGACTATGGTTTTTCCAGTGGTCATGTATGGACGTGAGAGTTGGAGTGTGAAGAAAGCTGAGCGCCGAAGAATTGATGCTTTTGAACTGTGGTGTTGAAGAAGACTCTTAAGAGACCCTTGGACTGCAAGGAGATCCAACCAGTCCATTCTGAAGGAGATAAGCCCTGGGATTTCTTTGGAAGGAATGATGCTAAAGCTGAAACTCCAGTACTTTGGCCACCTCATGCGAAAAGTTGACTCATTGGAAAAGACTCTGATGCTGGGAGGGATTGGGGGCAGGAGGAGAAGGGGACGACAGAGGATGAGATGGCTGGATGGCATCAGTACTCGATGGACGTGAGTCTGAGTGAACTCCAGGAGTTGGTGATGGACAGGGTGGCCTGGCGTGCTGTGATTCATGGGGTCGCAAAGAGTCAGACATGACTGAGCGACTGAACTGACTGACTGACTTACTCTACTAAGTTCTTTGGAAGAACATGCACAGGGGAAAACTTTGACAGCTTTGTACAGTATTCTTTGAGTGTACTTGAAATTTCTTTGTAATTTGCCCCAAGGTGAACTGTTAATGTATGGAATTCCCCTTTAAAAGGAAAACTGGACGATGTTTGTTCATACCCTTACCTAATTTCTTTTTTAATATTAAACCTAACAAGTTCTATGTTTTAAAACAATGGTTCGCCTGTTTTCTAGGCCAGATGATTAGTCTCCAGACTTCTTTTTGGCTTTTGTCCTATTTGCTTTCATTTAATAATGTTGGAAATTCTAGGTCAGACCTTTAGATGCTCATTATCCCCGGGTAGGCACTCTGCCTACAATTTAGAGTTGCCCCAGGAGGGCTGTGGGATTAATACATGGAGCGTGAAGGCTCTCAGCATAGTGGATGGCTGAGAGATATGGCTGGGGTTTATACTCCACCCTGTGGAACTGGGAAGGCTACCTCACTCACCCTCAGCCCTGTTCTCCACCGTGCGTGCGTGGCTGCGTACTAAGTCACTTCAGTCCTGTCCGACTCTGTGATGCCAAGGACTGTAGCCTGCCAGGCTCCTCTGTCCAAAGATTTTCCAGGCAAGAACACTGGAGAGGGTTGCCATTTCCTTCTCCAGGGGATCTTCCCCACCCAGGGATCAAGCCATGTTTCTTCCATCTCCTGTATGGGCACTGGCAGGCAGGTTCTTTACCACTAGTGCCATCTGCTCTCCACCACACACTTAGCAATTGACAAAAGGCAGACTCCAACGTTCTTTGAATCCAGAATTTTTTTTTGTCTCAATGCTCTATCTTTGGCTCAGCTAGTAACTCTGATTTTGGGGGGCTCAGCAGAGTTAAGGGGTCTCTTGGTCTGAATGTACCTTTCACTGTCTTCCCCACCAGGGCACAGAATCCACATGGGATCTGGTCAGAGGGTCACGCTTCAACATTTCCACTACGAAAAATGCTATGTTAAAAATAATATACATTACATGATTAAGCAGTATAGTAGAAACCAAGAGATCACTCAGAGACTTGAAGAAATATAAGCATCTTTGTAGAATGTATCATTTCAAACACTTGTTAACTTTGTTGTTTAAACTGTTTTCTGAAAATCTGCATCTAGAAGACTGTTCTGGGTGTCTCTCCTCTTCCACTGGCTTTGTCTACTTTATCAACATTTTTGAGGGCATACGTTTGTCTTCTTAATCTATAATTTATCTCTGAAGTGCTTTCCGTCCATCAGTATAACTTCTTAATAAGAATAAGGCAGTTTTCTTTCCTTTCTTTCCCTTTTAAAGTAAGAACAAAAAAGCAGACAACCTTTCAATGGAATTCCTGGTCCATGAATTAAGAAAAGGTCAAGCTATCTGCTCTGTGAGGATGCACATGCTGATGAACAAAGACCCCTCAATAGGTTTCCCTAGCCCTGACAGTTTATCATTTAGTCCTACTTTTGACTTTGTCTCTTTCTCACTCTTAATGAAACTAAGCCTTATTTCAAGCTAAGTATTTAAAACACGTTTTGAAATATGATAGTTTATTTGTAAAACAGTTAAGCTGTCTTTCTATCACAGATATTTTGTACATACACACACATACACACACACACACACCCTCCTGATTCAGGAATTGTCCTTTATAAAAATTAGCCCAGTTTGAGAAGTCACTGAAAACCTGTAGCACTAGCTTTTCACATAGGATGAAAATGTAGCCCTTATGTGATTTGAGGAAACATAGGAAAATTTTTAATTTTAAAGTGGAATCCCCTCCTCCATTAAAAAACCCGAAATTGCATATTTTCCATAAGAGCTTTCCATACTTTCTAAAACAAATTTTGCAATTTTAGATTTCATCCTCCTGCTTTAAGAGTTTTGTTGTACCTACTGCAATCTGAGGAAGCTATTAGAATGGATTAAGTTAACAAAGCTTTCCAACAGACATCTGATAAAAGATGCAAATCACGAAGGAGGTGAGGGGTGGTGAGGAAGGCATGGGGTAAACTAGGTATCCAGGAAATATTCAGACCAAAGAGAAGTGGTCCAAAAAGAGAAAAGCCCCCCAAAATATTACCTACCCCACAGAAGCACCTAGTCTGGACATGGACCTTCACTGAATCGAAGTGCACAAGGAGGGATGGACATTCCCATCTTGAAAATACTTCTTTCCCTTGCTAACGTTTTAGAAAGTACACGGAGAGAAATCAATATGAAAAGGAGAGTTCAAATGGTTCTATTACCATTTCCAAAGGCTTAAGAACTGGAATGTGAGAAAAATTAGCTCTGTAAGTAACTGAGATGCATACTTGTTTCATTAGTAATCTCATGCAGTAGTAGCAAGCTCTGGAGAGCTTTACAGTTAATCTGATTGAAGTTTAACAAATCAGCAGATGGTGAATGAACCAACTTTTCAACATGGTCACTTGTTTTTATTTCCACACATTGTGAGTTATCAAAATGGCTGCTATTTCTTGGTACCCTCAGTGTCCTGACTGATTAAGAATCTTAAAAAGAGGCAGCTTTAGCTTACATTGCATACTTGCTCATGATAGGTACTCTCTCTTCCCTGCTATAGAGAAACTAGCTGCTAAATTTTGATCTCAGACCTCCAGTGGAAGAGATGCCTGCCTGGAAAGGGACCTCATTATCTGATCACAATCAACTGCCAAATGAGTGGCGCCCAGGACTCCATGGAGTTCTTTCTCTGTGAGGATTACATGGACACAATCCTGACCCAGCTTGCTGATAAGCTGTTTAAACACTTTGTTGGATAACCAAGAGTTGGCTATAACTCTCAGTTACCGTAGGAATATTTAGAGCCAAGCTCATGTTTCAGTTCAGTTCTGTCGCTCAGTTGTGTCCAACTCTGCGACCCCATGAATTGCAGCATGCCAGGCCTCCCTGTCCATCACCAACTCCCGGAGTTCACTCAAACTCATGTCCATTGAGTCGCTGATGCCATCCAGCCATCTTATCCTCTGTCATCCCCTTCTCCTCCTGCCTCCAATTCCTCCCAGCATCAGAGTCTCTTCCAATGAGTCAACTCTTCGCATGAGGTGGCCAGAGTACTGGTTTCAGCTTTAGCCTCATTCCTTCCAAAGAAATCCCAGGGCTGATCTCCTTCAGAATGGACTGGTTGGATCTCCTTGCAGTCCAAGGGACTCTCACGAGTCTTCTCCAACACCACAGTGCAAAAGCATCAATTCTTTGGTGCTCAACTTTCTTCACAGTCCAACTCTCACATCCATACATGACTACTGGAAAAACCATAGCCTTGACTAGATAGACCTTTGTTGGCAAAGTAATGTCTCTGCTTTTGAATATGCTGTCTAGGTTGGTCATAACTTTCCTTCCAAGGAGTAAGTGTCTTTTAATTTCATGGCTGCAGTCACCATCTGCAGTGATTTTGGAGCCCACAAAAATAAAGTCTGACGCTGTTTCCACTGTTCCCCCATTGTTTTCCCATGAAGTGATGGGACTGAATGCCATGATCTTCATTTTCTGAATGTTGAGCATTAAGCCAACTTTTTCACTCTCCTCTTTCACTTTCATCAAGAGGCTTTTGAGTTCCTCTTCACTTTCTGCCATAAGGGTGGTATCATCTGCATATCTAAGGTTATTGGTATTTCTCCCAGCAATCTTGATTCCAGCTTGTGCTTCTTCCATTTAGGCTCCTAAATATATCAGCCACTCTTTTGGATTAAAGGCCCAATGATGTCATCAAGAAAGATGATATCAAGGATATTGGGTTATGATATTTGGGTACAATTAAGCATCTCAGAAACTCAGAACATTCTAGCTATAAAGGCCCTTAGAAATCACCTCATTTGTCTCCTTGCATCTTAATACATATGAAAATAAAGACTTAAGAGTGGCTGTGACCTGGTCCATTTTATAAATTTGTTAGTTGCAATGCTTGGAGAAGGCAATGGCACCCCACTCCAGTACTCTTGCCTGGAAAAATTCCATGGACGAGGAGCACGGTAGGCTGCAGTCCATGGGGTCGCTAAGAGTCGGACATGACTGAGTGACTTCACTTTCACTTTTCACTTTCATGCTTTGGAGAAGGAAATGGCAACCCACTTCGGTGTTCTTGCCTGGAGAATCCCAGGGACGGGGGAGCCTGGTGAGCTGCTGTCTCTGGGGTCACACAGAGTCGGACACGACTGAAGTGACTTAGCAGCAGCAGCAGCAGTTGCAATGCTGGATTAGAACTCATTATCTTTGATGACAGCTCTTTTAACAATCTCATTCTGCTTTTCAGGATTAACTAATTTAGATTGTGGTGGGTCAGTTTTTACAGGATGTGAAGGATAGGAATTAACGACGAGTATAAGATGTGTCAACTCCCAGCTCTAAAGCATATTAAGTTGGCTAGTGAAGAAGCACTATGAAACTACATGCTCACTATTAGTGGATTACAATTCTCAACACTGAAAAGGCCCTCTATAGCCAAAGACAGACCCACTTCTTTCCTACAATGGTAATTGTGGACAATTATTTCATTTGAAATGAAATGATCATATATACATAATAAACATGGGTTTGTGTATGTGAGCGTGTGTGTGTGTGTGTATTCTAACATTCTGCTAGCTGCATTGTGTGCACTATATCTAATCCTTATAATAACACTATCAGAAAGGCAATACAGAGCTTAAGAAACTTGTCCCAGGTCCCCAGCTAGTCAGTGAAACAGATGAAACTTAACTGAGATCTGTTTCCAGAGACTAGACTCTTACTGACTAATCCATAACCTTGAACAAGATAATAGAAAGTAAATATCGTATCAGTGGCTCTCCTTTTCATGGGTACTTTCAGATCAGTTGTTTTTGAACTTGAATGTGCACAGAAATCAATTTAAGCACTTATAAAATACAGAGACCTAGGCTGTATCCTAGACTTGCCATATCAGGATCCGCAGCAGTATGACCTAGGAACGTGCGGCATCATGAAACTCTGATACAGCCAGCCAGTCACTGACGTGAAGATTAGTGTTTAGACATGATGCCCTTGAATATAACTACATCAAATAGTAAATGTCCTCTTTAACAGTTCCTTTACTATGTTACTCCAGGAGAGAGGTCTGGGTAGGTGAGAGAAATCTTATAATATTGCCTTGGTGTAGTATTTTTGCCTCTAGTCAGTATTTTTGGTCATTTAAAAAAAGGCATATTGATTGGATGTTTAATTAAGAACAGAATATCCCCATACAAATTACAGGATATATTCAGGAAAAAAAAAAAAAAAAACAACTTTATGACTCTCTGATCCTCTCCTTTTCTCAAATAGGTTAATATCCTTTCTAAATGTATTCTTTTCTCCTGAAGAAAAGTGGCAAGTATAAAAAGTATTATATTTATCCTTTGGAAAAAATATGCTAATTCTCTCCCATAGTACTTTGTTCCTGCCTAAATGCTAATATCTATTTCAGTGCACTATAATTTATCAGTTTACAATCATTCTGCTGACACCAGACCATCCTAAAGCAGGATGAGTCTTATTTATCTCTGCGCAGTATCTAGTGTGTGCTCAATACATACTTAGTCAATGAATAAGTCATACATACACACATATATATTTCCTATTAAGCCAAGGAGCCAGTACCACCTAGGTTTGAATTTCAGCTTCTTCACATAGCAGCTTTGTGATCTCAGACAAACTGCTTAGCATCCCTGAGTCTCAATTTTCTCATATGTAAAAAGGGTATCAGAGAGTATCTACTTTATAGAATCATTACATTTAACATACACAAAGCACCTGGAAGAGAGCCTGGCACTTTAAAAGGGTCCAACAAACATTGGCTCTTTGCTGAACTGTTTCCTGTGCGATCATGTTACTGTAGGGTTTCAGGCATTCAAGGACAACAGCTGTAACAAAATATAATTTGCCTTTGGAATAGGTAGAATTTTCTTTTATATTATCTAGGAAGTAAAAAAAAATGTATTTACTTGATTAATAAATAATGTATGGAATTTGTTGGAAACAGGTTTAAAACTACTTAGGTAAATCAACTGCTTCTAATCACAGTCAAGTAATTTGGAAGCACCAGTTCCCTACATAACAACTGTTATGCTAATTAAAAATGAAAATTCATAAAAACTGCTCTCTCAGTCCCTCCACAGTGCCACACTTTGTTAGGGAAAGGAAGAGTGTGCTAGAGATTCACCTGATAGGAGGTGCATAATGTGAGCAAACCTGAGAGGGGAGAACTATTAAAGAACCAAACACTACAAGAGAGCACGTGATTACTTGCTTAGAGCCAGACAGCCTGGAGTGTGAAGTCAACTGAGCCTTAAGAAGCATTGCTATGAACAAAGCTAGTGGAGGTGGTGAAATTCCAGTTAAGCTACTTCAAATCCTAAAAGATGATACTGTTAAAGTGCTGCACCCAGTATGCCAGCAAATTTGGAAAACTTGGCAGTGGCTACAGGACTGGAAAAAGTCAGTTTTCATTCCAATCCCAAAGATGGGCAATGCCAAAGAATGTTCAAACTACCGCATAATTGTACTCATTTCACATATTAGCAAGGTAGTACTCAAAATCCTTCAAGCTATGCTCCAATAGTACATGAACTGGTAACTTCCAGATGTACAAGCTGGATTTAGCAAAGGCAGAGGAACCAGAGATCGAATAGTCAGCATTTACTGGATCACAGAAAAAGCAAGGAAATTCCAGAAAAACATCTACTTTTGCTTCATTGACTATACTTAAAGCCTTTGACTGTGTGAATCACAACAAACTGTGGAAAGTTGTTGAAGGGAAGGGAATACCAGACCACTTTACCTGCCTCCTAAGAAATTTGTATGCAGGTCAAGAAGCAACACTTTGAACAAGACAAGGAACAAAGGACTGGTTCAAAATTGGGAAAGGAGTACATCAAGGCTGTGTATTGTCACCCTATTTAACTTCTATGCAGAGTACATGTGAAATGCAGGGATGGATGAAGCTCAAGCTAGAATCAAGACTGCTGGGAGAAATATCAATAACCTCAGATATGCAGATGACACTACCTTTACAGCAGAAAGCAAAAGAGGAACTAAAGAGCCTCTCGATGAAAGTGAAAGAGGAGAGTGAAAAAGCTGGCCTAAAACTCAACATTCAAAACATGAATATCATGGTATCTGATCACATCACTTCATTGGCAAACAAATGGGGAAAAAGTGGAAACAGTAACATAATTCATTTTCTTGGGCTCCAAAATCACTGTAGATGGTGTCTGCAGCCACAAAATCAAAAGACGCTTGCTCCTTGGAAAAGCTATGACACACCTAGATAGCATACTAAAAAGCAGTGACATTACTTTGCCAACAAAGTTGTGTATAGTCAAGCTACGGGTTTTCCAGGAGTCATTTATGGATGTGAGAGGTGGACCATAAAGAAGTCTAAATACCAAAGAATTAATGCTTTCAAACTATGGTGCTGGAGAAGACTCCTGAAAGTCCTTTGGACTGCCAGGAGATCAAATCAGTCAGTCCTAAAGGAAATCAGTACTGAATATGCATTGTAAGGACTAACGCTGAAGCTCCGATAATTTGGCCACCATATGCGAAGAGCTGACTCATTAGAAAAGACCCTGATGCTGGTAAAAATTGAAGGGAGGAGGAGAAGGGAATGACAGAAGATGAGACAGTTGGATGGCATCACTGACTCAATGGACATGAGTTTGAGTAAACTTTGGGAGATGGTGAAGAACAGGGAAGCCTGGCATGCTGCAGACCACGGGGTCACGAAGAGTTGGACATGACTGAGTGACTGAACAACAACAAAACATATATATGGCTTCCCAGCTGTCTCAGTGCTCAAGAATCTGCCTCCCAATCAAGAGATTCAGGAGACCCAGGTTCAATTCCTGGGTCGGGAAGATCCCCTGGAGCAGAAAATTGTAACCAACTACAGTATCCTTGCTTGGAAATTCCATGGGCAGAGGAGCCTGAAGGAGTATAGTCCATGGGGTCGCAAGGAGTCAGAGATGACTGATCATGCACACATATACATATATATATACACATATGTACACACATATGCATACACATACATGCACATACCTACAGCCATCTTCAAGAGTACAAATGTGAACACTAGAGATGTGAAACCAGAACAAAGCTGTGTGGAAAAATATTCCTAGAAAATGAGATCTTTAAATCAGTCTGTTAATTTTTGAGTGGTAGGCTTCATGTGGGAAGTCAAAATTACAAGGAACCCTACCAATCATGATTCATACTGATTTGTGCTTCCAAAACACATGGTCTGCGCACCTACACTCTCCCAAGCCAAGACACTCTGACACTAAATCCGCCCCCAACCCTAAGCAGAGCCTTTTGCAAATGTTCAGAAGCAGGGACATCAAAATTTGCTTCCAGGTCTGGTTTGGTATCTTTTTGGGGGGTGTTAGTTCTAGAAGGTCTTGTAGGTCTTCATAGAACTGTTCAACTTCAGCTTCTTCAGCGTTACTGGTCGGGGCATAGACTAGGATTACTGTGATATTGAATGGTTTGCCTTGGAAACGAACAGAGATCACCCTGTCGTTTTTGAGATTGCATCCAAGTACTGTATTTCAGACTCTTTTGTTGACTATGATGGCTACTCCATTTCTTCTAAGGGATTCTTGTTCACAGTAGTAGATATAATAGTCATCCGACTTAAATTCACCTATTCCAGTCCAGTTTATTTCGCTGATTCCTAAAATGTCGACATTCATTGTTGCCATCTCTTGTTTGACCGCTTCCAATTTGCCTTGATTCATGGATCTAACATTCCAGGTTCCTATACAATATTGCTCTTTACAGCATCGGACTTTACTTCTGTCACCAGGCACATCCACAATTGGGTGTCCTTCTTGCTTTGGCTCTTGTCTCTTCATTCTTTCTGGAGCTATTTTTCCACCGATCTCCAGTAGCAAACTGGGCACATATCGACCTGGGAAGTTCATCTTTCAATGTCCTATCTTTTTGCCTTTTCATGCTGTTCATGGAGTTCTCAAGGCAAGAATACTGAATTGGTTTGCCATTCCCTTCTCCAGTGGACCACATTTCGTCAGAACTCTTCACCATGACCCATCCATCTTGGATGGCCCTACACGGCATGGCTCACTGTTTCACTGAGTTAGACAAGGCTGTGGTCCATGTGATGAGATTGGTTAGTTTTCTGTGATTGTGGTTTTCAGTCTGTCTGTCCTCTGATGGAAAAGAATAAGAGGCTTATGGAAGCATCTTGATGGAAGAGACTGACTGAGGGGGAAACTGGGTCTTGTTCTGATGGGCGGGGCCATGCTCAGTAAATCTTTAATCCAAATTTCTGTTGATGGGTGGAGCTGTGTTCCCTCCCTGCTATTTACCTAGGCCAAACTATGCTGGAGGTAATAAAGATAATCGCTACCTCCTTACAAAGATCACATGCATGTACTGCTACACTCACTGCAGTAAGCCCCCAACCCCGCAGTAAGCCCCCACTGACCCACACTGCTGTTGGAGACTCCTGGACACTCCCCAAAAGTCCTTTTCATTATAGAGGACTGGAATGCAAAAGTAGAAAGTCAAGAAATGCCTGGAGTAACAGGCAAACTTGGCCTTGGAGTACACAATGAAGCAAAGGCTAATAGACTTTTGCCAAGAGAACGCACTGGTCATAGCAAATACTCTCTTCCAACAACACAAGAGAAGGCTCTACACATGGACATCACCAGATGCTCAACACTGAATCAGATTGATTATGTTCTTTGCAGCCAGAGATGGAGAAGCTCTATATAGTCAGCAAAAACAAGACCGGGAGCTGACTGTGGCTCAGGTCATGAACTCCTTGTTGCCAAATTCAGAATTCAATTGAAGAAAGTAGGGAAAACCACTAGACCATTCAGGTATGACCTAAATTAAATCCCTTATGACTATACAGTGGAAGTGAAAAATAGATTCAAGGGATTAGATCTGATATACAGAAGGCCTGAAGAACTATGGACATGACTATGGACATGATGAACTATGACACTGGACAGGAGGCAGTGAACAAGACCATTCCCAAGAAAAATAAATGAAAAAAGGCAAAATGGCTGTCTGAGGACGCCTTACAAATAGCTGTGAAAAGAAGAGAAGCAAAAAGCAAAGGAGAAAAGGAAAGATATACCCATTTGAATGCAGAGTTCCAAAGAATAGCAAGGAGAGATAAGAAAGCCTTCCTCCTCCAAGGAAATGAAAAGAAATAGAAGAAAACAATAGAATGGGAAAGACTAGAGATCTAAAGAAAATGAGATATACCAAGGGAACATTTCATACAAAGATGGGCTCAATAAAGGACAGAAATGGTATAGACCTAACAGAAGTAGAAGATATTAAGAAGAGGTGGCAAGAATACACAGAAGAACTATACAAAAAAGATCTGCATGACCCAGATGATCATGATGGTATGATTACTCACCTAGAGCCAGACATCCTGGAATGTGAAGTCATGTGGGCCTTAGAAAGCATCGCTACGAACAAAGCTAGTAGAGGTGATGGAATTCCAGTTAAGCTATTTCAAATCCTGAAAGATGATGCTGTGAAAGTGCTGCACTCAATATGCCAGCAAATTTGGAAAACTCAGCAGTGGCCCCAGGACTGGTAAAGGTGAGTGTTCATTCCAATCCCAAAGAAAGGCAATGCCAAAGAATGCTCAAACTACTGCACAA
>SJYQ01003044.1:795024-817929 GCA_006410935.1 Redunca redunca | reverse complement strand
TTCCAGAAAAACATCTATTTCTGATTTATCGACTATGCCAAAGTCTTTNTGTAATCAACCACCCATGTAAAGTGCCAAGTGCTACATACCTGGCCCATAGAATGCACTAACAAATGCAGGCCCCCTTACCCCAGTGGTCCTCAACCTTCTTGGCACCAGGGACCAGTTTTGTGAAAGACAACCACTTACTTCCTGCTGTGTAGCCTAATTCCCAACAAGCCACGGACCAGTACTGGTCCATGGCCCACGGGTCAGGACCCTTGCCTGACCCCATGAATATTTCTCCATTTTCTGGAAATGAAAATAAAAATATCCCGTTGCATGCAAAGCACTTCCATCACACAGGCATGCCAACTCGTATTTCCGTATACTCAGCTTCAACATGAGCGTGAGCACCATGCTCTTGAGTTCACTACCTATTTTCATGTTTCTGTAATCTCTCATTGTATTTCCTCAGACTCGATTGTTCTGTCTCCTTCTCCTGTCTTAGTAAAACTCCACTCCTCATTCAAAGTCCATTCCAAATAGCACTTACTCTCTGTTACTTTCTTGCTCAAAGTAAAGTGTAACCACCTTATGACGGCCTGTAAGGACTGTCGTTCTCCACTCCCAACTGGCCTCTCCAATTCTACCTTCTAAGACTTTCTTTCCCCTCATTCAAACCCCAAATTAAACTGGAGTTCTTTTTTGTATTGTACATGCCTGTTTCATTCCTGCCAGGATTTTGCATGACTAGCTCCCGCTCCTACAATTCTCAGATAAAAGATGTTCAACTTTACTGTTAGTTAGGGAGATCCAGATTAAATCCAGAATGGAATACAAATTGTTCACTTATTTTTAAAAATCGATAAGGTACTGCTGAGGATTTGGTGAAGTTCGTATTCTCCTACAATTGAAATATAAGTTGGAGGTCAATTTGGCAGGATCTATTAAAGTGTGTACATATTCTCCTCACCTGGTTTGCCACCTATTGACCCAAAGACACAGTCATTCATATACATGGAGATTTTCATGGAAGCAGTGTTTACAATAACAAAATGAAACAAATCAAAACAAAAAAACTCAACTGGGTAGCAAGCTAAATGTCCATCAACAGGGGGATGGTTGAATTAATTCTGCTACCCACATACCATGGAACACTCTACAGCAGATTAGAAAATGTGAGTATGTAATAAGAAGACAAGATATCCAAGATAGTTCTAACTGAAAAAGCAAGTCATAGCAAAGTACATATGGAAATATTCGTGTATTTTAAAAACTTAACATAGTAAGAACATTCACTGAGTGACTTCTATCAAGTACTTTTCTAACTGACTTAAATTTATCAAAATAGTTACTCTTCCTAACAACCTGGTAAGGTATGTAATGTTGTCCTCCCAATTTTATACGTGAAGAAACGGAAGCACAGTAAGTTTCCATGGGCACACCATTAGAGGATAATATATCTGTTGCCAAGCCTGGCCTTACTTATGGCTCTGTATTGTCTTTTACATTATATATCTAAATATGAACAAATAATTGACTGTATGTGTCTCTTTGCCAGTGTACTTGAGTATAAAGGCAAACACTTGAATAGATACCCACCATGACATAGTGTTTCCTCATGGGGGAAAAGGAACAGGAATGGAGTGGTGGAAAGGAAAATGATTAAGGAGGCTTTTTAAAAGATCAGATTTTAGTTTTTTAACATTGGATTCTTTGGAAATTTATAAGGATTCATTCAACATATTCCTTGTAAAATTTGTTTTGATACAGTATCCCAGAATCATCATGAGGAAAGTGAGAGTGAAAGGCATTCTAGGATAAACTGAAGAAGGCAGAACAAAGGATAATTTTAAAAGTGTTTTGAGGCACAGCTTTGAAGTAATTTGAGCAAAAAATAAATTCTACCTGCAACTGCCTGGGCAATTTAGGTGAAATAAAGGGGTTTTTGCAACATTACCTCAGAAATAAATGGATACAGAAGAGTGGTTTGTGGGAGCTTCAAAACCCCAATTATAAGGGAATGCCACTGAGATTCCATTCAAACGGTCATGACTGAATACTTTCTCTCCTGGCATCACTGTTAATTTGTTGAAACCTGAGTTTTCCTTCCCTCCATTTCCTCTTGGTAGTTTATTTGTCCATGCTGGCTTCGGCTGTATGGCCTGCTACATCGCTCATGCTTAAGTGTGAATGCTATAAATCCAGGGTGACATGTGACTGAGAGATGGTGAGGAAGGATTATGAAATACTGCATGGCCAAGTTTTTGTTTCTCACTAATGACTCCTGAAATGAAAAACTACAGTGGCTTCAAGCTTGATGGATGTGAGATCCCAGAGTGAGTTACAAATCAGTTGACCTAGAAATTCTTTTGAAAATGAAAGGAGTTGGTTTTATATTTTTTCTTTGGTATGATTATTACTGATCCTCTCCTCCCATTTCCCCAAATAACAACGTGTTGCAACAAAGAAACATAGCTGTTACCTACATAACAGGTTCATAACACCTATTTCCTCTCATTCAACATTAAGTTACATCTATCCCCAGGTTACCCTGCTTCAGATTCCAGCCTCTTCTAGACCACTGCTCAGATTGCATTCACAGTAATCTTTCTAAAACGCAAATGTGGTCATGTCATTCTCTTGCTTACAATTCTTCTAATCCCCATATGCCTTCCCCAATGGTTCAGTGGGTAAAGAATCGGTCTGCAATGCAGGAGACACAGGAGACACGGGTTTGATCCCTGGGTTGGAAAGATCCCCTGCAGGAAGAAAATGGCAACTCACTCCAGTCTTCTTGCCTAGGAAATCCCATGGACAGAGGAGCCTGATAGGCTGCAGTCCATGGGGTTGCAAAGAGTTGGACACCACTGAGAGACTAAGCCTCCAAATCTCCATATTGCTCAGATACAGCCCCAGGTTTGCAGTCCAGTTTGCCTTGCATTATGATCTGGCCCTTGCTTATATTTTTAGCCTCATTGGCCAACTCTAAAGGGTCCAAAGGATGAACTGGCAATTTTCTCATGTCTGGACTCTAGGATTGTTTACTCTGAGATGGCTCTTTCACCTTACTCCCTCCATTCACCTACCCACCACCTACTTGCCTGTGAATTTCCTTCACAGAAGAAACCATCTCTGGCCCTCCCATGCCTGGGTGAGATGCCTCTTTTATGATCTCCCGAGGAACCCTATACATAACCTTATTTACAAAATAACCTATGTTGCAAAGATAATCTTCTTCCCTGCCTATTTCTCCTCATACTTGTAAGGGTGAAATATTTTTTTATTTTACCAGTGACTAAAACAATACCAGGCCCAACGATACTTTGCCAAATGAATGAATGAATCCATATCTAAGTTTTATGGGTTAAATTTCATCAACAAACTTGTAAGTTAACTATGTTGTTACTTCTCTGAAAAAACATAATGATTTCTAATTTAAACAAGTGGCTGCTCCCTTAATTATGAACTCGTGACAATTAACACAGGTAACATATAGTACCTACTATGGGTCAGGAACTACATGATGCCACTTAACGACCAAAGCATAAAAACGAGCTAGCCACTGTTTATCATCATCTCTCAGCAGTGAGGAAACTATGGTTCAAAGAAGTTACCAGATTGTTCCTCAAATTGCATAAATTACACTGAATTCGTTTATGAGACTTAGACTGCCCAGTGCATTTAGTGTGGTGAGCGAATGCCTGGCCTGTAAGCTCTCAGAGGAACTCTTTTCTGTTACTTCTGTTATCAGCTTTGTTACTATACTTTGGGTCTGCCTGCTTTATTTCTAAACCTAATGTTTGAGGATTTTCAAACTACGATGCTAAATATGGCATATATATTGAGTAGAAGATACATATTTTAAAAGTTGCTTTTTTTTTTAAATTAGAAAAAACTTTAAAAATGAAAAATGTGAGCTGCTACTGCTGAACTCATCTATAGCTTCCTTGGTGCTTCTCCAACATGCCAGTGCTCTTCCATCTGAGTGTCTTGGCACCGATTCCTCCCGCTGCCTGGAACGTTTCTCCCTAGATACTCATGTGACTCCCTGCCCTCCTTCATCTTGATTCTTCTCAAATATCACCTTCTCACTGAGGCTACTCTCCTCAGCATCACATATTCCCCTCTCTACCCTGTCACTCCCTGCCCTCCTTCATATGGACTGATTTTCTCTTTTTCCTTAGTACTTGCCACCATCTAACATTTTATATATATATAAAATATATACATATATATATTATACACACACTTATTATGTACATGTTTGTTGCTTTCTACTCTACTGAAATGTAGACTCCAAGAAGGAAAGGATTTTTCTCTCTTTTTCTTTTTCACTGAAGAATCCAGATTGCCTCAAGTAATGCCTGGTACACTGAGATGCTTAAAAATTTTTTTTCAATGGCTTTTTTTGGGAGGGTTATTTTAATTGAAGTGTAATTGATAATAAATACTTTTTGAATGAATGGATGAATATTACCCATGTCCAGCCAATGTTGTATAACCTCATTTGGCCACATATGTGCTCCTGATACAGGGTATTTATGTATATTTTGTCAATATACTGCCCTATTCAGTAGCTCTCAGACTTAGGGTTTGGTAAATAGCTGAGCAGGTGCTCAAGGTTTGATCTAGGAAGAATAACACAACCAAGAAAGGTAAAGCTAAAAGTTCATTGTAGGTTACCCATGTTCCTATAAGTATCAGTAATAAAAAGTGCATCAAAGGGAATTTTCATGACTATATTTGACTTGTTTTCTTCATAGAATAATAGAACATGCTTACTAAAAATTGAACATAATTAAATCCCTGATGATTTCCTTAAAAATTAAATAAGTTTATTAGAGGTGAAGAAGGTTAAAGTGATTGGCTACTTTGTGGAACACTCAAAATATGTGCAAAATTATATTCAATGCAACTGGAGGAAATTACATTTTAATACCTGTAGATACTGACACCATAAAATGATGTGAGATCTGATAACTAGCATCAGAAAGTTCTTGCATTATTCCTTCTGCCAGTTGTATCCAACAAAACAGGACCCATGTGAAACAGTATGTATAGTAGGTCCCTGTGGTAATTAGCTGGAAATTGCTACAAACTGGTCAGTAATATTTAAAACTGTTTCTATGGTTGTGTAACAGTGAAGAGCAATATAATAGTGATCATTTCATATAAACTGCAAAATAACTTTAACAGATTATGGGCACCAAAAAACAGAATTTCAGGACTAGAAGGTGTGGCCTGCCTTATTTCAGATCCATTGTAAAACTCAGAGGGCACATAGGTTCCCTGTAAACTTCACTTTTGGCTTTATTTTCCTGGTGGCTCAGAGGTTAAAGCGTCTGCCTCCAATGCGGGAGACCCGGGTCCAATCCCTGGGTCGGGAAGATCCTCTGGAGAAGGAAATGGCAATCCACTCCAGTACTCTTGCCTGGAGAATCCTATGGACAGAGAAGCCTAGTAGGTTACAGTCCACGGGGTCGCAAAGAGTCGGACACGACTGAGCGACTTCACCTTCACCTGAGTAGTCAGATAGATACTGTGCCTTCTAGACTTAGGCAGAAAAGTAGGGAGGGCTTATATTTCTGTTTATGACATATTGACACAGAATTTCTACAAATCACCCAAAGCTACAGCTCAGGCCAATTATGAGTAATACGGTCATCTCTATTTATAAAAAATTTAAATTGAGGTTTGTAGGAGAATTCAATAAAAGTGAACTCCTTTAAGGTATGATGTATGTTTTATTAAACTGTCCCTTCCCAGTGCCAAGCACATGGCATGTGGTTAATAATTCTTTTTTCTGGCAGTCTGAATGAAGCCTTTAAAATGGTATTCTTAAAGTACTGTTTGCCTGTAGAGACAGGTTCAATAATGGTGGGCTGTCAATCTCCTTGCCTTTGTTATATACAGTAATTAGGATCAACTGCAGGGCTCTTCCTCACAGATCCTCAATTCAGAGACAAGCCTTGGATAAAGTCTCTTTGCAAGAATTGCCCTCATTTGTAGTATCCCCAGCGTGCTGTGATTTGGGAGACGTCCATTCTATTCACATACACCATACAGTGTACAATGCATGCAATTTAGATTTTAATGGTGCTGCTAATACTTGGTTTTTATCAGTCTCCAGGAAATCGTACCAGTTTAGTTTAAGGAAATGGTTCCCAGCTAGGCATGATCTGACCGCTCTGAGGAGAGCTGGCAATGTCTGAGACTCTTTCAATGGTCACCACTGGAAAGCGGAGTGTGGCCAGGGGAGCTGCCAAACATCCTACAATAGACAGCACAGCCTCCCCAGCAAAGACTTACCCAGTTTAAAACCTCAACTGTTCAAAGGCTGAGAAACTCTGATTAAGACAAATTCAGAGAAAACTTTACAGAGTAGAATTAAAAAAATAAATAAAGTTTTCTACTTTAAAATGCTGCCAGTTTGCTAGAACTCGGTTACTGCATTTAAAATTACCCATGGCCTAAAACTTCTATCCTTCTCCAAAACCAGATGACTCATTCTATTTTGTACACTTTCACATTGATGACCCACAGATACCACAGTTTGCTGAGCACTGGGCTTCTCACTTTTTTACCTGAAACATCTTTTTTTTTTTAATTGCCAAGTCACCAGAACACATTTTGGATATCACCAAGTGGAAAGGTACTCTTAGGCTGGAAATGCAGTTTCCTTTATATCTGTCCTTGATGCCTGTGGGCTCCTGCCTCTGATCCGAGGCTACCGAGAGCTCAGGCTGAAGCATCTTTTCTCCTGTAGCAGCAGGAGGCAGGATCCACGCCAGAAACTTGGGACTTCCTTGGTAATTCCCTCTCCTTTATCTCTCACATCCAGTCAACCACCAGGTCTTGCTTATAGTACCATTATCTCACAGGAGGTCTCTAGTTGATCTCCTCACATCCAGTTTTTCTCCACTCCTCCACACACTCCCGTAGTCACATGCTGGCAGTCGCCAGAACAATTATCTAAATGCAGATAAAAGCACATGATGCTGGCCATTTTCTACAACCTTCAAAGGACAAGTCCAGGCTCTTTATTGTGGCTTATGGGCCACACGACAACATAGCCCTAGCTCACCCCTCCAGGACCAATCCCACCACACTGTGCCTTAGTCTTTAACTACAAATATCATGCTGTTCCTTATATGTTTGTACATGTTTTCTCCTCTTCCTGGATTAACCCTCCATCAATCTACTTGCTCTGACATTTCTATCAGTTCAGTTCAGTCACTCAGTCGTGTCTGACTCTTTGCGACCCTATGAATTGCAGCATGCCAGGCCTCCCTGTCCATCACCAATGCCCGGAGTTCACTCAAACTCATGTCCATCGAGTCGGTGATGCCATCCAGCCATCTCATCCTCTATTGTCCCTTTCTCCTCCTGCTCCCAATCCCTCCTAGCATCAGAGTCTTTTCCAATGAGTCAACTCTTCACATCAGGTGGCCAAAGTACTAGAGTTTCAGCTTTAGCATCAGTCCTTCCAATGAACACCCAGGACTGATCTCCTTTAGGATGAACTGGTTGGATCTGCTTGCAGTCCAAGGGGCTCTCAAGAGTCTTCTCCAACACCACAGTTTAAAAGCATCAGTTCTTCGGCACTGAGCTTTCTTCACAGTCCAACTCTCCCATCCATATGTGGCCACTGGAAAAACCACAGACCTTTGTTGGCAAAGTAATGTCTCTGCTTTTGAATATGCTATCTAGGTTGGTCATAACTTTCCTTCCAAGGAGTAAGCATCTTTTAATTTCATGGCTGCAGTCACCATCTGCAGGGATTTTGGAGCTCCCCAAAATAAAGTCTGACACTGTTTCCACTGTTTCCCCATCTATTTCCCATGAAGTGACGGGACTGATGCTATGATCTTCGTTTTCTGAATGTTGAGCTTTAGGCCAACTTTTTCACTTTCCTCTTTCACTTTCATCAAGAGGCTTTTGAGTTCCTCTTCACTTTCTGCCATAAGGGTGGTGTCATCTGCATATCTGAGGTGACTGATATTTCTCCCAGCAGTCTTGATTCCAGCTTGTGCTTCCTCCAGCCCAGCGTTTCTCATGATGTACTCTGCATATAAATTAAATAAGCAGGATGACAATATACAGCCTTGACGTACTCCGTTTCCTATTTGGAACCAGTCTGTTGTTCCATGTCCAGTTCTAACTGTTGCTTCCTGACCTGCATATAGGTTTCTCAAGAGACAGGTCAGGTGGTCTGGTATTCCTATCTCTTTCAGAATTCTCCACAGTTTATTGTGGTCCACATAGTCAAAGGCTTTGGCATAGTCAATAAAGCAGAAATAGATGTTTTTCTGGAACTCTTTTGCTTTTTCCATGATCCAGCGGATGTTGGCAATTTGATCTCTGGTTCCTCTGCCTTTTCTAAAACCAGCTTGAACATCAGGGAGTTCACGGTTCACGTACTGCTGAAGCCTGGCTTGGAGAATTTTGAGCATTACTTTACTAGCGTGTGAGATGAGCGCAACTGTGCGATAGTTTGAGCATTCTTTGGCATTGCCTTTCTTTGGGATTGGAATGAAAACTACTATTTATCCTTTTAAGATTCTATTTATATATCATCTCTTCTACAAAGCCAGAAGGTGTTTTTTTTGTTTTCAGGAATTCTGAACTATCAACCAACCCTGTCCATGTTGTCCAGTGACAGCGACTAGCTGGAACTGTGATGGGCATTTCCTCTCTGGACTGCCACAGCTCCTACTTGGTCACCCCTGTTTATGTACATAATCTCCTCTTGGTCCTCACTGTAGTTACGTTTATCACTGCTACTTCTACTTCAAAGAACCCAAATGTACTCTTACAAAACCAAGTCTACTACAGCATCATGCTCCCTTGGCTTTCAGAGGCAGAAGCTCAGTGACTGTCTAGAAGCCTCAAGTTTTCTAATGTCAGAGTTTACTAAATTTCTGAATATGGACTGACTGCTGCATAGTGGTGATGAGCTCAGAATAAAAATCTGAGTTGAGACGCTGGTGCTGGGTGATGGCTCAGGCCGAAGCTAGGAGATAAGATCTTGTGTATACCAATCATACAAAGACTCAAATTCCTGTTCCATCAAAAACATAACTGCAACATATTCACACTCTAACTCCAGGATGTAAAAGTCTCAAGCCTTGCTTCATATTCAAAGTTACATTCTTAAATCTTAAGCTACCTCATATCTGCACAGTTGCTGGTGATGCCGGGCACACCTATGAATAGAAACAAGATTTCTGAGAAGCCTTTAGATGCCACTGAAGAGCTACAATGTAATCTACATTTCAGAATAAAGTCAACAGTAATAAAATTACCAACTGGTGATTCTGTCTCCATGAGAGAAGAGAGAGCAAACCAAGGAGGGAAGGCTTATGGTTCAACATGACACACTTTGCAACTTTATTAAAACTGTCCACACCCCATGAGTGAACTTAGAAAGGTGTGGTTCTGGTACCACAACTTCCAAGACTCTCTCACTGAGATTCCCATGTCTGAGACTCAGAAACTAACATCTGACCTAAAGGTTAGGCATCCTATGAACCTCTCTCATGCAGTGCTATTTGAGTCCTATCTGTATCAGTGTCGCCTCTCTTCAAGTACAAGAGAAGGAAGTTCTTGTTTCTTTAAGAACCAAGTTCTTGTTTCTTCGAGAACAAGAGAAGATCAAAATCCATTCTAGAAAACTGTACAAACTCTGAGATTAACTTGGTTTGAATTTTATTGGGTAGACCTATGGAGCTGTGGCTATATTAAAAATTTTCCAACTTTGCTTTAGGCGGGTACCAGTAGTCTCCAGGCCAATATTTAGTTAAGTTAGAAGAATGGTCCTTCTCAAGCAAGTTGGGCTTAAATCGAATCATAAAGAACAGCTTTTAGGCAACAGAAATTGGCTTCTCCAATAATGGTTAAAACAATAAGTGATAATTGGGTTTAGTGAGTTCCATAAAGAATAAATGACGCCAGAAAGTGACCTAGCACAAAACTTGAGGGCAAACCCTATATTCCTTCCCAGTGAACTGCCTGTTTCTCAGCCAACAGAAGAACAATCCTGGCTCTGCTTACATTTCCTGCTTTTGAAAATTAAGACTCTGTTGCCACAAAAGATACGAAGACTGGGGATTTTATGAAGAGGCTGTTTAATAGTAATACACAGCAATAACGCTTTATTTCTGTGGAAAGAGAAAGGCGTGTGGTTTTGCCAGTGCTGTTTATCAACTCCCTTTTCTATTCACTGGGAAAGCCAGTCAGGGCAGGTGTCACCACATCAGCTTTGCAGATGTAAGGACGCCCAGAATTTCAACGACTTGCCAATAATCAACAGCACACAAGTGGGAGCCAACTGCCTCTGAAATTGGAACATTTAACGGGAGACTTTTATTGTCTCTTGAAAATAAACAGAGCAGAGGAAATCACTTAGTCTGAGCTAAAAGTTTAAATCTACATGCAGGCAAAATTGTTAAGATAGGAAGGAGACTATTACACCTCCTTACAGAAAAGATACTTACACGAACAGTTAATAATAACTAATAGTTAGCAGCTATTGAGTGTATAAAAGTTATCTGCTGCAGTGGCAGATACTTTTACATACTCTCTTTTATATAACCTTCAGATCAGCCATGTGAGAAAGATGTTGTTATCTGTTTTACAGATGATGAAATAGAGTCCCCAAATTGTAAATGGTCATATTATAGTTAGACTAACCTCAAACTCTTCAGAAACTGTAAAAACTTGAAATGTAACAACATTTGAAATTTTGAAAATAGCATTTGACAATAAGGCTTTCTAATTTTCATTGAAAGTAGAAAGAAAATGACTTCTAAAGTTGTTATCAGACACCAGATCTTATTCAAGTGGTTTAAGGGTTTAGAAAGAAAATTTCCATATAGAAAAATAATAATACTATACTGAAACAGAAAATGTATACTACATTTCACTTTGTAGTGACGAGCCATAGTTGCTGTTGCTCAGTCTATAAGTCATGTCTCTGCAACCCCGTGGACTGCAGCACAACTGGCCACGGTAGGTATCAGTAACTCTTGGCGCGTGACCAGATTTTAGGATGGATGGACAACACAGAGATTCCTATTGCCTTTAAAATAAAACATAACCTTTCTGGCAGCACCTCTAAGAATCGGGCCTGTCTGGCTCCCACCACTCCTCAGCTCCTTTTGTCCATCTCCCCATGACCCACCCACCCCCCAACTCTTCTTTCAGCCAAGGCTGAGACAACCTGGGACCTGGGACCCCTTGCTTCAGTGCTCGCAAATGGACAAATGTCTCCTCCAGCAACAAACACAAAGAAACTATAAAGGACTAAAAATAACTGTGTGTGTGAACAACTGGGGCAGATTATAGACAACTAAATATAAAAAGACCAAAAACACACTGCCACTTTTGAAGAGCCAGGAGCAAAAACAAGGTGCTGGGAGCTAAAAACAGGGCACTGAGCTTGAGCCCTGCACCCAACATCACAGGAACAGGTGGGCAACCCCTGACCCACCCCTCTGGCATGACCCTGGCCCTCCCCTTATAGAAGGAGCTGGCTTCACCCCGCCGCTGGGGGAGCGAGTGAGGGAACCTGTTACTTGTTTTCACACCCACCACCCCCCTGCTGCAGCGAAGGCCCCAGTGAAAGCTTTCCTGGATTTCTTCTCTGGCTTCTTATCAATCTGTAGTAAGGAAGGCCAAGAATCTTGGTTGGTAACAATCCTATAAGAAAGTCACGGGCTTTCTTACCTGGATAACTTCACACCAGCACTTATGATGATGACTGACTCTTCCTTGCCCTTTTTGTTTTTAGTCACTAAGTCGTGTCCGACTCTTTGCAACCCCATGGACTATAGCCCGCCAAGATCGTCTGTCCATGGGATTTCCCAGGCAAGAATACTGGAGTGTGTTGCCATTTCCTCCTCCAGGGGGTCTTTCTCAACCCAGGGATCAAACCTGCGTCTCCTGAATTGGCAAGCAGATTCTTTACCCGAGCCACCTGGGAAGGCCCATCCTTGTCTTTAGTCTCAGCTTAAATGTCTCCTCTAAATGAGGCCATTTCTAACACTATCAGAAGGAGCTGCTCTTATTCTTTTACATGGCACCTTGTTTTCTTCTCCTTTTCCCCCTTTAACACTTCTTATAGTATTTAATTATGAGGCAGTGTTATACTCTGAAGTATAAATTTGTGGGTTTTTTGTATACTTCCCCACCCCTTTTGCTTCCTTCAGCCCACACCTAGGGAACAAACAGAACTCAAAACTAGCTGAGGCAGGAGAAAGTTGCATTTTCCTCCCATTATCTAAAGGATAGGTGAAGGTTGGGGTTGGCGTAAGGAGGAAGAGAAGGAGGACAAGCTTCACTGACTGTATAGGCAGAAGTAAAAGGAGAAAAGTACTCAAAGTGGGAGGGGGAAAAGGAAGTTGCATTGTCAGAACCAGGAGCAGGGTGGAAAATACTCAGCACGTACTATCCCGAGAGTAGAAAAATCAGTGTGCTCATGGGCCATGGACAACTGATCCCTTTTGACTGTCCTGGAAACTCACAAGTCCTCTGAATTTAGAACAATGGTTTTCCATGACCAAGTCTTATTCACTGGAACTTGTAAATGTTGCCTTGTATGGAAAAGAGTCTTTGCAGATGTGATTAACTTAAGAATCTTGATCTTGAGATAAGGAGATTATCCCACCTTATTTAAATGCTAAGACACTTCAGTCCTGACGGACTCTTTGCAACCCTATGGACTGTAGCCCCTCTGTTGAGGGGATTCTCCAGGCAAGAACAATGGAGTGGGTTGCTGGGCCCTCTTCCAGGAGATCTTCCCAACCCAGGGACTGAACCCACATCTCTTATGTTTCCTGCTAGCATCCCCTGGGAAGCTAAGGGAGGTTCCACACAGAAGTTACAAGGAGAGAACTGTCTACCAGGGCCTCTGGAGGGAGTGCAGCCCTGGCTGACAGCCTGGTTTGGGGTCATTCAAGCTGATTTCTAACTTCCAGTCTCCAGAACTATGAGAGAATAAATTCTATTAACTAAATCATCAAGTACATGGTTATTTGTTACAGCAGCCATAAGAAACTAATACACACAAGGGGCAAAAATCTCATTCCTACAACCAGCATGGCACTGAAGTGAATCTCTGGGGGAATCTCCTTTATGCTGGGATAAGTGGTGGCTATGTCAACAGTTTCATGTACATTTATATGTACACAGGCATACCTCAGAAATACTAAGGTAAATGTCTCCTTTTCCAAAATGCGACTATTTCTAGGAATGGTTCTCCACTTTTTAAAAGTCAAAGCGCTTTATAAGAAACAGAAAAACAATACTCACCCCAACCAAAACTGCTTATGCAAACCTACAAAAGTGAAAAAACCTTGATCTTTTCTATACCATACAGGAAAACACTCGTCTTTAAAGGACTAAGAGATTGACCTTTAAATTAGGATGAGTAAAGCCAGACTGCCCAGATTGGACTGTCCAGCTGGGCCATTCAGTCGGCTGTACGACCTTGGGCAAGTCCACTTGATCTCTCTCTTCCTCAGTTCCCTCATTCATGAGAGTGACCATAAGAACACTTAACCACAAAAGAGCATTAGGAGGAAACAATTAATTCAATATGTAAAGTGCTTAGAATGCTGCCTGGAGGTAAATACATATGGAGCTTTGACTAAGTAGATAGCTGCTGTTCTAAGGGGCCTTCGGCTCAGTAGTGAAGAAGATGCCTGCCAAAAGGAGATGTGAGTTTGATCCCAGGGTCAGGAAGATCTCCTGGAGAAGGAAGTGGCAACCCACTCCAGTATTCTTGCCTGGAAAATCCCAGGGACAGAGGAGCCTGGCAGACTATGGTCCATGGGGTAGCAAAGAGTCAGACACGACTGAGCATACTCGCATGCTGCGCTAAGACTGCGGAGAAGGCAGCGAACAAAAATCATTGCTGTCAGTGGGACATGCGTTTTAATGCAGAGCTTAAATTTTCACAGAAATCTTATAGTGTATTTCATAGTAATTTAAAAACATCTTTGTATTTTCTCTTTGTTCAGACAATAGATAAATAAGATTTAACATAGATTTCCCATCTGAACTGTAGTTTCACAAAGCTCACATCAGGAGACTTCTAATTTTTGTTTCATCCTCATTCCACATCTGACAGCCTTTCTGCATAAATAATTTGGGCTATGAGTATTCACCCTTAACTTGGCAGAAGTATTTATAAAATGGGAGAAAAGCCAGGTTCCAGGAAAACAATTTATTCTGTTCCATCCCTCAACTTTTACTCATTCATTTGTTATGCTTAAAAATCAATTAGCACTGTTCATACACTGTATCGACAGCTTTATTTAGGATTAACTACAGAGCTGGGCAAATTTAACTGCAATTTCCCCACCAATGATGCTCAAAAACAATGGCTGGATTTCAGGAGCTAATGAAGGTCTCTTTTTCACTATGACATAGTTTCAAATTTCTTGTGCTTTTATTTTATCTATCTTGTGCCTCCCTGTTCCCCACCTGCCTTCTCTCCCATCAGTATGGGAGGCTATCATACTGATTCTTTTGGACTTTCTCCCTTTTAACATATTACTAGGAAATAATTATTAAGTCAGAGGAAGCTGAAAAGAAATGTACAAGGAGACCCTGTGGACCCTTTAGCCAGCTTTCCTCAATACAAACCTCTTGTAAAAAACAACTGTATAGTATTAAAATCAGGGCACTGACAGGCACAGTCCTGGAACTCACTCATGTTTCACTGGGATTTCCTTTTTCAGTAACCAGTTATTACACTTGGTAAGCATCACTTATGGTCATAATAAAGGCTGAAATTCACTTTATGTATGTATTTGGTGTGGGCTTGGGTGTGCAAAGGAGTATCCATTTCTCTGTGTGTATCTGTGTGTGTGCGTGCATGTGTGTATGCGTAAAAGAGAGAGAAAACAAACTCTGGCCCTATCCATTCATAAGACTTTTTTGAGGAACAGATGAGAGAATTTTAGGTAAATACTGTTCATAAACTGTCAAGTACTAAATTAAAAAACAATTATATTGTAGTCCATGTTGAATACTTCTGTTTAAGAAAAATTTCTCATTAGGAAGGTACACAGAGAGCCTCCTTACATATATAAGGAGAGTGTGTGTGTTTGTGTGTGTGTAGGGGTATACAGGAGTCTCAGCAAAATACCATCTGGAAACAGAATCACAAGGGACCTTGGGGTCAACTGCTGTAGCCTTCTATATTGTACTCATAATTTGAAATATTCTTGCCAGTTGGTCTTATAATCTTTGATTAAAACTTCAAATGATGGGCACACTATGACTTATGATTCCATCCTTCCCTAAGTGTCTTAATGGCTCCTTCTCACAAGAAGCCCTTCCTAAAATCTGCCTTCCCTGTGGCTTTCCCCCACCAGCCTTGGCTCTGCCACCTGGTTCCTCGCACAATGGAGGACATGTGAAGGCAGCCATCGCTCCCCTGAGTCTCTTCTCTGTCCAAAATACGTCAAGTCCTTCTTCCTGTACAGAACTGCTTGACTCGGGACGAGCTTATTGTTCTTTACAAAGATGGAATCAGGATCAGAGCACAGTGGGGTGTGAGCCGAACAGCACTTTCAGAGCTGAACCAGTCTCTTCTTCCTTCCATGTTTATACATATTTGTATTAATGGCCCCTATAATCACATATTTATTTTTCCCTTAACTTGCTTCAGATTTCTCTTGAAATCAACTGAAACCCCCTAGACTTTTTTTTTTTTTTTCAGGTTTTTTGTTTTTTTTCCTTCAGGTTTTGATATTTAGCCATTTCTTCCTGATTCTGCCTAATTTTGATTTTCCCTGCCTGACTCCCTGGTGACTCAGACTGTAAAGAGTCTGCCTGCAATGCAGGAGATCTGGGTTCAGTCCCTGGGTTGGGAAGAACCCCTGGAAATGGCTACCCACTCCAGTATTCTTGCCTGGAGAATTCCATGGACACAGAAGCCTAGTGGGCTACAGTTCATGGGAAAGAGTTGTACACAATGGAACTGCTAACACACTTCCTGATTCTGCACAAAGGTAAAATGTTTGGCAAATGGGCAGGACTTCACATAGATTCTTATTAAATTTAGCTTATTGTACGATTCCATTGGCATTTAAAAAAATATGTATATCCAGATCCAATCACTAAATGTATTTACTGTTCCTGCTGGTGGCAACCTTTATATATGATCCTTTAGTTCCTTCTTAAAATTGCTGATGAAACACTTGGGTATAAAAGAGTGAAAAGGAGATCATTAGAAAGCTATAAATTCTAACTGTAACATTTTGACTTCCTGTTAACTTTAAGCTTTAATTGAACATTCAGTTCTAAGTTTTTATTGAGGGTTGACCTAAGAAGTAGCCCTGTGCAAAAGGCCTCTGCATTTTCTATAAAATTGTATTAAGTAATTCAATATCTTATTTGTAAAAATCCCAGGGGAAATTTCTCCTGGAGCTCAGGGACAGAAAAAAAGTCTCTACCAATGATGGCTGAGCTGGTATGAGTCTCCTTCTGTTTTGATTTCTAAGACACTAAGAGAAAAAAATATTACTTGCTCTATTGATATTACTTGCTGTATCTTTTAAAAATTTCTATT
The DNA here is from genome assembly GCA_006410935.1 of Redunca redunca. Lineage (NCBI taxonomy): Eukaryota > Metazoa > Chordata > Mammalia > Artiodactyla > Bovidae > Redunca > Redunca redunca. Next base: position 801,362 of record SJYQ01003044.1, on the reverse strand, counting down.
TATTGATTTTTTCCCTAACATGCCATGTTAATAATTCATTAACATATATTTTACTTTTTACCAGATATCATGATAAAAAAAAAGTAGTTGTTCAGTCATGTCCAACTCTTGCAACCCCTTGGACTGTAGCCTACCAGGCTCCTCTGTCTATGGAATTCTCTCGGTAAGAACAGTGGAGTGGGTAGCCAGATCAACCCCAGGTCTCCTGCACTTCAGGAGGATCCTTTACCATCTGAGCCACCAGAGAAGCCCAGATAATCATGATATATCCTTCCTAAATGCAAGTAGAGCATAAATACAAACATACATAATTAAGACATCTTTTCAGGTGTCTTTTCAGATGTTTAAAAGTCCATGCCACAATTTCCTTACTTTTTAAGTAGGACAGTAGGAAATTTTCTCCAGAAGACTTGTACTGAAGCAGTAAGGTTTGCTTCATCTCTTCAAATCACTCTTACAAAATTTGTTCTGTGTTTAGGATGGTATGTTCTGAAAATATTCCATATTAATTTTCCCAAATGGTACTTTAAAGTGTAAACTTGGTCATTTGCTAACATTTTCTCTTTTGTGGTCCTTCCATTACAGAACAACTTTTTTTTCCCCATTAAATACTGCTATCTGCCTGGAATTATTTATATTGGGAAGACTTGTGGATTCAGTGTTAGCAGCCCAGGGTTATTGCATTGGATTAACTACTTTGGCTGACAATTGGAAACCCACTGGGTCATGAAATTTCTCACTTACAGAATGAAAACTACCTTTTGATGAATACCTGATAAATATTAGGTGCTGTTAAAATGTATATAACTTATCTTTAGGTACTTTAAAATAGGTAGTTTATAATGCCTAGTTTGATTTTATAGATATGCAATATTTTACATTACAAATTGAGAAGCCTAAATCAGTCTAGGTGGTCAGCAAACATTACAGCAAACATTACATCAGACAGGTACTCCAGAGGCTGGTCACACTACAAAGGTTTTTGTTATACCCATCTTAAGGATGTTTTGTTTATTAGCAACAGTTTGTCAGAAATGGATTCTTACTGGCAAAATTAGTGACTTACGAATTTGCATGTTAAATGGAACTTAATCAACAAAATTAAAGGTTTTAAATATAAGCAGAATACTAAAGATTCTGGAGATATTTCCCACCTTTGCATGACCAGGTTGCAAAAATCTTAAGGAGGCTCACAGCTTGCACCAAAGGATTAGCGGTGTAAATGTGATCACTAAAGCTTCTTATTTCCAGCTCCCAGTTTAATAGAATTTCTGGTTGTCTGATGCTGACTATAACAAAAATCTTGGCTCTGGAATGTTGTTTCATCTGCCTCAAACAAACCCTTTTTTCAAGGTTTCAAGGTTTCAGGGTTTGAACATCTGAATGGACCAAGAACTAAGATGTTATCAAACTTAACAGAAGAGGTTGTACGAGTCTATTAATGCCTTTTTGCTAATAAATGTTTGCTAAAATATGCTTTTATGGACAGCAGACTTTGCTTTAAAACTTACATAACTAGCATTAGCAATATCATAGGGGGACTGCTAACTCTCTTCAAGTTTCTTCACTAACCACACTTACATACTTAATTTGTATGTGACCAAATTATCACAGGATAGTTCTCAACAGACATCTTGCCTCATTTTAATTTTCATTTGACCTCTTAAAATTAGTCCCTACTCACCTTATTCAGATTAGGAAATTCAGTTTAGGGGTTATTAATCCATTAACTAAATCCTTTTCTACTGACTGGAAAAGGTCAATCTTCATCCCAGTTCCCAAGAAGGGTAGTACTTGAATGTTCTAACCATCGGACAATTGTACTCACCTCCCATGCTAGTAAGGTCATGCTTAAAATCTTGTGTGCTAGGCTTCAGCGTTACATGAACCAAGAACTTCCAGATGCCCAAGCTGGGTTTCGAAAAGGCAGAAGAACCAGAGATCAAATTGCCAACATTTGTTGGATCATAGAAAAACCAAGGGAATTCCAGAAAGACATCTACTTCCGTTTCATTGACTATGTTGAAGCCTTTGACTGTGGATTATAACAAACTGCGGAAAGTTCTTAAAGAGATGGGAACTCTTACCTGTCTCCTGAGAAACCTGTATGTGAGTTAAGAAGCAACAATTAGAACTCTGTATGGAACAACAGATTGGCTCAGGACTGAGAAAGGAGTATGACAGGCCTGCCTGCTGTCACCCTGTTTATTTAACCTACACACTGAGCTTCCCTGGTGGCTCAGATGGTAAATAATCTGTCTGCAATATGGGATATCTGGGTTCAATCCCTGGGCCGGGAATATCCCCTGGAGAAGGGAATGGCAATCCACTCTACTATTCTTGACTAGAGAATTCCATGAACATAGGAGCCTGGCGGGCTACAGTCCATGGGGTTGTAAAGAGTTGGACGCAACTGAGCGACTAACGCACACTGAGCACGTCATGAGACGTGGATGAGTCACAAGCTGGATGAGTCAAGCTGGAATCAAGATAGGAGAAACATCAACAACCCTAGATATGCAGATCATAGCACTCTAATGGCATAAAGCGAAGAGGAACTAAAGAGCCTCTTGGTGAGGGTGAAGGAGGAGAGTGAAAGAGCTGGCTTAAAACTAAATATTAAAAAAACTTAAGATCATGGCATCTGGCCCCATTACTTCATGGCAAATAGAAGGCGAGATGGTAGAAGTAGTGACAGATTTCCTATTTTGGGGCTCTAAAATCACTGCGGATGGTGACTGCAGCCATGAAATTAGAAGATGACGGCTGCTCAGCAGGAAAGATACAACAAATTTAGACAGTGTGCTCTGTATAGTCAAGGCTATGGTCTTCCCAGCAGTAATGTAAGGTTGTGAGAGCCGGACTGTAAAGAAGGCAGAGTGCCGTAGATTTGATGATTTCAAACTTGGAAGACTCGTGAGGGTTCCTTGGACAGCAAGGATATCAAACCAGTCAGTCTTAAGGGGAATCAATCCTGAATATTCATTGGAAGGACTGATGCTGAAGCTCCAGTACTTTGGTTACCTGATGCAAACAGTCAACTCATTGGAAAAGTCCCTGATGCTGGGAAAGATTGAAAGCAGAAGGAGAAGAGGATGTCAGAGAATGAGATGGCTGGATGGCATCACCGACACAATGGACAAGAACCTGGGCAAACTCTGGGAGATGGTAAGGGCCAGGGAGGCCTCGCATGGTGCAGTCCATGGGGTCACAAAGAGTTGGACATGATTGGGTGACTGAACAACAACAACAATCTATTAAATCCACGGATATTGAGTGGTAGAGTCTGATGTGTCTGATTCCATTGCACCTGCAGTCTGCCAGATAAAGTCCCAGATCATTGCAAGGAATGGCGGCGTGATTATTAAATGCCAACAGCTCTGTTCCCTACAAATATATGGGTTAAATGAAGGTTCTTTTGCCCTTTTGACAGATAGCTTAAATAAAGTCAACTAAATATTGATTTAATATAAATTTTCTGTAGCTTTATATAAATATACTTACTATGAATATATTTTTGGTTCTTTTAAAAAAATATATACTCTTCCTTTGATCTACCCAATACATTCAGAGAAATCATAAATTCACACAGTGAGGCACAGATTACTTTGTGACATAATTGCATGACCTAGCTTTAGAGTCCTCCCCCAGAAAACTTGACTATGAAGTTATCAGTTGAAACATGCTTTGAAAAAGTCCTAGTTATCTAAAGGTCAATAAAAAGCTCATCTTAAAGCATTGTTGCATAGAAAAAAGTAAATGAAATGATAATTTTAGAATTGGAATGCTGAAGGGATATAAAATATTCATGGATTGGTGATTTTGATGTACATGAGAGATCAGCAGGGTTGAATAATTTGGGGTTCTATAAAACTACTAGTCAGGCCAAAAAAAAGGCAAGATATAAATACAGAAGAATTTATTCCATGGCTATAAACAAAATATCATATTTCAAATGCATTTATTTTGGATATTATGTCCTTAGCAGAAATCACTATGACCACAAAGAACACAAATCTAATTTATTTTTTTAAACCTTAAGTTCGTAGAAGAGAGATCCCAGATGAAAAGAAAAGTGAGCTTTGATATGTTTCTATTCATACTTCTGAAATTTTTGCTTTTGGGTTATTATTTTTGATTTAAGTAGAAGGGAAGAATTATGCATTTCACATGAAGCCATTTCATTAACAACTCATTATTACATGTGGAGGTAATGGCATCCAAAGAATATGAGGCTGTGAAAAAATGTATGTTCATACTTTTAACTTCATGTGAAAACTAAGATAAATATAATGAATAGATACTTGCACTTTTTTTTTTCAGGAAAGGGGCTAATATATTTTTATTTTACCGTAGCTGTTTACTTGGCTTAAAGAATTACCTGTTCATTAGCCTTTTCCATGTGTGTTATTATTATACATATTAAAGCCATCCTTCCTCTATAATTAAAATGAAAAATAAATAGGGTAAAAGTTCTAGCTTTATTTTTTAAATGTGTATATTTGCTTACAGTAACTTTGAATAACTCAATGGACATGAATTTGAGCAAACTCTGAGATTAAAAATGAATTTGAGCAAATTCATTCATATCTCTGATGAAGGACAGGGGAGTCTGGTGTGCTACAGTCCTTGGGGCTGCAAAGAGTCAGACACAACTCAGCGACTGAACAACAACAACCTTTGAATAAAAGTGACTTGAAATTATGTTCTTTTAAGTATTAATTCAATTAGAGTATTATGTGAGGAAAATTCTACTAGCTGGAATAATATCTTGGGATGATTTTCCCAGGAGGTCCTCTCTATTATCCCTGAACAAGACTAAATGAGAAATCAAAGCTATAAAATTATCTCTTTTGTAGGTTTGATATCCATCAATGCTTAGGAAGTTGTTTGGACACAAAATAAAGATTTGCTCTAGGATTTTCAATAGTGATTCAATAACAGCGGTGGGGGGAGGGGAGGATGTACTCAGAGTGAAAAACCTCTGATTATGAACATACCACTCCATTCACTGACAGCAGCTGGTCTCCTCTCTTGAGGCCTCCGTGTCTTTCAGCCACCCCTCCAGGAATGATGCGAGAGATATAAATGGGAGAATTTTGCTCCTTTCCTCCCATCACGTTAAAACCAAGGCCTTCATCTGTCTTTGGCAGTTCGACTACCCGAGGGTGGGAGTGGCCTTCACTAGCTGCAAAAGCTGCAACTGTAGCCTGAAAGAAAAGATGATCATTTGGTGATAAAACGAGGGAAATAAGGCTATTCCCACGATTTGCAGTGTGTAGACCAGGCAACTCCTCCTATTTTATAGCATTCTCCTGTGAAAGAAAGAATACAAAAGGGAGGGGGGCTTTCTTCATTTAGATGTCCTTTATGATTCCTTTCTTTGGCAAAGCTCAGCCCAACTATTTCCACCTTTCTACATCTTACCCATTATGGAAAAGTTTTCCCTTTTTCATAAAAATCTTTCCCAGAGACCTTGGTTAGATGCAATTCCTCCTATCCTTGGATTCCAAATAGCTTTGGTGCATATAATACCTACATAGGGTCCATAAACATAATTATTGCATATATTATATACGTGTTGATCACCAGCACCTTAAGGGCTGAGATTGTGGCTTCCACTTTTTTGTATTACACAGTCTAACTTGGTGCTTGTACATGCATGAAGTAGCTTCAGTTGTGTCTGACTCTGTGACCCTATGGTCACACATGGGGTTCCCTAGGCAAGAGTACCGGAGTGGATTGCCATGCCCTCCTCCAGAGGATCTTCCTGATCCAGGGATCGAACCTGCATCTCTTACGTCTCCTGAATTGGTGGCCGGTTCCTTTACCACTAGCGACACCGGATAAATGTTCATAAATATTTACTCAATACAACAAGGAGCACTTTTATATATATATATATATACATATACATATATATACACACACATATATTTACATACATATATATGTGTATACATATACATGTATCCTGGTGAATACATCTAGAATTTTGCTATTGTGAAACCACTGGCTTAGCAAATTTAGTACTTTTTTCCTAAACTGAAAATGCCTAAAAGAAAAAAAGCTAAAATAAAGTAATAGATTCAAACAGATTATAATTATCTCACATCAGTATTCCATATTATTATGAGAGGTCCTCTTATCTGGCACAGATTTTTTCCCCCTATATTTAAAATTAATATTTCAACTACTCTAGCAATGTAGGTAAAATGAGAAGTCCATGGTTTTATACCTAGATGTACAAAATACAATTTAATATGGACATAAGTTTATTTTAAAACTCATATATATTAGTTTTAAAAAATAAGTAAAAGAAACAACTTACCATTAGT
>SJYQ01003044.1:773443-790919 GCA_006410935.1 Redunca redunca | reverse complement strand
AGGGTGTTTGCTATGACCAGTGCATTTTCTTGGCAAAACTCTATTAGTCTTTGCCCTGCTTCATTCTGCATTCCAAGGCCAAATTTGCCTGTTACTCCAGGTGTTTCTTGACTTCCTACTTTTGCATTCCAGTCCCCTATAATGAAAAGGACATCTTTTTTGGGTATATGTTCTAAGAGGTCTGGTAGGTCTTCATAGAACCGTTTAACTTCAGCTTCTTCAGCATTACTTGTTGGGGCATAGACTTAGATTACCGTGATATTGAATGGTTTGCCTTGGAGAGGAACAGAGATCATTCTGTCATTTTTGAGATTGCATCTATGTACTGCATTTTGGACTCTTTTGTTGACCATGATGGCTACTCCATTTCTTCTGAGGGATTCCTGCCTGCAGTAGTAGATATAATGGTCATCTGAGTTAAATTCACCCATTCCAGTCCATTTTAGTTTGCTGATTCCTGGAATGTCGATGTTCACTCTTGCCATCTCTTGTTTGACCACTTCCAATTTGCCTTGATTCATGGACCTGACATTCCAGGTTCCTATGCAATATTGATCTTTACAGCATCTGCCCTTGCTTTTATCACCAGTCACATCCACAGCTGGGTATTGTTTTTGCTTTGGCTCCAACCCTTCATTCTTTCTGGAGTTATTTCTCTGCTGATCTCCAATAGCATATTGGGCACCTACTGACCTGGGGAGTTCCTCTTTCAGTATCCTATCATTTTGCCTTTTCATACTGTTCATGGGGTTCTCAAGGCAAGAATACTGAAGTGGTTTGCCATTCCCTTCTCCAGTGGACCACATTCTGTCAGACCTCTCCATCATGACCCGCCCATCTTGGGTGGCCCCATAGGGCATGGCTTAGATTTCATTGAGTTAGACAAAGCTGTGGTCCTAATGTGATTAGATTGACTAGTTTTCTGTGAGTATGGTTTCAGTGTGTCTGCCCTCTGATGCCCTCTTGCAACACCTACCATCTTACTTGGGTTTCTCTTAAATAAGCTATAACAATAAAAGATAAAATAGGAAAATTTAAATTGAAGATTTCTTTTCTTTTCTATTAATCTTACATTATATGCTTAAGTTAAAAGTTATTAAGGTCAACTCAAAAGTTGATGAATTCAACAACCATTCATTGAGTGTCTGGGACTAATTTCCCAACATTTTTTAATTGGCTCCTTTCTCAAATAGATTTGGTGGAATTCCCCACTAATGCTGATTCATCTTCCCCAGGTAGCATATTTAAGGAGAAGAAAGACAAAGCAGTCTGGACTAGAAGGGCAGGAGGACTACTCAGAATCTACCTTTTATCTTGTACTTCCACTAAACAACCGTGGTATCCAATTTCTGTAGGAAATCTCAACAGGGAGGAGCACGGTTTTCTGAAGAGCATTTTGTGGAACTGGGACGTGTTAATGCAAATTCTTCAGATTATCAGAATAGCTGCTATACATGTTTCCATGCTGCTTCCTAGACAGTACATCATTTTGTTTTGTAGAAATAGCCCTTCCACAAATGCTGCTTATTTTCTCTTACAACCTATTTAAGAGGAAGATTTTCTCTAGCCTGTTTCACTCGTTAAAACTCTCTCAAATTTGACCCCTTTGCTCCATCCTGACTTACTATCTGTTGCTCAGAGCACTGCCATTAATGTCAACTGGGTCTTTCCATCAACAAAGCACTATGGACTTTAGTTATCATCATCAACCAGACCATGCTGCTTCGGTGCTCCTGGCTGCCTGTTGCCCTTACAGTAAAGGCTGCAAAGTCAAATGCTTACAAAAGTCCAGCTAGCAGAACAATGCAGAACCCAGTCTGCTCTCTTTAGTCTTGTTTTCCTACTTCCTTTATTCCTCTCTGAGCATTAACCAAACATTAAACTTATCATACCCTCTGAGTTGTTCAGGCCTTTGCACATGCTGTGTGCTCTGTTTGGAATGCCCTTCCATCAGGAAGACTCTCACTTATCTAAGTTTAATACAATCAACAGATTCTATGCAATTCTTATCAAAATTCCAAAGACATTTTTCATAAAAACATAATCCTAAAATTTATATGGAACCACAAAAGACCTTGAATAGACAAAGCAATCTTGAAAAAGGAGAACAAAGCTGGAGGCATCATCCACCTTGGTTTCCAACTATGTTACAAAGCTGTAGTGACCAAAACTGTATGGTATTGACATAAAATCAGACATAGATCAATGAGACAGAATGGAGAGCCCAGAAGTAAACCTGTACGTGTATGGTCAATTAATTTATGATAACGGAAATAAGAATACACAATAGGGAAAGGACAGTCTTACAAATAAACACTGTTGAGAAAACTGGACAGCCACATGTGAAAGAGTGAAACTTAAACAATTTAAAATGGATTAAACACTTGAATGTTAGACCTAAAATCATAAAACTCATAGAAGAAAACATAGGTGGTAAGCTTCTTGATAGTGATCTCAGAGATAATTTTTTGGATCTGACTCTAAAAGCAAAGGTAACAAAAGCAAAAATAAACAAATGAGACTATATCAAATTAAAAAGCTTCTGCACAGCAAGGGAAGCCATCAGCTAAATGAAAAAGCAACTTACTGAATGGGAGAAAGTATTTGCAAATCACATATCTGATAAGAGGATAATATTCAAAATATACGAACTCATACAACTCAACAGCAAAAACAGAACAACCTAATTTAAAAATGGGCAGGGTATCTGAATAGACATTTTTCCAGAGAAGACATACAGATGGCCAACAGGCACATGAAAAGAAGCTCAACATCACCAACATATCACTAATCATCAGAGGATGCCAATCAAAACCATAATGAGATATCATCTCACACCTGTTAGAATGGCTATTACCAAAAAGAGAAGAACTAGCAAGAGTTGGAGAGGATATGGAGAAAAGAAAACCCCCATGCATTGTTGATGCAATTGTAAATTACTGTAAAGTGAAAGTGAAGTCGCTCAGTCGTGTCTGACTCTTTGCGACCCCACGGACTGTAGCCTACCAGGCTCTTCCATCCATGAGATTTTCCAGGCAAGAGTACTGGGGTGGGTTGCCATTGCCTTCTCCAGAGGATCTTCCTGACCCAGGGATCGAACCTGGGTCTCTTGCACTGTAGGCCGACGCTTTACCGTCTGAGCCACCAGGGAAGTCCTATTAGTGTAACCACTATGCAAAATAGTGTGGAATTTCCTCAAAAAAATTAAAAATAGAACTATATTATGACCCAGTAATTGCACTTCTGGGTATTTACCCAAAGAAAATGAAAACACTGACTCAAAAAGATATATGCACACACATATCTATACATGCACATATATGCAATATGTTCATTGCAGCATTAGTTAGGAGAGCCAAGGCCTGGCATGCTGTGATTCATGGGGTCGCAGAGTTGGACACGTGTGAACGACTGAACTGAAATGGACTGAAGGTATAGAAACAAACTAAGTAGACATCAATGGATAAACAGGCAACAGAATACTAGTCAGCCAAAGAATAAAATCTTGCAATTTGTAATAAAGTATATGGATCCTGCAGTCTTTATGCTAACTAAAATAAGTCAGACAGAGAAAGATAAATACCATATGATCTCACTTATATGTGGCATGTAAAAACAAAACAAAACAAAACAAAAAAACAAGCAAACAAATAGAACCAAGCTCATATATACAGAAAGCAGATTGGTAGAAAACAGATTGCCAGAGAGGGGGGTTGGGGTGGGCAAAAAGGTACAAACTTCAGTTATAAAATCAGTCATGGGAATACAGTGGACAGCAAGGTCACTGCAGTTAACAGTACTGTGTATATATGCGTGCTTAGTCATGTCTGACTCACTGTGATACCATGGAGCTAGGTATTGTATATTTGAAAGTTGCTAAGACAGTAGATCATAAAAGTCCTCCTCACAAGGAAAAAAAGAAAAAAATTTGTAACTATGCACAGTTATGGATGATAACTAGACTTACTGTGGTGGTTATTTCACAGTATAGACAAATATTGAATTGCTATGTTGTACTTTTGAAACTAATATATGTCAATTATATTTCAATAAAAAATAAAAGGAGGAAAATTGAAGCACAAAAGCAAAAAAAATAATTTTCTATGAGTCTGAGATAAATACAAATTAAGAATAATTATCCTTAACACCCCAGTTTGAATTATGAATTTAAAAACGGGCTATACAAGAAGTAGTGTGTATAGATAACTGCACAGGCTCTGGAGGAAACAAACCCTAAGTCTTGATCAGTTACTTGATTTCTCTGGGCTCAATTTTTAATTTGAAAAATGTGCTTAAAGCAGCAACTAACTTGTAGTTCTTCTGTTGTGACGATTCAATGAGATAAGAGCTGTCCATGGGATATAGTAAATGCATAAAAAATTAATTACTATTATTACTATTTAATGTTTCCCAATGTATTTGACCATGGGAACTTTGAGGAAGAATCTTCTAGGACTAGGAGGCTTTGAACACTTTTAGGAAGAATTGATCAAGACTGTGGTTCTTGACTAGGGACAATTTTCCCCCCACCTCCAGGAGACACTGAGCAATGTCTGGAGACATCTTGGGTTGTTACAAATGGGAGAGTGATGGTGTTGCTGGCCTCTAGTATGTAGAGGCCTGGGATGCTGCTAAACAGCCTACAATGGTCAGGGTAGCCTGCCCCCACTCCAATAATGAATTACCTACCAAAATGTCAATGAAGCTAAGATAGGAAAACCCTGAACTAATAAACAGAGATACCTATTTTCTTTTGATATGTAATAATTAGTGAGCTGGAAAATATAACTTGTATAGCACTGAGTAAAGGATCTTATAAATGTTCAATAAATAATTTTTGGAGTCAAATATCAAGTGTAGGCCAAGTGTAGTGCTAAAGATTTTATATCTATGAGTTCATTTCATTCTCACAACTTGTGGTTCAGGCATTCTGCACACAAGAAAACAGCCGTGGAGATGGCAACATGCCCACAATCACACAGCTAGTCAGTGGTCAGTTTGGTACAGAAATTCATATCTAACTGCCTCCCAAACATTTCCTCTTTTAACCACATCAGGTCTTCTTAAATTGAGACAACATCACCACTACTATTTTGACAGCATGTGTTGAAACAGATGTGCAGATGTCACAAGTTCTTATATTCAGAATAAAAGTTTCTGAATTTTTTATGTCTTTACCACTAAACAAGTGGTAGCTGTAAATTTACAATACAGTTCTGAAATCAACAAATATATCACTCCAAATGAAAGTGAAACAGCATTTTAATCCTCTTTCCTGGTTATAACATACTAAGTGAAATCGAGTATTATTGTCAGCTTTCATCCTGTAAAATACAATAGATTCTGACTACTTGGCTTTCAAAAGTGAGCTATAAAGGTCACGTTCTAAGTCAAAGCCTGGAGACATTAATTATTTTTTCATTAGCTGTGTCATCTTATGAACGTTTCTTAGCTTTTATTTCCTAAGGGGCAAAGCCTATCCCTGCCTATCTTACTTCTCAAGGGCAATTGTAAAAGTATAAAGTTTTGAAGAAAGTTGTTATGGAAAGCTAAAGTACTTTCCAGATACCCTGAGAAAGTTTCTGAAGGGAAAACAGAAAACTGTTGTATGGGCTTCTTCAAGGGACAGTGGATGGGGCTTATGGTCCTCTGAATCTTTTGGGCCCCCAAACATTTGGCAAACTTCACCTACACTATTTCTAAGCATATTCTATTGGATATGATACATTTAATTCCTAGTGAAAAGTCAAATGACTTATAAAAACTCTTCCTACAGAGTTTTACTTTACATTTTAATCAATAATTCCTTAACCTTGAGTAAATCCCACAAATTCAATGAGCATTTTGTATATTTAGAACCTATTCTGCTGTGCTATGCCGTGCTTAGTTGCCCAGTCGTGTCTGACTCTGTGCTACCCCGTGGGCTGTAGCCCACTAGGCTCCTCTGTCCATGGGATTCTCCGGGCCAGAATACGGAGTGGGTTGCCATGCCCTTCTCCAGGGGATCTTCCCAACCCAGGGATTGAACCCAAGTCTCCCTCATTGCAGGCAGAGCCACCAGGAAAGCCCAGAATCTATTCTAACATACTGAAAATAGATAAATACAGATTAATTCAATAAAAGCATTGAAAGTGTAGTGAGTTGGTTCAGAAAGATTCATTCATTAATTCATTCAGCTAATATTCACTTATGGTCTATTCTACTCAGTATGTTAGGCATATGGACCAAAATATGAAGAAAAAAAATACTGGCTGCTTCTAAAACTTTGAGCTAATATTACTGTTTACCATAGAGGGGCTATTTTAAAACATTTTAAGTGAAAAGTTTAAATTTTACTTTTTCTTTATATTTAAAAGCAGATAGTTTACTTTTTCTGGAGAGAAAAAAATGTCTCTGAGAGAATAACAAATGCAAACATAGCAAAAACTTCTCTTGTGTACCAAGTCTACAGTTCCCATTTAGACAGAGTTAAAACAAATAGCTAAAATTCAAGTGCAAGAGGATTTTTGCCTCTGAGCTTTCACTTATCATAGACTATGTAGACAGTATCAATATGAACTTTACATTGAATCATTGTTCTTGATCTTGAAAACTCTGATTGGTACAGAGATATAGGAAAGGGATGACAACTCTATATCAAGAGTTTCTTGTTCTCAGTCCCTTTTCTATGTGACTTTAAGGAATGTACTATCTATGAATCTTACTTTTTTACTATGTAAAACCCTATCTTCAACAGTTAGCCAAAGAAGAAAAAGTTATGTGGCTTCATGAACCATGACGTCTTATTCTTATACCTTTATTATAATAGCTGCCATATTTTTATTATTACTATTACATGCATGTCTAAGATTCAGTTGGAAAGATGCCGTTAGAGTTTAGCTGCTTGGCCAGCAAGTAAGGAAAAACTTTTGAGTTCAAAACTAGATTCTGATTGTTATCTTCTGCTCTGGCAGACACTTTTATTGACTTGTGCATTTGGATGTTATTTTAAAGTTGTTGTGTGAGACAGACACAAGGTAGGCTCACCTTACGCAAGCCCTATTTTCAAGCCCCCTCCTCCCAACACTGACTAGACACACGACCCAGTTCTGTCCAGTGAGAATTCAACCAGAAGTAGATGAGAGGTTTCTGTGAAAGTGTTGCTGTCTTGTTACAAGTACTGTCCTTTTTCTCCCTCTGTTTCTTGTCTGAGTGAATATTATCAGCTGTGATAGCAGCCTTTAACTGCAAGAGAAAGGCCAACAAAACCTGTAGACATCATTTCTGATCACATGGGACTCCTGAATCTCTGTGATCAGCTGCCTACTCTCAACTTCCTGTAATGAAGAAAAATCTTGTTTGTCTAAGCCACTCAAGTTGGATTTTATGCTATTTTCAGCCAAGAGAATTTCTCATTGCTATATTATTCAAGTAAATGTTATATGTAACTATGCTATATTTGGAGTCTGTTTTCTTCTAGCCTCTTCCAATTCTAAAAGTTGCAAGTTTTGTTAGAAAGCAAAGTAAATTTGTTAATATGAGGGTTTAGAAACTAAGAGTAAAGAATAAAAATATAGTTAAAAATGCCAAAATTAATTAAGAAAATGAAAAGAAAAGCTGCTACTGCTGCTGCTAAGTCACTTCAGTTGTGTCTGACCCTGTGCAACCCCATAGACGGCAGCCCACCAGGCTCCCCCATCCCTGGGATTCTCCAGGCAAGAACACTGGAGTGGGTTGCCATTTCCTTCTTCATTGCATGAAAGTGAAAAGTGAAAGGGAAGTCGCTCAGTCATGTCCGACTCTTTGTGACCCCATGGACCGCAGCCTACCAGGCTCCTCTGTTCATGGGATTTTCCAGGCAAGACAAGCTGACTGAGAGGAAATGTTTGCAAAATACATAGCTAAAAATGGCCTCCTATCCAGAATATATAAAGAGCTCTCCAAAGTCAATAACAAGAAAACAATCCAATTAAAAACTGGGTAAAATAGAGTTTTGGTTAGGATTCCAGACTTTCACTGCTGTAGCCCAGATTCAATCCTTGGTTGGGGAACTGAGATTCCATAAGCCTCCCAGCAAGTCCAAAAAAAAAAAAAAGGGTAAAGTATCTGAACAGGCATGTCATCAAGGAAGATACATGGGTGGCAACTATGAAAACATAGTCAACATCATTAATCACTAGGAAATTCAAATTAAAACCATAGTTAGATCCATGTACACACTTAATAAAATGTTGAGATTTTTAAAACTCCTGACAATAACTAGTATGGCAAGAGTGTTAAATAACTAGAAATCTTGTACATTGCTAATGGGAATGGGAAATGCCACATCTTCCTGAGAAAACAAAATAATAGTTTTCTATAAATTTAAACCTAATCTTGTACGATTCATTACCTATATTTGGCTATTTATCCAAGATAAATAAGAATGTAAATTCATATGAAAATGAGATGCAAGCATGCTTTATTCAGAATCACCACAAACTGGTAACAGCTCCATAGCCTTCAAAGATGGGTGCATAATCAAATGGAAGCACATCCGTACAATGGAATACTGCTGGGCAATAAAAGGAGCAGGCTATTCATACAGGCGTGTGGATGAATCTCAACTGCATGTTGCTCACTGAACGAAGCCAGACTCTCTAATGATTTCATTTATATGACGCTCAGGAAAAGGCAAAATAATAAATAAGGTCAGAAAACAGATCAAAGGTTGTCAGTAGCTGGGGGTGGGAATAGACTGACTATCAGGCACGAGAAAACTGGGGGGGTGTTAGAACTGTTCTAATACCTTGATATAGGTTATGGTTAAGATGACTACACGGGATTATTAAAGCTCTGAAACTCTACACTGAAAAGGGGAAGTATCACTTTATGGCAATTACATGCCTGACTTTTAAAAAGGCAGAAAATATTTCTTAAGAGACGAAAATATTCAGAAACTTAACTGTTATTTTGGAAACTAAAAATAAAGACTTCGAAACACAAAAACCTACATATATTTAAAGTGAAAGTCGCTCAGTCATGTCCAACTCTTTGCAACCCAATGGACTATACGTATACAGTCCATGGAATTGTCCAGGACAGAATACTGGAGTGGGTAGCCATTCCTTTCTCCAGGGGATCTTCCTACCCCAAGGATCAAATCCCAGGTCTCCCACATTGCGAGCGGATTCTTCACCGTCTTAGCCACCAGGGAAGCCCTATATATAGTTAAGAAAGTATTTATTATAATAAGATGACATTGGCCCCCATTCCTCAAAATTTATAAATGTGGAAAGCAATGCATACTTTAATGAATGGTAATATCTCTTTCAAACATAGAATACTCCAGTGCCTTATTACAGAAAAGCTAACTACTAAAATATCAATAGAATTATAGTCAAGATTAAATAAACTCCTCCATATCAGTGACTGGAAAAAAGAAAGAAAACTTACAGCAACGTTGTGAAAAATGAAAATGACATTAAACCTCAAGAGGGAGAAAAGTAAGAAGACATACGATCAGATTACAGAAAATCAATGAAAAAAGTCTAAATGGGAAAAACACGGCCCAAATCCTACCATATTATCGTGTTCATTAAAGCTTGTTAAATGTAGGTTTTTATTAAAAAGCAAGCAGGACAAAAAAATGCCATGTGAGTATTGAGACTGATACTTATATCTACAGCTATCTATGATTTTTAAATGAATTTCTTGATTTTTCAGAATTGGAAACTCAGATAAGAGTTGAATAAAGAAAAATTATTTGATGTGGACTCTGACTTTAAAATATTAAATACTTTCATAACATTAAAAGTGAAGGTTGAGATCTCTCATGTTCTTATATAATTAAAGGTCACCTAGGTTTTTAGACAACATTCACAATGCTAAGCCAGTGTATTTATTGAAATATAAACTCAGCAGTTTTTATTTTAGTAAATTTTAGGTCAAGGGAGGTATTAATATATAAAACAAATCTGTGTGGCTCTAAATTTAATTGCGCTTAATGGAGTCCATGCATGCAGAAATCAAGTGCCCTGATGTGAATTAGTATACTGTACTAGATGTGACTAGAATAAAATAGAAATAGAGATTATGTCAACAAATACTTGGTCTGCTTATTTTAGGAGGTTTTGTAGAAATAATTTCAGATCAATTGAAAGTGGCCCATCTATTAAGGAAGAGATATTTTTTAAAATATCTAATTTTTGTCTAGAATTTTTTCTTTCATTTCGGAAAAACAGCAGCCATAATTAAATTTTACACATTTAAATCTATAGCTATCCATGCATAGATATAGTCCCCATATGCTTTTCTAACTGTGGTAATGTTCTGTTTAAAATCACAGTGTTAGAATTCCTATAAACCACAAATTTAGGGTATAAAATTTAATGTCTAGAACCAACCACTTTTTCAAAAGAAAAGAAAAAAGCACACACTGGTTACAAGTCATGTCTACTACAGTAATATCATCAAGGGTCAAATCAATCCTGTGAAAAAAATTCTTGCGTAATGTCTTTTCCCAGATGGGTCAGTGGGTAAAGAATCCGCTTGCAATGCAGGAGACACAGGATTGATCCCTGAGTCAGGAAGATCTCCTGGAGGAGGAAATGGCAACCCACTCCAGTACTCTGCCTGAAAAATCCCATGGACAGAGGAGCCTGGCAGGTTATAGTTCAAAGGGTTGCAAAGAGTTGGACACGACTGAGCAACTAAGCTGGAGAAGGCGATGGCGCCCCACTCCAGTACTCTTGCCTGGAAAATCCCATGGACAGAGGAGCCTGGTAGGCTGTGGTCCATGGGGTCGCAAAGAGTCGGACACAACTGAGTGACTTCCCTTTCACTTTTCACTTTCATGCATTGGAGAAGGAAATGGCAACCCACTCCTGTGTTCTTGCCTGGAGAATCCCAGGGACGGGGGAGCCTGGTGGGCTGCCGTCTATGGGGTCGCACAGAGTGGGACACGACTGAAGTGACTTAGCAGCAGCAGAGCAACTTAGCACACACTACATCTCTAGGACTATCAACTTTGATGAAAACATGCCACCCTTCTGGACAAGAAAAATATTGACAAGTACAGAGAAGCAAAAGGTAATACACCGCTATTAGGTTGAAATGATTTAAAAACAGGGTTCAGTTATTAAAGCAGATGTTTGATGGTATTACTGGTAAAATCAATATGTCAACTGACATTCCCGCCAGAAATCATGGCATTACTTATAACCAAAACCAAAAGAAATAAATGCTGAATTTGAAGGCTGAAAACAAATGTGACATGTGGGGGAACTAAATGTTTCTGGTCCTTCCCTTTCACGTGGTAGCTTCTGTACAACTGTCTACTTATTGCCTCAATATCCCCAGGAAAAGACCTGTCTGCTCTTGTGACTGGTCAGCCTCCAGGAACTATTATTAGGTTATGGTTACTGATAGGGTCTCTAAAAAGTCGGGAGCCATGAGATCCATCTTCTGCTCTTCTTGCACCCATGTCATGGAACTCAGGTAGGGGCTGCCGGCTTGGAGGAGATGGACCTGTTCCTCTCATTTTATATTCTACCTTCTTAAGGCAAACCTGACATCTCAGATTCAGACGGGAGGAAATGGGGAATTCATTTGGATATCTAGGCCCAGACTTCATTCTTCAATCTACCTTTTACTGGAAAGAGACACACTAGAGACGAGGATTTGGGTGCTTTCCATGCTAATAACAAAGCAGTCATTTGTTTTCTATTTGAGTCTTTCACCTTGGTTGGTACCCCCTTAAGAAGATGGATGGAATGCAGGAGAGGATTTGAGCACTCCTGGACCACTTGCTATGACACCATCTTGTGGTGGTGGTTTAGTCACTAAGTCGTGTTCAACTGTTGCGACACCGTGGACTGTAGCCTGCCAGGCTCCTCTGTCCATGGATTCTCTAGGCAAGAGTACTGGAGTGGGTTGCTATTTTCTTCTCTAGGATGATATCATCTTAATAGCACTGAAATCTCAAGTCTACCTCTCATGGTTCTCATTTCAAAACTCAACTTCGTAACTCAAGACTTTCTGCTGCAATGTGATACAAGCCATTTGCGATTTGCTTTAAAGGACACCAGGAGACTACAACAGCAGAAAAACCTAATTAAAACAGTCCATAATTTGTGACCTAACTCGTGCATTACAGTGAATTTATGAAAACGGTATTACCAGGCTTAAGGAAAATACAGTCTCAAATTGCAAGTGATCATCAATGCTTAGATATAGATGAAGGTAAAACTGATGGCATTAAATACCTATCCATCCTCCTAGGCAAGTTTTAAAGGGATGGGAACTTTTTCTAAAATGTTTTTCATGGGCTAATTCCAATGAGAAGTGCACATTAAGAAAGTTCTCCAGCACTCTACTTCCCAAATGATGTCGCAAGGATGAGAGGACCCTCAAGGAGGGTAATGTGGGATCACTTCCCAAAGAGGATTAAACGCCCTCTCATCCCTGATGGTAATTGGATGGCATATCGTATTTTTTTATTGTCTTAGTTCTGAAGGAACTCAGTAGGGAGGCATAGAACTATTGGTTTAAGTTACATATCACAGTCTTCAGAATCTCCATCATTTTTAAAATTAACAGAAGTTAGTTATATCATTTGTTGTAAGTGAATTAGAATTATTCTGCATATACTTAAATTTTCCAAAAGGAACAAGTTTCCAGTTTTATAGTTTCACAACTAACTATAGTCATTCTGTTATAAAAAGCAGAAGCATTAGTTGTGAAACTATAAAAGTGAAGGATGATTATAATTTTAGAAACTATGCCGTTAACTATTAACATCTCTATTTATTTTTATTATTGGTTTATATTTCCTAGTGGTTTCTTAACACATAGAACTTTCATAAGGTTGAACAAATTAAATATTTTGTACAAATTATTTAATAACTTTAAGGAAAAAATGAGATCACAATGGAGAATTTCCACAGGGTCCACATGACAGGTGGCCAAGCCACCAGGGAGAAATATCCTTCCTTACCATTGTCTAAAAAAGAAATCCCTTAAGGCAGCTGTTCCCATCCTGTCCTTGTTACACAGCCAGAGTCCCCTGTGATAGGAAACGCCTGAACAAAATTTTGGGAAGATGTCATTTCCGATTAGTATAGCACCATTCAAAGGCACTGGATAATCTCTATATGCTTATTTTGGGTAAAATTCAAACAAAGTTTGGGGCTTAAAATCTTTTTTTCTGGTTGAATTAAGACAATGTGAAACCTCATGAAGGATCCCAAAATTCTAGGATATTGGCTAAGCAGAGTTGAAATTTACCAGTGTACTTACAAGTCTGCAAGATTTGTGAAATCAATTTCTACTTTTTAAATTATGCATTTATCAGGAAAATAAACTGTACATTTTGGATCAATTAGGTATATACTGTCATTGTCATATGAGTCATTTCAGCTAATCAAACGAACAGTAAAGAAAAAACTTAACCCAGTAAAAGCCAGCCTGATTATCCAGTTGATTGGAACAAAATTATTATAGCTCATCATAAAATTGTCAGAGGTAAAAGTGAAAATACAGGATGCCTCATTAGACTGGATTTTCAGATAAACAATGAATAAATTTTTACTTGTAGTATGTTCTGTGCAATATTTAAGTTGTTATAAATGGATTATGGTCGAAAATGAGACTATTATTTTCTGGCAAGCATGAGATGCTGGATATACTTCAGAGCAGGATGATAAATACAATTAAGGAGTAAACCAAACAGAACTGGGTGCTGGAAGCCTCTGGGTGAGAAAAGGCGGAAAAGGGTCTAGTTTGGTGGCATGGGCAGGGAAGCAGGATAATGAGTTTAAATCACTGAGTCATCTCCAAGAGATGCTCGGGAGACAGTTGCATGTAGGTCTGAAGACCAAAGGAAGAATATGGGCTGTAAGATACAATTTGTGAGTCATCTAGTTAGTTAGTTGGTAAGTGAAGTCCTCAGTGTATATGTTATCCTCTGGGAGAAACTTAGAGTCAGAAGATGTGAGGGTCTTGAGGGATCCAACTTCTATTTATGTAATTTATAAACTAAGCCTTAGTCTTATATTTAACCTATAGAGTCAAGGCTTCTTTTCGACTTTAAATAACTCATATATTTACCTTTTTCAAAATACATTCAGGAAAGAGGGAATATCAAGAGATAAATTTTATAAAAGTATTTGACAGTAAAAGTAATCAATATACACTACAGAAAATTTGTACAATACGACTGTACAAGAAACTAAAATTATTCATAATTCCATGTCAGGGTATAACCACTGTTAACATTCTGGGGGATTTATTTCTAGTCTGTTCTATTTATTGATTTTAAGAAATCAGTATCAAGTCAGTCATTGCGTATCTTTTATAATCTGATCTTTCACTTAAAATACTGGAAACATTTTCCCCATGTATTAAATATTCTTCTATATTATTTTAAGGTGCCATATTTAATCTTATATATGTGCCACGTGTATTTATGAAAGCGACTGAAAAACGAAAGATGGCCTATGTGCAGATCTTATTATCTGTTTATGTGAGAGATCTGTTCATTCATCAATTACCCTTTTACCATAGTTTATATACTTTGTACTCGGTTATTCCTACCTCTGTCTTGTGTTCTGATAGACTAAAGAAAATACAGGTCCATTTACTAGTGGTAACTAGAAGTCTGATAAAAAATGAAAGAATGGGATAGGACTGATAAAAAAGAGAAACAGTATACATAATTATTTTCTGATCTACTATAGCATATTCATTGCCAAATTTATATTAACTCCTGAGCATAAAAGTATGCACTGTACAATTTAACTCAGTATTTCATCAATTAGATCAGAGCTAGATCATTAAAACGCAAAATCAAATTCTATCTATAAGCATTACTCATCAGAATCCTAATGGCACAGACATGCTAAATAGTTGGTTCTGATAGTCATAAGAAAATGTGAATTAGGAAAAATCCTACTGAAGACAGACAGATTTTTTAAACTACAGAAGTTTATGCCTAAGCCACCCACCCCCAATTATTAGAATCAGCTTGTGTGACTTATTTTATAAACTACTAATTATTTTTGTTTTGCTTTTTTTTTCTATTTTGACTACTTGAAAGCTAAATGAAGTTAAAACTGTGTTATGGACAGGTCAATAAGAAGAGAAGATATTAACAAATTACAGTTCTAGTAATTCCCTATCTGATTTTCTGCCAAATTATGTGTACATAGGAACAAAGTTCTTATATACTTACATAGGAAGCAATGCTTGCAATAAATTTTTCTGTAACAATTAAATGGTGAAAATTACTAAAACATTATTTCAGAAATGAGGTCAGTACAAAGAAAGACTATTTAATAAATAAAGCTTCAGAGTGGAAGAGGTTATGTTGAAAATGAGTAAAAAAGAATACTGACTTCTCATCTGGATTTTAATACCAAATGATTTCATCATCATTTAAACTTTCCAAAGGTTCTACAGATTCTCCTACTATTTAGAAAGTGTTTTTAAAACATGTGCTAACTCACCACTTAAAGATTTTTTAGACAGTAGTTGTGTAGCCTTCAAAGTAGATCTTTAAAACAGAGAAGCAGAAGATTTAGTCCTTTTCCAAATAAGTTATCAGGCAGAAGCTATAACTGTTTCGGTTATGACCAAATCCTTCAGCGTACATTAACTCTACAGTGAGGCACATTTTGGTAATCTCTGTGGACCCTACCAAAATAGCTTAATCATGTTTCACAATGTCCAGATATCTGGAGAATTATGAATTATGATTCTTTATATTATACAACTGCTTTCCTAGGCTTGATCTCTCTTCTTGGATTGATTAATTTGAAAATGAGCACCACCACTGATTCCTTTAGTTGCAATATTTCTAGTCTATAAAGTCTCTGTAAACACTGAATTAGCAAATACTGAACCACTCATTTCAGTTCAGTTGCTCAGTCATGTCCGACTCTTTGTGAACCCATGGACTTCAGCACGCCAGGCCTCCCTGTCCACCACCAACTTCCAGAGCATGTTCAAACTTATGTCCTTCGAGTCTGTGATGCCATCCAACCACCTCATCCTCTGTCATCCCCTTCTCCTCCCGCCACCAATCTCTTTTAGCATCAGGGTCTTTTCCAATGAGTTGCATCAGGTGGCCAGAGTATTGGGAGCTTCAGCTTCAGCATCACTCTTTCCAATGAACACTCAGGACTAATTTCCTTTAGGATGGACTGGTTGGATCTCCTTGCAGTCCAAGGGACTCCAAGAGTCTTCTCCAACACCACAGTTCTAAAACATCAATTCTTTGGTGCTCAGCTTTCTTTATAGTCCAACTCTCACATCCGTACATGACCACTGAAAACCATAGCTTTGACTAGATGGACCTTTGTTGGCAAAGTAATGTCTCTGCTTTTTAATATGCAGTCTAGGTTGGTCATAGCTTTTCTTCCAAGGAGCAAGTGTCTTTTAATTTCATGGCTGAACCACTGCTCTACCACTGCTCCTATGGAAAATTCAGAATTGGGATCCTACAAGTCTCTGGTTACATTTCCATCAAGCAATTATTAGTCTTTTTATGTGAGTTTTTGTTTAAAGATACCTTATTCAATATATACTGTTGATCATTAATATCGAACTCAAGGCTATAACTCAGAGCCTTGAGTTATAACTCAAGCACTATAGCTCAGCACTGTAACTCATGCATAAACAAAGTTAATCTAGCAAGAACATTCTCTGTGAAAGCTACCTCATAGCTTTTGTTCTTAAGAACACTGGATAGCACCTACCCACAGATGCACATGAACTTCACCAAGCTGCTACTAATGGCAGATTTCATTTAAC
Organism: Redunca redunca; assembly: GCA_006410935.1. Lineage (NCBI taxonomy): Eukaryota > Metazoa > Chordata > Mammalia > Artiodactyla > Bovidae > Redunca > Redunca redunca. Next base: position 774,149 of record SJYQ01003044.1, on the reverse strand, counting down.
CTGAGTTATCCAGACTGCTCAGGCCCCTTCCCCTTCTACTCTGATGAGTTCTTTATGTAATATGTCCTAATGACCACGATTGCACTGTCAACAACAAAGGAGAAAGAAGGCTCAGAATAACCCCCTGGCAGTAAATAAGTCTTGAAAGAGAATATTTTGATGCAGCCCATCTGATATCCATTTTGACATAGTCTTCTAATATAGACAAGTAAATATAAAACTTTTTTTTAATGACCAAATAGTGGGTATAATGCACATCTCTGGTCCTCATCCATCCTGTGTCCCATCTGGGGGTCTTGTCAGGCTTATGGTGATGCTCAGGCATAAAGCTATAATGACTTTCAGGCATGCACAATGCTTACAAATAAGGTAAGTGCTAAAACTGCTTCAAGATCCTGATTTCAATTCTTTTGGATAAATACACATAAGATGGGCTGTTGGGTCATATGGTAGTTCTATTTCTAATTTTTTGAGGAAGGTCCATATTGTTTTTCATACCAGGTGCACCATTTTGCATTCTCACTGACACACTAACAGTGTATACGAATTCCAACTTCTCATTAAAAAGCCCAGACCAGAAAATGAACTGAACTTCACTTAACTTTTGGGAGAACACTTCAAAACGTTCCTCTGAGGATAGGGCAACAGCAAACATTCACTTAAATACCAAAATATATCTAGAGTTTAGCTTGGAAAAATCTCAGCT
>SJYQ01003044.1:747403-773318 GCA_006410935.1 Redunca redunca | reverse complement strand
TATTTATTTCTTTATTGAAACCAAATGAGCTTACCTATACACAAGGCTCAAGATGGCATGGGAAATCAATTTCACGAGTCAATTCCCAAAGATTGATGCCATGCTCTAATTATAACCTTCAGTTCAGTTCAGTTCAGTTGCTCAGTCCTGTCTGCCTCTTTGCAACCCCATGAATCACAGCATGCCAGGCCTCCCTGTCCATCACCATCTCCTGACTTTACACAAACTAATGTCCATCGAGTTGGTGATGCCATACAACCATCTCATCCTCAGTCATCCCCTTCTCCGCCTGCCCACAACCCCTCCCAGCATCAAGGTCTTTTCCAATGAGTCAACTCGTCGCATCAGGTGGCCTAAGTATTGGAGTTTCAGCTTCAGCATCAGTCCTTTCAATGAACACCCAGGACTGATCTCCTTTAGGATGGAGTGGTTTGATCTCCTTGCAGTCCAAAGGACTCTCAAGAGTCTTCTCCACCACCACAGTTCAAAAGCATCAATTCTTCAGCGCTCAGCTTTCTTCACAGTCCAATTCTTACATCCATACATGACCACTGGAAAAACCATAACCTTGACTAGATGGACCTTTGATGGCAAAGTAATGTCTCTGCTTTTTTTTTTTTTTAAGCTATCTAGGTTGGTCATAACTTTCCTTCCAAGGAGTAAGCATCTTTTAATTTCATGGCTGCAATCAACATCTGCAGTGATTTTGGAGCCCCCCCAAAATAATCTGACACTGTTTCCACTGTTTCCCCATCTATTTCCCATGAAGTGATGGGAGCAGATGCCATGATCTTAATTCTCTGAATGTTGAGCTTTAAGCCAACTTTTTCACTCTCCTCTTTCACTTTCATCAGGAGGCTTTTTAGTTCCTCTTCACTTTCTGCCATAAGGGTGCTGTTATCTGCATATCTCAGGTTATTGATATTTCTCCCGGCAATCTTAATTCCAGCTTGTGCTTTTTCCAGTCCAGCGTTTTTCATGATGTACTCTGCATAGAAGTTAAATAAGCAGGGTGACAATATACAGCCTTGACGTACACTCCTTTTCCTATTTGGAACCAGTCTGTTGTTCCATGTCCAGTTCTAACTGTTGTTTCCTGACCTGCATATAGGTTTCTCAAGAGAGAGGTCAGGTGGTCTGGTATTCCCATCTCTTTCAGAATTTTCCACAGTTTATTGTGATCCACACAGTCAAGGCTTTGGCATAGTCAATAAAGCAGAAATAGATGTTTTTCTGGAACTCCTTGCTTTTTCGATGATCCAGCGGATGTTGGCAATTTGATCTCTGGTTCCTCTGCCTTTTCTAAAACCAGCTTGAACATCAGGAAGTTCAAGGTTCACGTATTGCTGAAGCCTGGCTTGGAGAATTTCGAGCATTACTTTACTGGCATGTGCTGCTGCTGTTGCTGTGTCACTTCAGTCGTGTCCGACTCTGTGTGACCCCATAGATGGCAACCCACCAGGCTCCTCTGTTCCTGAGATTCTTCCAGGCAAGAATACTGGAGTGAGTGGCAATTACTTTGTCCTACTAGTGTGTGAGATGAGTGCAATTGTGTGGTGGTTTGAGCATTCTTAGGCATTGCCTTTCTTTGGGACTGCAATGAAAACTGACCTTTTCCAGTCCTAGGGCCACTGCTAGTTTTCCAAATTTGCTGGCATATTGAGTGCAGCACTTTCACAGCATCATCTTTCAGGATTTGAAACAGCTCAACTGGAATTCCATCACCTCCACTAGTTTTGTTTGTAGTGATGCTTCCTAAGGCCCACTTGACTTCACATTCCAGGATGTCTGGCTCTAGATGAGTGATTACACCATCGTGATTCTCTGGGTCGTGAAGATCTTTTCTGTACAGTTCTTCTATGTATTCTTGCCACCTCTTCTTAATATCTTCTGCTTCTGTTAGGTCTATACCATTTCTGTCCTTTATCGAGCCCATCTTTGCATGAAATGTTCCCTTGGTATCTCTCATTTTCTTAAAGAGATCTCTAGTCTTTCCCATTCTGTTCTTTTCCTCTATTTCTTTGCATTGATCCCTGAGGAAGGCTTTCTTATCTCTCTGTGCTATTCTTTGGAACTCTGCATTCAGATGCTTATATCTTTCCTTTTCTCCTTTGCTTTTCACTTCTCTTCTTTTCACAGCCATTTGTAAGGCCTCCCCAGACAGCCATTTTGCTTTTTTGCATTTCTTTTCCATGGGGATGGTCTTGATCCCTGTCTCCTGTACAATGTCACAAACCTCCATCCATAGTTCATCAGGCACTCTATCTATCAGATCTAGTCCCTTAAATCTATTTCTCACTTCCACTGTATAATCATAAGGAATTTGATTTAGGTCATTCCTGAATGGTCTAGTGGTTTTCCCTACTTTCTTCAATTTAAGTCTGAATTTGGCAATAAGGAGTTCATGATCTGAGCCACAGTCAGCTCCCAATCTTGTTTTGCTGACTATATAGAGCTTCTCCATCTTTGGCTGCAAATAATATAATCAATCTGATTTCGGTGTTGACCATCTGGTGATGTCCATGTGCAGAGTCTTGTGTTGTTGGAAGAGGGTGTTTGCTATGACCAGTGTGTTCTCTTGGTAAAACTCTATTAGCCTTTGCCCTGCTTCATTCTGTACTCCAAGGGCAAATTTGCCTGTTACTCCAGGTGTTTCTTGACTTCGTACTTTTGCATTCCAGTCCCCTATAATGAAAAGGACAGCTTTTTTGGGTGTTAGTTCTAAAAGGTCTTGTAGGTCTTCATAGAACCTTACTGCTCTATAAATATTCCCACTCCCCTTGGAAACTACGTAAGATTTTGGAGAGATTGGTTCCATATCAAGACCAGAAAGAGAAGTTTCAGAAATGACTTTATGGCTACAACAGAATACAGCAAAAATGATGTGGCGTAATGGACTGTTTACATTTGCCATCTTAGGATAAAGGCATTTGAATTTTTCTGTTTTGAAAAAATGGTATGTTTTTATTTGCCAGGAAGTAGGCATGCATTTTCATTAGGGATATTGTTGGAAGAGTCCCACAAAGACAAACATCTGCATCATTACCACTACTGTCAGAAAAATTCTATGGCATGCAAAGCAGTGAATGCCACTTGTCTCAGGCAGCAGAGATGCTAACTCATTAAAAAGCCCAGACCTGAAAATGAACTGAAATTCATTTAACTTTTGGGAGTGATATGCCAGGTTTAATTATAGAATGTAAGAAGAAAGACACCAAAATGCAATATTTTTCATGTGAAAATATTTCATAAGACATTTTCTCTCTGAAAGAAAAAGTAGGTCAGTTTTATCAATGTGGAAGATGAGTTGAATCTGAATACATAATTAACCTGTCCTTAGGCATGACAAAAACATGCCTTTGTATTTCCATATCCTTCAAATTAAATCGTATAGGAATCTAACTTTGGAAAGAAGGGTGGAGTGGAAATGCTCAGAAAGTTTTATTTAGGCTGAAGTGCTTCATTGCTATCTACCCTTAATCAGGTAAATGCTATCAATCTAGATTGATGTGAAGGATCTTTCTCAGCCACTGATTATTCCCATCACATTGCTTGTTTATTTTTATCAGAGATAATTATCAGCATAACTCAGCATCAAAGGAAAACAACCTGATTCCATGCCTGGTTCAAACTATATAGTGTCCTCTTTATTTTCTTACTTCCTATATAAATGTAGATTGAAAAAAGAATAAGGTTGTGTAGTTACTTCTGCCCTCTGCTAAGCAAATTATCATGTGTACTATAAAATTAAAGACATTTTACATTAATATGAACAATAAAATGAAAAGCCCATATACCTGTCAATTTACCAGGCTTATTTTTTGAAGTTGAGTGGTCTCTTCTGCTGTCTAATGAGACTAGAGATGCTTACTTATAATATCTACATAGTTTTCATTATCTTACATAAAGACAAAGAAATCAAAACCCCAGCACAGTGACTGAGCAGTGGAAAGGAGGGGTGGAGTCAGTGATAGCTGTGGGATATCGAGAACATCTGTGGAGAAACCAGAAGTGTTCTCTGGCAGCTGTCAGGGTAGGTCCTGATGTGGTGTCATCACACACATGGTCAGGATGGAGAGCGCCCAAAATATCCACTCCTGCGCAACAAAGTGACCCTGAAACTCAGCAAGGTTTGGAGTTCACAGCAGAGTGTTTTATGGAGCTGTGAGAAGAGAAACAGGCTGCTGTTCTCTGGCTCGTAGATGAGGAGATGAACTGCAAGAGCTATTCCTCTGTGATCTCCACCCTGTAAGGGCAGATGACAAGAAACTGCCCTCCTCTACACAAGAGGAAGTGCAGCCTTCCAGACAGTGGAGAATGTTTCTTCTGTAAAGAGGCTGAGTCACAAAACCGTGGCCACGATTCACCTTGAGCTGTTAGGATTGTTGCCTGTGTCTCTCCACCTGGGGCATGAGTCACTGTGGACCATTTCTTAGATGTTTTCTAAATTCAATATTATGATAATCATGGGCCAGGTAAGAAGATATCAGACGGTCTTAATCTAATTCACCAATTCACCAGTGTTAAATAAAAGAGTGTGTGTGNGGGGGGGGGGGTGGGGGAGGGGGGGGGTTTGAGGCGATGATTGGTAACAGCTGACAAGAAAAATAAATCTTCCTTTCTTGAAATTACATATAATAAAAGCCCATATTTGTTTCTATAATGTAGACATATTCTTCAAAGACTAACTGTAATAAAGATGAAAGGATTCTCTCACTTTTGATTATTTTTACATAAATTAAACTTCAGGGTATTAAATAGATACAAAGCTTTATAAAAATGGAAATAATCAGAATACTCTATCAAGAGTTGTAGGTACTTAATTACATTTGAATATGGTTCAATTAGATTGCTAAGTAACTGACTTCGCAATTCTTTTTGCTATGTTCCTTTGGAAAACTATTAAAGCATTTTTCTGACTTTTTATTATAGTTTTCTTACTGTTATTTCTTTTTTTGTAATCTAGTATTGTTATTCACACAAATTACGTTTTTAAACTTTTTTTAGTTTAAATTCTATTGTTTCAGTTAGGGAGCACTCAGACGGAAATAACAAAAGAAGTAATTCAAAATGGCTCAAACCAGATGGTTCCCAAATGGTGCTGCAGGATGGAATCACCGGGGAATCCTTAAAATATACTCATGTCTGGCTTCCTACCCAACACTCTTATCAAACTTCAGTGGGGTGAGAGCCGGGCATTAGGATTTTTTTTAAGTGCTCCAGGTAATTGTCATTGTGCAGCAAAATTTGGCAACCATGGGCTCAAGCACTGAGAATAGCTAGTAAGAAGAAATTTCAAGGTGAGGTGAATCTAGACAGTACAGAGTCTTCATCTCGTCATCAGAGACCCAGGAGTTTACTCCTCTGGCATGCTCAGCATGTCAGCTTTGTCTTTTGGAGGCCTGTTCTCTTTGTAATCCTCAAATGACTGTTACAGTTTCAAAAATTATATCCAGACAGGATAGTATCCAGTAGAAAAGAGGGAATTACTTGCTCAGATGTCTTTTTTTAATAGCATTGATATCTTTCTCAGAAACTCGTTGCTGGACTTTGACTCATGCCACTTAGGCTAGATTAGGGTCACTTTCCCATCTCGCTGGACTTCCCTGGTGGCTCAGACAGTAAAGCAACTGCCTACAATGCAGGAGACCTGGGTTTGATCCCTGGGTTGGTAAGATCCCCTGGAGAAGGAAATGGCAACCCACTTCAGTACTCTCGCCTGGAAAATCCCGTGGACGGAAGATCCTAGTAGGCTACAGTCCATGGGGTTGCAAAGAGCTGGACATGACTGAGTAACTTCACTTTACCACCTTGCTAAACTAATCACTCACAAGGGGAATACCCCTGTGGCATCTGACTTGTATTGACCCTTCTAGCTGGGGCTTGGATCCCTCTTTCCTGAGTCCTACTTGGGCCAGGAGTAAACAGGTAGGGTGCAGCACAGGAAGGAAACTGTATTTCTGCCAGTTAGAGAGACGTGAGGGAAGTTGTTTGGTAGGAAGCCTCGAGGATCTGCTGGGCTGCTTTTTTGCATTTTCTACTTCACAGCATGCCATCTACCTCGACTGATTTCCTCTTGTGCAAGACTTCTGTGCATTTTTCCCTTACACCCCTTTCTTTCCATGAACAGTATGCTCCATAAACATGAGAAATCAGGAAGACGTCAGGGCTCAGAGGAATACCACCTAGAATGTCTCATTCTCAAAAAATGCTTCCGTGATAGAAGGCTTATTATAGTAATTTTTCATTCTTTTCGGTTTACACTTTTCTAGTACTTGCAACCTACCCTCTTCACACCCAGAAATGTGTAAAAAACTTTCGCTGCATGCATCTTATATTGCCAACTTAACATATTAGTAGTATTTCAACTTTCACTTAAGCATACTTCAGATTTACAGGCCACATGAACATACTTATCTCTGAAGTGTTACTACACTGAGAGCAGAGCAAGGGAAAGCTGGAAACAGCTATTTTAAGCCCCCTGTGGTGAAATTACGGATGGTTAGCAACTTGACTGCACCTTGGTAACTTTTCTTCCCTCTGATAATGCTGAAGTTGCCTCCCACAAGATTGTAATAATAATTATGGGAGGTCATTCACCTAGGAGCAAGGTAATCACTCACGAAGTTATTCCAACATGTCAGTGTTTTGTCTACTCAAGGATAAAGACACACTAGCCCTGCTGATAATGAAAGAAACTGATGGAGTTACACAACTGTGTGTTATTTGTCTTTTGGTATCATTTGGGGTCAAAGTTGCCAGGATCTAATTGATTCAGAAACTAAAAAAGTGGCTAGTAATATCTCACTGAACTGTCCTCTGACAAGACAGATCAGAAATGCTACCTGCCACAGCACTCAGCAGACCCACTGCTGAGCTTTAGATTACTAAGAGAGCATATACAACCTACTGGATGAGATCCCTGGAGGCAGCACATGCCTCTGGGCTGGCTTCACCAGGGGCTCCGATCAACCATAAGGGCTGTTAAGTCGCAGGACAGGCGCACCCTTTAGGAAACCCTAGAGAAGACACTGTCTCCAAGGTCAAAAACCTACTCACTGTATCTCAACTGCTCTGCACTTGACAACTTAGGGAGACTGATACAGATGTGATACCCAGTCTAAACAATGACACAATTCCCAGCAAAAAGCTGCAAGGTGAAGCATAAGGAGAACTGGAGGTGGCCTAAATTGTGGCTTAGGTGGAGAAAGGATGCTGGCATTCAGCAATGCAAATGTTTTCTGGTCCCACATAAACAGAGCATTCAATCTGATTAGAGGATTCCTCGGTGGGGGCCATTCTGTGGACACCTGGATGGTCACGGTGTTTAGTGTGCTGTGTATAGAGTCATCCCCAGGTAGAGGGCACTGTACTCCGTAAGAGCACCATGGGATGTGCTTGGTAAAGAGTCTCAGAAGTTTAAGTCAAAAACCAAATCTGCTGGCCTCTTTCAATTTTTTAAAATTCACCTTTCAAGTATCCTCAAATAGCCATATCGTTAATTTTAAAACTGCTGGGGATCATTTCACTGAATAACACACTTTGGAAGATTCTAAGAAGTTGATAGCCATACAATAGTATTTTGTTGTTGTTTAGTCACTAAGTCGTGTCTGACTTTTTTGTGATTCCATGGACTGTAGCCCACCAGACTCCTCTGTCTATGGGATTTCCCAGGCAAGAATACTGGAAAGGGTTGCCATTTCCTTCTCCAGGGGATATTCCCAACCCAGGGATGGAACTCATGTATCCTGCACTAGCATGTGGATTCTTTACCAATGCACCACCTGAGAAGCCCAAAACAGTATATGCATTGCTATCAATTTAAACAACTATTCAGCTCAGTTCAGTTGCTCAGTCGTGTCCAACTCTCTGCGGCCCCATGAATCGCAGCATGCCAGGCCTCCCTATCCATCACCATCTCCTGGATTTCACTCAAACTCACATCCCTTGAGTTGGTGATGCCATCCAGCCATCTCATCCTCAGTCGTCCCCTTCTCCTCCTGCCCCCAATCCCTCCCAGCATCAGAGTCTTTTCCAATGAGTCAACTCTTCGCATGAGGTGGCCAAAGTACTGGAGTTTCAGCTTTAGCATCATTCCTTCCAAAGAATACCCAGGGTTCATCTCCTTTAGAATGGACTGGTTGGATCTCCTTGCAGTCCAAGGGACTCTCACGAGTCTTCTCCAACACCACAATTCAAAAGCATCAATTCTTCGGCGCTCAGCTTTCTTCACAGTCCAACTCTCACATCCATACATGACCACAGGAAAAACCATAGCCTTGACTAGACGGACCTTTGTTGGCAAAGTAATGTCTCTGCTTTGCAATATGCTATCTAGGTTGGTCATAACTTTTCTTCCAAGGAGTAAGCGTCATAATTTCATGGCTGCAGTCACCATCTGCAGTGATTTTGCAGCCCACAAAAATAAAGTCTGACACTGTTTCCACTGTTTCTCCACCTATTTCCCATGAAGTGATGGGACCAGATGCCATGATCTTTGTTTTCTGAATGTTGAGCTTCAAGCCAACTTTTCTACTCTCCTCTTTCACTTTCATTAAGAGGCTTTTGAGTTTCTCTTCACTTTCTGCCATAAGGGTGGTGTCATCTGCATATCTGAGGTTATTGATATTTCTCCCAGCAATCTTGATTCCAGCTTGTGCTTCATCCAGGCCCGCGTTTCTCATGATGTACTCTGCATATAAATTAAATAAGCAGGGTGACAATATACAGCCTTGACGTATTCCTTTTCCTATTTGGAACCAGTCTGTTGTTCCATGTCCAGTTCTAACTGTTGCTTCCTGACCTGCAAATAGGTTTCTCAAGAAGCAGGTCAGGTGGTCTTGTATTCCCAACTCTTTCAGAATTTTCCACAGTTTATTGTGATCCACTATACAGCTACTAAGAGCCTAATTCAATTGAATTATTCCTTATGCAATTTTTTTTTTCTTCAGTCTAAGAGAAGGTCACATTTGAATACTCTTAAATCTGGCTCGTGGGTTACTGAGAGTAAGTGGACATGAATTATATAACTGTGTTGTACATAAAACAATCACACAAAATAGAAAATTATAGAATCAAATGTTTCTAGTAAGCATTTCTCATAAACTTTGGAGTTCTTCATGGAGAAGAAATAACTAGATGATTTAAAGGAAGGGACACCATGCTGTAAGGGAAAAGTTAAAAGAAACGATGTTTAAATCAGGAAGAAGAAACTTGCCTGTTTCAAGGCTCCAGGAACTGCTAAATCCTAATTTGTGGTCTCTCTTAGAATGTCAGTGTACATAGTATTGCCTCTCTGTGATAAATGCACAATATGACATACAAAATGTTATGGGAAATCCAGTCCTATTCTTAGCACAATTGGTGCTTCTGTGCCTATTAGAAAAAGCTGGCCCTTCCTCAAGACACAGCCATCTGCCAGGAAATTGTAATAATATTTAAATTCAGGACAACCACAAAATTGAATGGTGCACCTAAAAAGTTCAGTGCACATTTTTATATGGTACTCTTGAGACGTTCAGCAGACTAACTAATGTAAATATACTCTCCTTTTCAATAAAAAGAAGGGTGAATTCTGCTATCCCTATAACAACTGACGTTACATACAAAAAGTGCCCAGAAGTACTGGGCAGAGGGTGAAGGACAAGCAGTTGCTGCAAAATAAGCAGGAGTGGGGAGCACAGCAAACAGAGAGATCTCGAGAAAGGTTCTAAAAGTACACTAAATTATAACCAGCATCACAAACACCTACCACGCTTGGCACCATCATCGATGGCCTACTGGGAGGCCACAAAGGAAGACAAAGCCCTCTGTAACTAGACACTGTGAGCAGGAGGCAACTCTCCAAGTTTCAGCTGAGCCATTATGGCAAGGCTGTGTGGAGATATGTTATGAACTTCACCAAGAGCTCCTCCAGCTACTAGCTGCATACTGAAAGTTAGTATTTCTTTGCATAGGGTATAATATTTTTGTTGCACTATCATAGGTTCATTCAGATTCACTAATTTCGAGCCTAAATTACTGTTGTACCTGAAAAGTGTACATGTAATACGTCTGCATCATTTTAGGCTGCAAATAAGGATTCTAAGGAATTATGTGTATACTTTAGGAAAGGTCAATGGAAAATTCTGCTGTAAATGGAGAAAGCATTCATATAAAAAATGATCTAAGCCCCAAGGTCAGAAACACAGGACTGCTACATTAAAAAAGAAGAGGAGGAGCCACTATCATACACAGAATTAAAGAACCTTAGGTAAAAACAGAGTGGAGGTGGGCTGGAGGGGAGTGCACCCATCTCATTCTGTTTCTTTCCCTCTTCCAGACACTAACAGGTAAAGGCTTTGGGAGAACGGAAGGTAAAGAGAATATATCAGTGGTTACTAGGCTTTCAGAAGCCAAGTGAATGGAGAAGTGGAGAAGAGTGGGAAACAGGAAATGTCCCTCAGAGTTAACACAGCATATAGTTTATGTTATTTATTTCCTAAATAACTTGCTCCATTAATATAAAATTACATATGTTGAATTGCAACATCTGAAATGATATCTCTAAAAGGTTATTCCTCTAGTAGGACTAATAGAGGGATTATTAAGTAAATCAACAAGCTTAATTACAAGGCAACTACTTCTGAACCCAGTTAAATAGCTTTATATATTCAAATTAGCCATTGAATTAAGGAAAACTCTCCTTTTGCTTCTTTACTAATATGTACATTGACACACTTCCCAGGTGACTCAGTGATAAAGACTGGTGTGTGTGTGTCAGTCTTTCACATAACCCTTCGCAACCCCACGGACGCCAGGCTTCTCTATCTATGGGATTTTCCAGGCAAGAATACTGGACTGGTTGCCATTTCCTTCTCCAAAGCAGTGATAAAGAATCTGCCTGGAATTCAGCAGACAAAGGATATGTGTGTTCGACCCCTGGGTCAGGAAGATTCCCTGAAGAAGGAAATGGCAACCCACTCCAGTATTCTTGCCTGGGAAATCTCACAGACAGAGAAGCCTGGTGGGCTACACAGTCCATGGAATAGCAAAGGGTCAGACACAACTTAGCAAGTGAAAATCAAAACAATGTACATTGATACCAAACACACTGAAATATAGTTCAATAAGCATATGTTTTTCTAGTAATTGAAAATACTGCTTTCCTCAAAGGAAACCAATATTTGTAAACATATGAACATTTAACATTAAATAAATAAATAGCCAGATAAATGATCAACTTTTAAGTCTTTTGCCTGTAAACTCATATCTAATTAAGCATCCATTGTAAAACATCTCTCAAAATTATATATAAGTATTTGATGGTCAAAAACTTTCTGGAATCTTATAATAAATGAACAAATGTCAACATTTAAATCACTAGAAATTCAATGACTGAAAAATATTTTATCTTCTACAGAATGCAAATGTTTTAAGAAACATAATCACAGTCAATATTTATTTTTCTCATTATTAGATCATTGTAACTAGCTAACTAAAGATAGAATAAATGTTATGGGAGTTTTTTTAAGCTATTAACATCACAGGGTCTAATTTTAATTATACAGAAATTCAAATTGGGGAAATTCATATGTGTAGTCACATGTTCAAATATTTGGACACTTCAATCTGTCTTTGCATTTGGCAATGCAACTACTACTAAAGTTGTAATTATAATAAGTCAATTTCATTCGCTTTTATTTTTATACCATGATGACTAAATCATATTTTATATGGATTCCTTATTACCCAAGTTTATTCATTCTAAGACGAAAATCTGAACATCAGGTATGATGCAGAGCGGGGCCCTGTGGGGCTCCTAGGCATGAAGGTCTCTTTGTCCCCTGTTTCCTATAGGCAAGACTCCAGACTTCAGGACCTGAGTTCCAAAGGGCAGAACAGTTCCTAGTCAAAGGAGAAGCAGCCTGGAAACCATGTGAGGCAAGATTAAAGGACCAGATAATCTCATCAAGATTAGGAGACTGATCACCTAAGACCCTGCACACACCCTGTTCTTGTCAGCAACCTCACCATTTGGAAACTGCAGAAGAAAAAATACAAGACTCTTTTACTGCCTTGATCCTTTTCACATATTCCTCCCCAGACTATATAACCTCTCACGAGGTGGGGGGAGGAACGGAACAGTTCTTGAGGTGCTAGCCTACTGTGTTTCCTCTTTGCCTTTCAAAGTAATAAAGCCACTCTTTCCTTCTCCTCCATAACTCTGTCTCCATTTTTCTGTTTGGCATTGGCCCACAGAGAGCCAAGATTTTGGCAACAGGTATAATTCAGCAATTCTTTTACTTTTAAGTCCTTAAGTCATGGAGATCTTGACAATTCCTCCCTCAGCTGTAGTTCTGTGATACAATTAATCAAGGCAAAAGAACATTCTAAATGGATTTCTTCTTTAACTATTGTTTGAATAATTGCCTATGCTTGACAAGGTATTTTGCATGAAGTATCAACAGTGTGATTTAAATCATACTCATGATTACAAACTCTTCAACCACAGTAATTACTACATTACTGACCTCTCATGGGACTATCTTCAAACATTTAAAGTATTTATTATTGATAAGTTCTACCGAACTATTATAGGGCCTCCATAATTTTCTAAGTCCTTTAATTTCTTCCAACTTAATTATTTGGATATATTATTTATTGAAATATAAGCGACATGAGTCTTTGTCATATCTGGAGGAAGGACATATTTTATAGCTTGTTGACACAAGTCTAATTTACTTAGCTAATGTCTGGCAATACCAATTCTCTCAATGTGCGGTGATAGTTATTTAATCTCTATCCTAGACACAAAAGTAACTGCTGTCCCATCTGTGAGGAAATTGAATGATGTTCAAAGAAATTTTTAATAGAACCCCGTTATAATTCACTTTCCGAAATAAGGAGTCAAAAGTACCCGGCAGTTAAGTAAGTAGTCACAGAGTAATTTTAACAGAATACTCTTTCAATCAGAAACTTCAGGAGGTAGTATTCTTTAATTTCACTACACAGCCAGTAACCTTTCCCACGTTGACTCCATATGAGTTTGTAGTTCTCAGAATAGTTAGCCCTGCATATTCTTTAAGAAACATGTGCTACAGCCTCATCATCTTTGTGTAATTGCATGCCTACTGATATTTCCAAGTGGACAGGATCTAAAAATTGTATATCAAGGTGTGTGGAGAAAACGATTTCAAGAAATCAGTGAAAGAGAAATAATCCATTCTACTGGGTGTTCCAGAGAGGCTAATTTCCCTTTCTTTTCTTGACCTTAAAGAAAGAGGAACATTATTATATTTAATGCAGAAGGTACACATCTGTCCACTATCATCAAGGTGATAGTTTTGTGAGCTATCCAGAAGTCCATGGTTTTCCATTACTGGTATTTCTGGCAAGTCCCATCTTTCCAGTAGCAATACAGAGGAGAGGAAGAGAGTGTGTGACAGCAAGGCCTTAATGGTTTACTGAGTTGCTTTTGTTGTTGTCTAGTTAGTTCTTTGTTTATTTGATTTTTATATTTGTGTATGTCTTTGCATAGACCCTGAGAAACTTGGAAGATGGCTTTAAAAATGACTGTTGACAAAAAAAAGACTGCCATCAGAAACAGACCTAGAGACAGAGAAAACAAACTTATGGCTACCAAAGGGGAAGGGGCCAGGGGAGGGATAAATTAGGAGTTTTGGGTTAAATTATATACACTACTTGTTGTAAAATAGATACCCAACAAGCATCTACTCTATAGCACAGGGAACTATACTCAGTGTTTTATAATAATCTACAAGGGAAATGAATAGGAAAAAAATAGATATCTATGTACATATAACGGAATCATTTTGCTGCACAGCTGAAACTAACATCAACATTGAAAGCAACTACGCTTCAATAAAAATTATTAATNTTTTCCATTACTGGTATTTCTGGCAAGTCCCATCTTTCCAGTAGCAATACAGAGGAGAGGAAGAGAGTGTGTGACAGCAAGGCCTTAATGGTTTACTGAGTTGCTTTTGTTGTTGTCTAGTTAGTTCTTTGTTCATTTGATTTTTATATTTGTGTATGTCTTTGCATAGACCCTGAGAAACTTGGAAGATGGCTTTAAAAATGACTGTTGACAAAAAAAAAGACTGCCATCAGAAACAGACCTAGAGACAGAGAAAACAAACTTATGGCTACCAAAGGGGAAGGGGCCAGGGGAGGGATAAATTAGGAGTTTTGGGTTAAATTATATACACTACTTGTTGTAAAATAGATACCCAACAAGCATCTACTCTATAGCACAGGGAACTATACTCAGCGTTTTATAATAATCTACAAGGGAAATGAATAGGAAAAAAATAGATATCTATGTACATATAACGGAATCATTTTGCTGCACAGCTGAAACTAATATCAACATTGAAAGCAACTATGCTTCAATAAAAATTATTAATTAATTGATTAATATGACTGCTGTTTCTTGCTTATTAACTGGTAGGACTGGATGTTGTGATTTCACCTCCAGTTGCTGGCAATTTGGGAATGGAGAGCAAAGGAATTTTTGGCTGGACTTTAGCCAGTTGGCCAAGTCTGGGATGTGCTATTGCTGATTTATGGGAAACAGCAGCAGAGAGAAAATGCAATTCAAAAGTTTTCAAGTATCAGGCTTAATAAATATTAGGGGTCTCTTATGACTAACAGGCACAAATGAGGATACAATGTAGTTCTGGAAGATAAGATTACCGGTAACAGGTTTCTTTTCTCTTTATCAAGGAAAGCAAGCCTTCTCCCTAAAGTTGTGGCTATTGGTTGAAATGGCTTCCCTGTATGTAGAGCTGAGGCTTCCCCAGTGGTTCAGCAGTAAAGAATCTGCCTGCAATGCAGGAGCCGCAGGAGACATAGGTTCAATCCCTGGGTCAGGGAAATGCCCTATAGGAGGCATGGCAACCCACTCCAGTACCCTTGCCTGGAGAATCCCATGCATGGAGGAGCCTGGTGGGCTACAGTCCATAAGGTTACAAAGAGTGGACACGACTGAAGCAACTTAGCACACACACGCACTCTAACTTAGAAAAGGACTATGGACACAATCAGAGAAGGCAATGGCACCCCACTCCAGTACTCTTGCCTGGAAAATCCGATGGACGGAGGAGCCTGGTAGGCTGCAGTCCATGGGGTCGCTAAGAGTCGGACACGACTGAGCGATTTCACTTTCACTTTTCACTTTCATGCATTGGAGAAGGAAATGGCAACCCACTCCAGTGTTCTTGCCTGGAGAATCTCAGGGACAGGGGAGCTTGGTGGGCTGCCGTCTCTGGGGTCGCACAGAGGCAGACATGACTGAAGCGACTTCGCAGCAGCAGCAGCAGCATCAGCATGGACACATTTGAATAGACACACATATGTGTGATATATCCTTCAAGACTTTCTAAAGCTTGATCTTAAAAACACTAAATTAAAACAGAAGCAGACTCACAGATCTAGAAAACAAATTAGTGGTTACCAGAAGGTAGAGAGGTTGGATAAGGTGAAATATAGGTGAAGGGGATTAAGATATACAATTTTATAGAAGGCATAAAATAAATAAGTTACAAGATTGTAGTATGCAATATATAGCCCTGAGAATATAGCCAATACTTTATAACTTTGGAGTATAATCTATAAAAATATCAAATCACTATGTTGTGCACCTGAAACTAATATTATAAATCAGCTATAGTTCCCCCAAAACCCTAAGTTATTCCAGAAGGGACTCAAAATTTCTGGGAATGTCATAGCTGTTTTGGTGATATAATGCCAATGGCAGCCCACTCCAGTGCTCTTGCCTGGAAAATCCCATGGACGGAGGGGCCTGGTGGGCTGCAGTCCACGGGGTCACTAAGAGTCGGACATGACTGAGCAACTTCACTTTCACTTTTCACTTTCATGCATTGGAGAAGGAAATGGCAACCCACTCCAGTGTTCTTGCCTGGAGAATCCCAGGGACGGGGGAGCCTGGTGGGCTGCCGTCTATGGGGTCGCACAGAGTCGGACATGACTGAAGCAACTTAGCAGCAGCGGCAGCAGCAGCAGCATGCCATGATTAGTAACTAAATTTCTACACTGCCTTCTGGAAATTTGTATAATAAATATATGATATAATGCATTATGAAAACACCATGCATTGTCTCATGCTAAATGAAGCAAAGAAAATAACTGGAAGCAAAAATTTTAAATAATGCTGTTGGCATACATGGAACATGATATGAAGAGGAATTATGGAAATGGAATCATGATGCAATTTTCCAATTATTTTAGCTCATTACCAATAAGTAGTGAAACAAATGTTTCACTGTTTCCACATTTCAGAATATTCTGTTTCTGCCACTATTCACAACAAGTGAAACCAGATCAGACTAGGAATCATGAAATTTGATTCTATACTAATTCAGGCTCTAACTAGCTTGAAAGACAATGTAAACTTTATAGATCTTATTTTCTCATCTGTAAAATTAAGAAATTAAAAAAAATCAAGATGCCAAATGGATCAGTTATACAGGATTTATCAGCCTCTGAACTAAAAAAAAAAATGCACCTTTACGTATTTTGGGAAAAAATCACACATAATTTTACCAGATTCACAATCATCAGAATCCCAAAGAAGTTTATAACTTCCTAAAGGTAAGAAACACATGTTTTACCTGGGATTTGTAAGAACTCAGCGTCCTATTTGAAATTCAAGACTTATGAAAATCAAATGTATGTTTATCTACAAATGAAGATAAGCCATCTTAATGAATTTCTTCATGCACTCAACAAATAATTATAAGTACTCATTATTTGGCACACATTATATACTAGATGCTAATTATACTGTGATGATTGAAACGGACATTCTCTTACTTCATTCTAGTAAGACTTTAGTTAAAATCTTAATTAATGCTGATGAAAGAAATAGAAAGAGATCCTCAAATCGTGAGTGTGAAACTATTCTCTGAGAACATTTGGCTGTGTGCTTTCTTTTTTTCTTCACTCCTTGGACCACAGGTGCAAAGACCAGAATTAGAATTATCATAACCTTTAATTTATGGCATCTACTCATTGTCCACTGATCCATGAATGGCTTGCTCTTATTAATTTACTTTTACATACACACAAGAGCTAGGATCAAAACTAGATAGAATTAAAACTATTCCTCATTCCCTGTTCTCCCCACCTCCAATATTTATTACCTTGGATCTCCCAATGAGCAAATACGGAAATAATGAAGAGATAGATAAAGTGACCAATTAATCAGAAAAACCAGAAACAGATCTACATGTATAGTTTTTGGAATATAATGATGCAATAACTCAGTGGAAACCATGAATTATTTAATAAATAGAGCTGAAAATAAAGTCATCTTTATGGATTAAAAACAGTGGATTCCTACCTCATACTAAGGACACAAATTTTAAAAATAAAAGTTTAACTTTTAATAGAAAATACAGGTGCTATATCTTTTACAACCTGGGGTGAGATACCAGATATCTGAGGTGATATACCAAAAAAGCACTGATTATTTAAAAAATGATCAATATGAATATTTAAAAATTAACAATTATAAGACATCTTAAAGATAAGATACAAAGTAGCAGAATATATTCACTATATATACCAGGGAAGAACTGAAAACAAGAACATACTAAATATATATGTATATATACATACATATATAAAAGCACAAACTAATAGGAAAATACATAAACCAATGTTTCACAGATAAAGAAACATACATCACCAATAATCAAAAGAAGGGATACTCAACAATTTAGTGATCAATTAAGTGCAAATGATGACTGCAATGAGATCCCATTTTAGTATATTCCATTGGTAAAAACTCAAATGTTTCATATGCCAATGATTAGAGGTAATGTGAGTACACAGTTTCTATATTACATTTGTGGTATAAATTAGAGCAACCAAGTTTAAAAACTGGTGTTATCTCTTAAAAAGCTTTTATACCTTATGATCCAGAAACTCTAAATCTACATATATATCCATGAAAAGTCTTAATCATCTAATAAATACATGTATGTTAATAGCAGCACCAATGATCATAAGTTAAAAAGCAGAAATAACTCACATCCTCACCAATGAGAGAGTCAATAAACATTTACACAATGGACTATCACACAACAGTCAAAACAAGTGAATTACAGCAATACACACAGAAAAAGCTTGAACTTAGCCCTATAATATTATTCCCTGGAGAAGGGAATGGCAACCCACTCCAGTATTCTTGCCTGGAGAATTCCATGGACAGAGGAGCCTGGCAGGCTACAGACCATGGATTTGCAAGGAGCTGGACATGACTGAGTGACTATCACTTTCACTTTAAGTGGAGAAGAATATATTCCCAAAGATTTCATCAGCATGATACCATGTATAACATTTTAAACACATAACATTAAAATAAATGTGCTTCAGAATTAAACACAAGCACTCAGACTATATAAAAATCAAAGAAATTATGCATACAAGATGCAGTGGTCAGTTTTCAGCCCTAAATCTTATATGAAAGAAAAAAAAGAAGGAAGAAGGGAAAAAAGAAGAGAGGGAGTAAGTTAGTAATTGCCTAGCATATATTTGAATTTTCAGTTCAGTTCAGTTCAGTTGCTCAGTCGTGTCCGACTCTTTGCGACCCCATGAATCGCAGCATGCCAGGCCTCCCTGTCCATCACCAACTCCCAGAGTTCACTAAGACTCACGTCCATCGAGTCAGTGATGCCATCCAGCCATCTCGTCCTCTGTCGTCCACTCGTCCTCCTGCCCCCAATCCCTCCCAGCATCAGAGTCTTTTCCAATGAGTCAACTCTTCGCATGAGGTGGCCGCAGTACTGGAGTTTCAGCTTTAGCATCATTGCTTCCAAAGAAATCCCAGGGCTGATCTACTTCAGAATGGACTGGTTGGATCTCCTTGCAGTCTAAGGGAATCTCAAGAGTCTTCTCCGACACCACAATTCAAAAGCATCAATTCTTTGGTACTCAGCTTTCTTCACAGTCCAACTCTCACATCCATACATGACTACTGGAAAAACCATAGCCTTGACTAGACGGACCTTGTTGGCAAAATAATGTCTCTGCCTTTTAATATTCTATCTAGGTTGGTCATAACTTTTCTTCCAAGGGGTAAGTGTATTTTAATTTCATGGCTGCAGTCACCATCTGCAGTGATTTTGGAGCCCCCCAAAATAAAGTCTGACACTGTTTCCACTGTTTCCCCATTGTTTTCCCATGAAGTGATGGGGCCATATGCCATGATCTTTGTTTTCTGAATGTTAAGCTTTAGGCCAACTTTTTCACTCTCCTCTTTCACTTTCATCAAGAGGCTCTTTAGTTCCTCTTCACTTTCTGCCATAAGGGTGGTGTCATCTGCACATCTCAGGTTATTGATATTTCTCCCGGCAATCTTGATTCCAGCTTGTGCTTCTTCCAGCCCAGCGTTTCTCATGATGTACTCTGCATAGAGGTTAAATAAGCAGGGTGACAATATACAGCCTTGACGTACTCCTTTTCCTATTTGGAATTATAACTGATACTAATTTCATTCCCTCTTCTGTGTGCAAATCATACTCAGGAATAACAGCAGTCTTGTTAAAAAACACTGATTTGTAACTTAACATTCATTTTAGATGGCCTGTACAAATGGACTTGTCTCTAAATGTGTTGGCAATATTGAAGCAAGGAAAGGTTAAATGATTTGCTCACTGAGAAAAGAAATGTTATCATCATTGGTGCCAAAAATAGAAGTTCTGATTTCCAGTCCTATGATCTCAACAGAAGACAGAAATGTTCAGTTTATCTGACTGATATAAAACACAACTTCTCTGAAGACTATTATTTTGAACTACTGTGTAAGTATTACAAGTAATTACAAGTTTGGGGAAATATGTACTGTTTATTTTATCATTTGTAGTAGCAAATAGAAAGGATGGAGCTGAGTATTTACCCAAGAGTGATGCTAACAGCCTTCAGAGTCATTACAGATGGTTTGTAAGGCTCTGTTAAGATATCTGTGAGATCAATGACCCATTAGTGCAATTATAGTCTAAAATGGTTCCTGCCACACAGACCCTGTTCTTGCCACCAGAAAGTGACATGTTGATGCTATAAACACTCTTCACATTAGAAAAATGTGTCTTCTCTCTGCTGTAAGAATAGAACTATAACTATAGTTTACAAATTCTGTTTCTCATTGCTTTTGCAATTTCCTGTGATAAAATGATATTAATAGATTAGGTTCTCCAAAAACCTCAATCAAATGTGGACACATGTTACTATTTTTATCAGTTTAAAAATCTTCATGGTATCTGTCTTTCCCGTATCTAACTGATACAGAGGCTCACATAGTCTCATATTCCTACCATGCATACATGCTCAACTTTACATAATTCCATATAATCTACACCAAGGAAAACATTAATTACTTGCTACATAACTATGTATGGATTCATAGAATTGAAGAGACCTTAACTCAGATGAACTAGTCATGTAGTATTTCTCAACTGATACCATCACTCTTTATTAGGGAGTTTTCTTCATTTTTTGAGGAGTGAGGTGGGGGGACATATCATAGACCCTTTTGAGAGTCTAATGAAGCATATGGTGTTATCCCAAGAAAAATAGATGTGTAAATGTTCATGCCATTGTTTTGCCTTTAACATTGAATCACTTCACAAACGATACTATGACTCATTTTTTGTAAAAATCATTTCCTGGAAAATATAATTCCAAATTAAACAATTCATATAAAATAGGAAAACTTTGTGTCTACTTAAAGTATGCTTCAATAAGAACACTACTTTATTTGTCTAGAAAAAGGGAAAATTTGGACTGATCTTTTACACATATTTAGGTCATTTTTAATTTTTGATCCATTGGTGTCTGTTCTCATAGCAGTAAGTGCTCAAAGCTGCAGTTCAGATCAGTTTCAACAGCAATGGGTTAAATACTTCATCAGGGCAGAGTAGGACTTCTATTGACACCTGAGCTTTCTCTAACACACTTCAGGTTGAATCAGGTTCTAGCAAAGCCTTTATCCTCAGGTCAAATGTTGTTATTTTTGGAAAGGCTGGCATCAGCAACAAGGCCTCTGTCAGCAAAGAATGACATTTGAATCCTTTTTTCATTTAAATCATCTAAGCAGAAGTAACCTTTAAAAGAGTTTTGCAGGCTTTCCAGTTGTTGCAGATCTTCCCTGTGGATACACTAACAGGCTTTCTCCTTTTCAACTCCCTTCCCCTCACAGATACCCTTTTAGCACTGGAAACGTCACGAATTTTCAGCTCTAAATCTCTCCCGCCAAAATGGCAGCTGTTTCCAACAGTAACCACAATAATATCAGCCAACCTGGAATCTAGGGACTACAGCCTCCTTCTTATGCCCTAATATCGCTACAAGAAAATCCAGCCATGAATGAGCATCCCTCATCAAACTTTGCTAAGATATAGCAATCCTTTACTTAGAAAAATAAACATCGAAATTTCTGACCCAAGTTCAACCAAGCATATTAACACTTATCTTCTGGAAAGCCAAGAATCTTTTGTCAAATAAAAAGAAAACATTTTGCTCCATTCCTAAATAAAAACTTGAAAATATACATTCCAGGCTAGAGCTATGAAATTACTGGACCACTTTCCACAGAGCAGGGAAGGCCAGGCATCTTTTAGGATAATTGTCGGAGTCTGTGACACTAATTCACTGTAATGTTAAAAGAAGTAAGTCTCTATGAATAAAGTGGGAATGCCTGTCTTCCCCAGAGCAAGCAAGCTGGATGCTGGACCCAGAAACTCCATATACACTCCACATGCACACACGGTGTCAAACAGTTTTCTCCCATTAGAAATTCTTGGCTTGACAAAGAAGCTTTTCACTTTTGGAACAACTGGCCTTGAAAATATCACAAGGGGTCTATAACACACACACATTAGGGTATCAGCATTCATGAGACAGATAAAAACCAGAACTTCACTGAAATAATCGTAGTTTTCACCCAATTGCATGCCAAATGGAAATGTACAGCTATTATTTTCACCATAACTGGCTACAAAATATTAGCAAAATGTCAAAGTTCAGAATTAGGTGAAGTGAACAGACACTCTTTAAATTTTTTTGTTGTTTTTCTGAGCAACCCACCAGTTCAAACATTTTAGAGTACATGATTTGATCAAGCTTTTTCCAATTATTCAGTGGTTTCTTTTTGCTTGGAAATGTGTCAAGATACACTGGGAAAAATAGAAGTCTTAAATTTTCACTTTTTAAAAGCTGAGCTTTCTCTGTAAAAAAATGAAAAATTCTGTAATTCTATACTTTCAAGATGCTCAGAAAAAAGCTTCCTTGACTTCATGCTTTCATTGGCAGGAAACATCACAAAAAAATGTTTGACTTTTGTGCCCCATCATATTTAGCAATGCAAACAAAATCAAAGGAAATGTAAGAGCAACCAAGCTTTCTTTTCTTTGTCATCTGACAACTTAAGCTAAGTCCAATACAAACAAAAGATATGCATAAACATAATTTCAGATACACTTTTGTTAATTCTGATGAGTGTAATGCTATTTAAGATGCCATTGTATAACAAGGATGATAAATGTATACAATGAATCCATGCCACTCTCTTCATATTTGAAGTAAAACTTTAAAAACATATTTTGCCATAAAATTTTTGCCAATAAAAGGAAAGAAATAAAAATATATATAGTTGTTCTTCATCTACAACATGAAGCCTATATATGGTGTGTATTAGTCATTCAGCTGTGTCCAGCTCTTTACAACAGCATGGACTGTGGCTTGCCAGGCTCCTCAGTCCATGGGGTTTTCCAGGCAAGAATACTAGAGAGGGTTGCCATTCCCTTCTCTAGGGGATCTTCCTGACCCAGGGATCAAAACTGGGTCTCCTAAACTGCAGGCAGGTTCTTTACCATCTGAGCCACCAGGGTCTGTATATTACATTAAGTTAAAAACTCTTGTTCTAAAGTAACCTGAAATATGACCAAATAACCCCTGTTGTTATTAACGTCTCATCATATGGCAAGACTTCCAGATTTCTTACTATATTTGCTTATTCTAACACTACTAAACTGTCAACATTTTACTTAAAATGTGGATCCTCCTCCTAAGGAAAAAAATTCTACATTTATTTGGATGACTGATAACTATAGAACTATTATTCTCTATATTTGTAACTAATGTTTCTATTAAAACATATTAAAATTTTGTATTATCACTAAAACCACTACATTTTTCACCAAAATAGGCACCATTTCCTAACTACTTCCTCTCTTAGCTAGGTATATTAGTCAAGGTATTTTGAAGTTTTTTTTAATCTTATTTGATCTAATCCTCCCAACAGTCCTAGGAAGTTACCTTATTTTACGTAAAAAAAAAAAAGAAAAGAAAAGCTAAACAAAACCAAGATCACAGAGTTTAAGTGACTTGCCCAAGATCATACAGTTAAGTGGCCAAGCAAGGATTTGAATCCAGGTTGTCTGAATGCATTGTCAATGTTCTTTCTGACTCCATGTAATGTTCCTTCTGTCTTTCCATTACAGTACACTATGCCATGATTAACGTCAACCAGCCCCCCTCCTTGCCTTTCTTCCTTCATTCCGCTCACTCTCCCTTTCTCCAACTCTTCTTTCTCCTTCTGTGTGTCCTTGTTTCATCTCATCTCATCACTATTGATGTGAGGATATGTTTTCTTAAGATAATTAGAAATCTATATGCTATTATATGACCAATCATTAGCCTTCTCATAAAGGTAATTACGTTTGCTGTTTGTGTTTTCATCCACACAGTAAATTAAGATGAACAAAAGAGCATCAAGAACAAGCACTTGTGTCAGGATGCTATGACCCATCTGACTGTGGAATTAGGATGCAGTGGCTCAATTTAATACATAGCAGTGGGAGTTAGATGGGGTGGGAGGTGGTGCTGGAAGGTTAGTAAGCTCCATCCTAAGGAAGAAAAAAAAAAAAGAGTGTAAGAGCAAATGGGAGCGAGAAGCAAACAAAATATGACCAATGTATGAGACACCTAATGTGCATTGGTCCTTATATCAGATACCAATCTTACGTAGTTTCAAAACAATTTATCACTGCTTACTAAATATACAACTTAGCTTTTAAAAATTAACTTTGTTTTATAGCAGTGAAAGGGCTGATAAAAGCTTATAGCCTTTTGCCAAGGTAAATTTGGCTTTGTAACTGTTTTAGTATCAATCAGGATAGCTGGGTGTTGCTGTGGTATGATAACCCCAATGTCTTGGGGGCGTAGAGTAGCAAAGATTTTTTTTTTGCTGAGCCGATATGTTCATTAAGAGTTGGCTAAACCTGTATTTCTCATTTTTTCACTCCGTAATCCAGGATGATTGATTATCACAGAAAACATCACTTTGTTGTTGTTCAGTCACTAAATTGTGTCCAACTCTATGCAAACCCACGAACTGCAGCACATCAAGTTTCCCTGTCCTTCACTATCTCCCAGAGTTTGCTCAAACTCATGTCCATTAGGTCACATTGAAAAGGCAAGGGGACATAGCAAATATTGCACTGACTCAAAGGCTTCCATGAGGAAATGGCACACATAAATTCTACTTGCATTTCCTTAGCCAGAGCGATTCCCATAACCCCATGGAGCTTAAAGGAGGATGGGGAAGTCCAACTGCATCATGGACTAAGAAGGACAAGAGAACTACAACGTTTTTCATCGATCCACCATCACAGAATGATAGCTGCTATGCAGACTTGGTTTCATTTTCTTATTCTATAGTTCTACTACATTAGAAGTTACTAACACCTACCATCTGGTGATCGCCCAAGGAAGGCAGTCTTTGGTGACTGTGTCATTCAGATCTGTGTATTTGGTGCAAACAAGCAAGTGACAGGCATACTGGTGGGAGTGAGTGCTCACCACAGTCTGCATACACCAGGTCAATAAGCACAAACTTGGAAGATAATGGTAGCAAATAGACGGCTAATTCTGTTTGTTTGTTTAATCATTTTAGTTTCAGAAAGAAATTTTTGGTATCCTGTTGCAGAAATTGGATGTCCTCTTAAAATATGACCATTCCTATTCTATTGATTTCTTACTCTGAGGCACAAAGAATACAAGTGTTGGGGGAAAGTCCATATCTTGCCAATTGAGCTATTTGAACTGCATTTGAATTATCTCAGGAAATTCTCTTATCAAAAAATCAACATTTAATAATCCTTTTATTTCAATCCTTATTTCCCCCTATATTTTAATATTTAAGTTGGATCACTCAAGTTAATTAACACAGGGATGAACTAAAACTTGAGAAAGCCAATTACAGTCACAGAAATAGTTTTTGCTGGGAATATAAGGAGAATAAATTTATAAATTTCACCTCTCATTCTAAACTTTGTATGAAATTTCTTTGTCAGCCAGTGCCTTTCACTTTGGAAAAGAGGCAACACCTGTCACTCCATTTTTCTGTCATGTACTCCAAAATTACCTGTCCTGAAGAGGTATAAGCAAATTATCAATCAGTCCTTTTAAAATCACTGAGCAAAAAAACACAATCAAGATAAGCATTGCCAACCACTATGTATTCTATGAATAAAGCTCTGCATGGACTGTCATTCAAGTGTAACTCATTAATTAATAGATCAGTGCTTTATTTGTTGTATATACAGAT
The DNA here is from genome assembly GCA_006410935.1 of Redunca redunca. Taxonomy (NCBI): domain Eukaryota; kingdom Metazoa; phylum Chordata; class Mammalia; order Artiodactyla; family Bovidae; genus Redunca; species Redunca redunca. Next base: position 747,685 of record SJYQ01003044.1, on the reverse strand, counting down.
GGTCTTATTTCAGTACTGATCGCAACAAAAACTTTTCAGTATTTTTTACAGACTAAATAAAATTACTTAAGCAGAAAAAACATGTAATCTCTTTTAATCATCCATTTTCATAAAAAAATTAAATTTAATTAAATTATTCTCCCCATATAATTGCTGCACATATACCAGAAGCTGATTAAGTGGCTTTTCAGTTCAGTTCAGTTCAGTCGCTCAGTCGTGTCCTACTCTTTGGGACCCCATGAATTGCAGCATGCCAGGCCTCCCTGTCCATCACCAACTCCC
>SJYQ01003044.1:712550-746967 GCA_006410935.1 Redunca redunca | reverse complement strand
GGGCTCCAAAATCACTGCAGATGGTGACTGCAGCCATGAAATCAAAAGACGCTTACTCCTTGGAAGAAAAGTTATGACCAACCTAGAAAGTATATTCAAAAGCAGAGACATTACTTTGCCGACTAAGGTCCATCTAGTCAAGGCTATGGTTTTTCCTCTGGTCATGTATGGATGTGAGAGTTGGACTGTGAAGAAGGCTGAGCACTGAAGAATTGATGCTTTTGAACTGTGGTGTTGGAGAAGACTCTTGAGAGTCCCTTGGACTGCAAGGAGATCCAACCAGTCCATTCTGAAGGAGATCAGCCCTGGGATTTCTTTGGAAGGAATGATGCTAAAGCTGAAACTCCAGTACTTTGGCCACCCCATGTGAAGAGCTGACTCATTAGAAAAGACTCTGATGCTGGGAGGGATTGGGGGCAGGAGGAGAAGGGGACCACAGGGGATAAGATGGCTGGATGGCATCACTGACTGGATGGACGTGAGTTTGAATGAACTCTGGGAGTTGGTGATGGACAGGGAGGCCTGGCGTGCTGCGATTCATGGGGTCACAAAGAGTTGGACACGACTGAGCGACTGAACTGAACTGAACTGATGGGAACAAAAAAACCTACAAAAAACTGCAACAGGTTGATCTGCTTTAAGCATAATTGGGGTTTTACAGTCTTGTTGGCAATGGTGTGACCTGTACCTATTTTTGCTCCAGTGAATGCAACTAAGAATGATGCTCAGACTTCCCTGGTGGCACAGCAGACAGGAATCCATCTGCCAGTGCAAGAGGCAGGGGTTCGATCCCTGGTCCAGGAAAATCCACATACCGCGGAGCAATTAAGCCCATGTACCACAACCACTTAGCCCACACTCTAGAGTCCGCAAGCCACAACTACTAAGCCTGAGTGCCACAGCTACGGAAGCCCAGCGTCTGTGCTCCACAACGAGAAGCCACCACAATGAGAAGCCCGTCTACCATAATAAAGAGTAGCTTCCACTCACTGCAACTAGAGAAAACCCACACACAGCAACAGAACCCCAACACAACCGAAAAAATAAATAAATTTTAAAAAGAATGGTGCCTCTATAGTTCCAGTTATTTTCTCCTCCTGTGATGACAACATTTATAACTTTCACACTGGAAAGTATTAACTGGCAAATATTTCTAAAAACTCAAATAATTTAATCAGAGAGACTCTTGAGTATTATTCTTATTATGAATAAGAAACCCACACTTCAGTGGTTTCACTCCAGCATAACAGTCAAAACTGAAGAGACCAGGAGTAAAATTAAAGCTAATTTTCAGGTAGTTAGCATCTTACATCATACTTTTTAGTTGTGCTTTTCTTTATTCACTTGTGGATTTACCTACTCATCAACATGCATTCATACCTTATATTTTACTGAAGAACTTTCACTAGATGAGGTCACAATGTTATTCTATGATTCAGAATTGTTGATACATACTGGCTGCTTTTATCGTTACTTCATATGGTTAACATAAAAATACTATGAGGATAATAAAAATTCCAAATTTAAATATAAAAAACACCATGCAACTACTATGAAATGTTAGCTGAGATGAAGGGACCAAATCAAGTTTATATAACATGTATTGCCTTTAAAATTAGTAATGTGAATATAAACTAATTTTATTAGTGAAATTTATAAAATATAAGGTAGATAAATTATATCATCTTTTTTCTCCCTTCTAAAACGTCTGAACTGCTTTTACATCAGTTATAAATTCCAAGGACCACTAATGATAGCACACTTTACCACAGAGTTTGTAAGATGTATTTATAATATCTATACAATGGCTCCATATTTCTTTTTACTCGAATCTTCTCTTTCCTTAGCAAACTCTTTAAAGGAGGAGGTCTGTGTGTTTATTTGAACAGGTATCTACACTTCATTTACACCTCGAGCATCAGCTTCTCCCCTAAGCTTCAGACTTAGATGTGTACCAGACATCTCTAGGTGGACTTCTGAAAAGAATCATCAGTTTGCTATATCCAGAAGAGAGTGCTTGTATAGTCTACTCCAAACCCCGTCCACCCCTGAGGATTCCCATCTCGTTACATCACATTGATCCAACTGTTCAGGTCCAAATGTAAGAATCTGTTGAGACTTCCCTCATTCATATACTCTGTATGTCAATTCCTATTGTCTTTATTCTCAAAACCATAGATATTGAATCTGACAACTCCCCACAACTTGCACTGTCGCCAGCTTCATCCAGGCTGCCGTGAACTGCTCATTACCTTACTACTGATCTCTCTGTTTCTACTCTTGCACGGACCCACGTATTCTCAGCAGTCAGAAAAGCATTTTTTAAAAGCTGAGCAGGTGAGGTCAAAATGCTCCAAGGGCTTCCGTTCATGCTTAGGATAGAATCCAGTGTTCTAACCATGGCCTGTGAGGCCTTGTGTTTCCTGCTCCCTAGCCCAGGGGCAGGGAAGCCTGGTGGGCTGCCATCTATGGGGTCGCACAGAGTCGGACACGACTGAAGTGATTTAGCAGCAGCAGCAGCAGCAGCTGCCTCTAGGAAGGCTACCTTTCTTAGTTCACTGAAGGCATAGCTGGGTTTTGGACTGTTGCTTCTATGGATTAAGATAATTCTTGTCTTTGGGTTTTTTCACTTGTGGTTTGCTCTGCCTGGAACACTATCCCCTCCAATACCTGTGTGATTTGTTCCATGACTTCAATTAAGTTATTTTCTGACCACTCTAATTTAAGAGAGTCCTACCCATACTCCCCTAATCCTGCTTCATTTCTCTCCATAGTGCCATTTTCTGACATTGTATTATATATTTATCAATCATCATTCTTGCACTGGAATTTAAGTTCCGTAAAAGTGGAGACTTTACATGGATCACAAATCAAATTCCCAGTGAGCAAAGAGATGTATTTAATGGATACTATTCTTTACTTAATTCTGTAGAAAGTAGAAAGGGGACAGAATAAGATGAAAAGTCAGCCACCAAATCTCAGGGGAGTAGCACTCTGTGAAGGAAGAAAAGAGTATATAGGGGATGTGGCCTTAGTCTACAGAGTGACTGCGCGAGGCCCGTGGGGTTTCTACGGATCTTATACCTTTCCCACCGGGCAGTGGATGGCCGAGAATTCATACATTTGGAGAAATTTTCTTTTAGTCTTTGGTAAAATTCACAGATTGAAACTTAGAGATAGAATTATGGCTACTTCCTTAAACTGCATTCACTGTAAACACAAACTAAGTAGTTAACAACCTCACATAGTAAAGATTTAGCACAAGCACCGTCTAAGTCAAATCCTAGCAAAATTCAAATATAACCTCACTGGGTAGGCATGGCTTAAATAGGCAGTGAGAGAGGCTTTGTGTATCTTAATGTTGGTCACATGAGGCTTTCTGCTTAGTGAAAACTCAGAAACTAGCACTGTTCAGGCAGAGAACATGCGTTAACCACAAGTATAGTTGCAAAGTGGAAAGCTGAGGAAGCTTCATGGTACAGTGGATAAGAATCCGCCTACCAATGCGGGGGACGCAGGTTCAGTCCCCAGTTTGGGAAGATCCCACATGCTATGGAGCAACGAAGCCCACGTGCCAGTACTGGCCGGCGCACAGGAACCTGCGAGTCACAATCGCTGAGTCTGCGTGCCATGATTAATGGAGCCTGCACTCGCTAGGGCCCATGAGCCACAGCTTGTGAACCCCTGAGCCACAGCTGCTGAAGTCCACATACCCGAAAGGCAGCAGGTCACACTACTGAGCCCTTGTCTGCAACTACTGAAGCCAGCACCCTTAGAACTCATGTTTCCCAACAAGAGAAGTCACTACAATCAAGAGAAACCCACAAACCACAGCTAGAGAGTAGAGCCCGCTCTCCACAACTAAAGTCCACCAGCAACAAAGACTCAGTGCAGCCAAAAATAAACATATAAATAATAAATAAAGATAGCAATGCGTTTATGTCAAAAAAGAATTTTTTTTTAAAGAGGAAGGTTGATACAAGCATCTCTGAGAGATGCATGCCCTCTGCTACACAGACTCTTTTGGCAGCCATTGGGATCAACTGACTTTGGAAAGGATGACAGTACGTAATTTACTATTGAGGACTTCGGGCAGGATAAATAATGCTGGATATATGTACTTTAGGTGCTAAATAAATGCGGAAGAGGTGATGGGCTTACTGAAGAAAGCATTGTAGAGTATATACCTTAAGTGAACTATCTTATAACCAATGAAATTCATTAATTGACTAGTTAATTTCACCACAAATTAATAAAAAATGCAAACAGTCATTTTAAACACACTTATTCTACCTCAGGCTTTTTGAAACCATTAACAGGAAAGCATTACAAAGATTTGTTGAAGAGCTTATCAGCCTGTTCCCATTACTGAACTAGACAGTAATTTTCAGATAACTATAAGTTTAGACAGTAGTGAGTTACTCTTTCAGATTTACCTGAAAAAGATTTAGTCGAGTGTTCTTTTAAGAAAACCTCAGTCCCCATTAATGATGACTACTTCTACCTGAATTTCCAGATGACTTCAAGTGACTACTAAAAAGTTTAGACTATGTTCAGAGTCACCCATTGAAGCAGTCACTTCATGGGTACCATAAGCTCAACATTTGGTTTTACATGAATGCATAAATCCTAACTGAATCTAATTTTGGAATTTAGCAGACTAAATTATATTTTATCATCTGTCTAAGCAGTTAAAAACAGAAAGCTTAAGATGCAGTAACATTCTTAACTAGTTCAACTGTTTGTGTGGAAAAGACATGCTTTGTATTCAGAAGGCATAGAGCAGGATATAGTTATAAAAATATTAGTCCCATACCTCTCGAATAGCAGTACAAAACTCACTCTGAAGCACTTTTTTGAGGGATTGTAGCTTGTGCACTGGTACTTCTCCAGATTCCTGTAGTTTTTCCAGTAATTCAATTGCTCTGGCAACATCTGAATGAAAAAAAAAAATCAAAATGGAGAGAGACATGGAGTAAACTGTATCTTATCAAAAGTACCATTAACTCCAATTAAACAGTGACTATGAAAAGTAAGTGGAATTTATTGCAAAACCAGAATTTATAATTCGTAGTTTTTTGATCTCATCTTTTGGTAAAAGGTCATTTAAATCTGTTCCACACCATTTGTCACATAATACATCTTTCTCAGTGGTATTTCTCATATGTTATTTCTGTTACACAAATTAGTCTGAATATTCTTTCAAAAAAGAAGAGCAGGAAGCAGGTCTTTTGTATATTCTGATACTCCAATAACGAAATGAGTTCTGTCAATTTTACCTCTGAGAGGCTTTTTTTCAGTTTTTCTTTTCTCATTTCAAATTTATCAAACTTGCATTTTTACATTTATTATTATGATGATCTGATTTATGTGCATCTTCTCTACTTGTCTATAATCTCCTTGAGGGTAAGAATTTAATTGGGCTTATTCACCACTGCATCCTCAGAGTCTGGTGTAAAACGGTAAATAAATGCTTCATATCATATTTATAAATGAATGAACGAGCTCTCTCCATTCACTGCCATTGCATTATTGCAGACCCTCAACATCATCTGTCCTCTGTCCAACTGGAATCATTTATTCTCCTCCAGCCACTTCATATGATCCATAAATTCATCTTCTGAAAATAAAAATCTGATCATGTACCCACCTAGCTGTCTCTTAGCACCAGAAGTTTTTCAACAACAATTAGCTTAAATGCTTCTCTTTCACCTGATGATATATATCAAGAAACACAGTCATTTATAACCATAGCTTTAAAATTCCCAGGACAGTTTTGTAATGTCAAGAGAAAATGATAAGATGAAGGCCATTTTAAAAATATTTTCAGTGATCTCTTCTACCTCTGTTGCTGTGGCCAGTAACTCACTGAAAAGACACTGAGACATTACATACAGAGATTTTCAGTTCCTACGTGATTAACTCCAGGAAGTACCCATATCCCTGCCATCAGATTATTAATTAAATAAATAAATAATTCATCCATCCATCCATCACTTTGTATACTTGGCACTAAGACTGACAAGAAGAATAAGACAGGCTTCTTTTCTGAATACACAATCAGATGAGGGAAAAAGCATAACAGTATAGTCACCCATAATAAGACTGAAAGTGAAAGTCGCTCAGTCGTGTCTGACTCTCCACAACCCCATGGACTATACAGTCCCTGGGACTGTCTAGGTCAGAATACTGGAGTGGGTAGCTTTTCCATTCTCCAGGGGATCTTCCAAACCCAGGGACTGAACCCAAGTCTCCTGCATTGCAGGCAGATTCTTCACCAGCTGAGCCACAAGGGAAGCACAAGAATACTGGAGTGGGTAGCCTATCCTTTCTCCAGGGGATCTTCCCGACCCAGGAATCGAACTGGGGTCTCCTGCATTGCAACTGAGCTATCAGGGGAAGCATTGCTACCACCTAAAAATTCAGGTGGGGTTGGCATAGGTTTATGTATTTAATCAAAGACAAGAACCAAAAAGTAACTTTAATGGAGACTCCCTTGAAATATTGCCAATTGTGGCCCAAGGAAGCACAAATCATGAAATCAGTAAGACACTGTCAGTTTCAAAAATCTGTCTTTTTGTACATTAACTGAAAGTCAATATAGTCAGTTGGACAAAATCAGTCACATCCACAATCAATAAGATACCAAGCTAAGAACTGTATGCACTTCTAACTACATGAAAGACTCTATCTAGATTCCAATAGGTACTTGAACTCTCAACATGTTTAAAACTGTGCTTGTTATATTTTTTCCTGAAAGTAGCTCTTCTCTTCTTACATTCCATAGTTCTATTAATAGCATCTCCACCCAGCCGTATTTCCATTAATAGCATTTCCACCCAGCCTGTCTTCCAAGCTAGACCATGGCATCATCTTTACATTTACCCCCACATGTAATTAGTCAGCAAGTGCTATAGGTTCAATCTCAAAGTGCCTTTTGAATGGAAACCCTGTGCTTTATTACTTCAGGGAAGCCTTTATTATTTTTCACCTAGGGACTAGAATATCTCCTAATGTTCTTTAAATGGCTTTTCTTTTTCAGTCCACTCTCCACACTGCTCGTAGAGTGATAAACCTCATTATTATACTCTCCTGAATAAAACCTATTTCTGGCTTTCTATTGCACAGGGTGAAGTTCAGACCATTTAGGAATATATACGAAGCCCTTAGCAATCAACCTCTTCTGACTCATCTCTAAAAACCTCCTCCTGCCAAACGTATACACTGATTATCCAAAGTTTTTGCTATTCTAGAACACAACACAGAACACCATGCCTCTGTGATTTTGAACATATCATCCGCTGTTCCAGGAATGCAATAATTTATTCATCCTGTAGAGCCAGGCATGAGAGACACTGGTAATAGAGACTACCGGTTGCTCTTGCTTTCATGGCATTCACAGGTCTGAAGGATCACAGATACCTAATAAAGGGGGCATGAGCTATAAAAGCAGCTCTATAGGGTAGTACACAGATATCTAACCAGGACATGTATCATCATCCAGGAGGTCAGTGAGGAGCTCTTTGTGAAAATAACAGCTAAGCGGAGCCCTAGGTAGGAGGTACAGATGAGGAAAAGGAGAAAAAAGTTCCAGGCAAACAAACACAGACTAGTGAAGTTTTATCAAGAGAGTGTGGGGCATTCAAAGAACTGAGAGTTTAAAATGTTCGAAGCTGAAACCAGGTCAAGAGTAGCAAGAAAGGCAGTAGAGAGAAATCACATGATGGAAGGTGTGACAGGTCATGTAGGGAAGACTTGGCCTAGATAGCCTCTCCTTAGACATGTCTTCCCTGAGTCTCCAAGGCAGATTTAGTTGCTATCATATTGGTATTCCCACAGTCCTTTGTTCACTTATCCATTGTAATAATTACTACTTTCTGCTAGAGCTCTTTTTGTATGTATGTCTCCCTCCTTCACTCTGCAAATACATAAGATTTTTGAGAGGTCAGGAGCAGTGTATTATTTATCATCGTATCCACAGTTCAATGGAGAGTCCTTGACAAATACTGGGTGTTTAAATTTGTTGATTAGTTGATGAGACTAGAAAAGAAGGGGGTTGAGGCCTATGTCCAGGTGGGCATATAACTAACTTCTCATGAGAATAAGCCTCCAGATCACTATCAGCTTTGGTCAAGACTGGGTTGGGACTGATGTGCAGGAAGATGAAAGCCTGAATGTGTAGGCTAAAGGGTATCAAGTGACTGAATTGGAAATTCAGAAAGCTGAAAATGACTATTCAGGAGTTCTTATCTTGGGCTGCACTTTAAAATTACCTGGGATACATTTAGAAATTATTTATTTTCCCCTCAGTTTCATTGAGACATAGTTGACACAGAACATTGTGTTAGTTTGAATGTACAACATAATTATTTGATATATGTATATAGCAAAATGATTGCCACAAGTTATTAATGCCTGACACTCACCTCAAATGCATTAAACCAGAATATATGGTATAGTGGTTCTCAGTCCTGGCTTCAGACTGGAACCATGTGGAGAGCTTTGACAATCATGGATGCCTGGGTCTCACAGAGAGATTCCAGTGTGACTGGCATAGGGTGGGGACTGAGGAAGGGCTTTTGGAAGCCTTCAAGGTGATTCCAATGGTTGATAAAAGCCATGTTTGAGAACCCCTGGTTTAGTTGGCATAGGTGTTTTTATAGCCCTATGTGATTCAAACGTGCATGTTGAGAACCTCTGCTAGAAATGAATGGTTCTAAAACATGAGTGTGCCTAAGAATCACCTGGGGAAATTTATTAAAATATAGGTTCTTGACATCCCTCCCCCACTGCCACTTGAGGGACACTGACTAAGGAGGCTCAGGAATTTTAAAATTATGCAAGTGATTTTTTTTTTTTTTAGTTTTAGCTTTTATTAAAAAAAATTATTAGTGTATGGTTGATTTAACATGTTGTATTAGTTTCTGCTGTACAGCAAAATGAATCAGTTACACATAAACATATAGCCACTCTAAGATTCTTTTCTCATGTAGGTAATTACTGAGTATTAAGTAGAGTGCCCTGTGCTATACAGTAGGTTCTCATCGGTTACCTGCTTTCTGTGGAGCAGTGTATATATGTCAGTCCCAAGAGTCAGGTGATTCTAAAGTTGTTGTTGCACAGATCCTGTTTCAAAGAGAGATGAACAAAACCATGTTTCCGGTTTCCTTTCACCCCAGCATTCCCCAAACTCCTGCACTTTCTATTATTCTTTGACACCCTATATAACAGGATACTGAATGGGATTCTTCTGAGAGTCTTGGAATGATTGATAAAAATCCATAAATGAAAGTAAGTAGTGTCAAGTATCTACCCTATTCTGCAACAGGGCTCCTAGCAAAGGCTGGTCACCCTGACCACTGTGGAGTCGTCAAGTCAGCCTTCTCCCCAGACTTGTATAATTGTATTCACAATCTCTAAGTGTGAGATTGGTCATCAGGTTCTTCAAGATTTCAGATGATTCCTATGACCATTGAAAATTGAGAAATACTGTTCAAAAATGAGCTATCAAGGAAACTAGTCACCCTTCACTCCACCAAAAATTACTAAAAGCCGGGCCAGTTCTGTTACATTACACCATAGGCCTTTTCCAGTACGTATGAAGAGGTAACTGTGAGATGAAAAAAAAAAAGTATGAAGAATTGTTGAGTCATTAATTTTGGGCAAAATACTAGGTCTTTTCTTCTCTCCAATGAGCCAAACAAGGAGTGCTCCTGCAGCCACTGGGGGTCGCCTGCAGAGGGAGACAACTGCTTTCCTGGCCACACAGGTGATCTGCCTGCCCCTGCCCATCTGGTCAGAGGTGGAGACTGGCGAGCACTGGCACCAGAGCCAACTCACTGGCAGCCACCCAAGCAAATCTAGCAAGGTGAGGTCATACGGCAGTTGGTAAAAGCCAAAAGAAGCCCCAAGACAAAGAATGGCAGAGATCGGGTCCTTCCAGCCTAGGTCTGGCTGGTGCTGCAAAGATGTGGTGAGTGACAAACTGGATGTTAAAATGCAGTTTAAATGGAGTTTAAAATTAATTCTGATTCCCTTTAGCTCTATAAAAGTACCAGAAACCTGCAAGACCCAAGATCTGTAAGGAAGTCAAATAAACTTTTCAATAAGTGAAATAATTGTTCTTAAAACAACTACAATTAATTGTGTGCAGTTTATTTACAAGTCCCCTTAAGGTTCTTGCTGAAAAACTCTTACACTCATTTTATGAAACTTTTCTACAAAATTTGGTTACTAACACAAAAATCTGGGTTTACCAGGATAGCTCACATTGGAAGGAATATTAGAAAAGGACTGGGGAGGCTGCTTGATAAACAATAAGCAAGCAAGAAGATCTCAGAAGTTTTTCCTGAAATGAACTCCTCCTATCTATCCTATTATCTAAGCACAGTACTTGGGCATTGCCTTTGCCCCTCCTCACTCTCCTTCACACTCTGGATCCCATTAATCTCACTTCAAAAAGCAACCATAACAATAAACCTTTATTTAATGTCTATAGAGTAGGAGTCATTACCAGCCAAGAGCGTTCCATCTCTTGACCCACTGTATCCTTCTAACAACCTTGTGTGCTGCATGCCTGCTAAGTCACTTCAGTCATGTCTGACTCTTTGTGACCCCATGGACTGTAGCCCGCCAGACTCCATGGGATTCTCCAAACAAGAATACTAGAGTGGGTTTCCATGTCCTCTTCCAGGGGATCTTCCAAACCCAGGAATTGAACCCTGTCTTTTATGTCTCCTGCTTTGGTAGAAGGGTTCTTTATCACTGAGCCACCTGAAAAGCCTGTAACAACCTTATGTGGTAGTAAATATCCACATTTTACAATGAGAAAATTGAGGCATATAGTGATATTAAGTATTTCATTAACAAATAGGAGACTTCGGTTTGGAGTCTGGATCTAAGTGATTCCAGACCCTGTGCCCTTTATTTTTATTCCAGTAACAGATTTTCTTTTAGAGGCTTTTTCCTTCAACATTTAATACTTTTATAATAGCCCTGTGTCCTGCAGGCTTTCTTGGTCAGAGGCTGAGCTCTTATTTTCCCTTTCTCAATAAAGACTAACCTCATTTACCAGTATCTCTCTCAAGTAATATTCAGTGATCATCAGAATTATCTGGAGAGCTTTTATTTAATTCATTTATTTATTTTGGCTTACAGGATCTTAGATCCCCAACCAGGGACTGAACCTAGGTCCTGACAATGAAAACACTAAGTCCTAACCACTTAACGTCTAGGAATTCCCTGGAGAGCTTTTAAATGAGAGGGAAGAATTATTATCAGCCTTTGCTACCCACTGGAATCACCTGGAGGAATTGAAAATAAACAAACATACAAACAAAAACCAGATACCTAGATCCTGCTGCTGCTGCTGCTAAGTCGCTTCGGTTGTGTCCAACTCTGTGCAACCCCATAGATGGCCTCCCACTAGGTTCCCCCGTCCCTGGGATTCTCCAGGCAAGAACACTGGAATGGGTTGCCATTTCCTTCTCCAATGCATGAAAGTGAAAAGTGAAAGTGAAGTCGTTCAGTCTTGTCCGGCTCGTAACGACCCCATGGACTGCAGCCCACAAGGTTCCTCCGTCCATGGGATTTTCCAGGAAGAGTACTGGAGTGGGGTGCCATTGCCTTCTCCTAGCTACATATTATTTCTGATTTCATTGTTCTCAGATATGGCCTGGGCATCAGAATCTTCAGAGCTCCCCAGTGACATAATGTGTGGCTGTGTTGAGAATCACTGATATGTCCTTGTAAGGTGCACCCTGTGGGTTCTAAAAACAATGTTACTTATAATACTAATTGCTGTCATGTATAGACTTTGGTATAGCATGAATGTTCAACATTGTCCTTCTCTGAGCACTCTGAGGTGTGTAATATTATCTCCATTTTATAGGAAAGGAAACTGAGACCCATAGAGTTAAAATTACTTCTCTGGAGAAAGAGCTAATAAGTTGTCAAGTTAGGATTGGAATCCTGGCAGTATGGCTCTAGAATCTGGACTACATCTGAGATATGGCTCAGGAAAGCATATTCTTAAAATCATTCCCAGCACTTCTTGTACAAGCCTGTTAACAGAGATTAAGCTAATCTGATCATAAATCCTTGCTTGGGACTGAAATCAGTGGTTCTCAAATTTTAGTCAACAACAACAAAAAATTAACCTTGTACCATTATTAAAAATTAAGATTTGAAAAAAAAAAGAGGCTGACAGGGAAGCTTTGAAATTTTCTCTTTTAGTAGTCATCTTGGGTGGTGCTGATGCAGGAAGTGGTCCACAAATGCACTTTGTAGGTTAATGATAGTTTAATATGTGTTCCAGAAAAAGGTGAGCTAAAGACCATCACTCACTTTTATTTGACTTACTTAGATCATCTTATAAAATCCTCAAAAATATGTAAAAGGATTACTTACTACTGTCCTTATTGAATAAAGAAATATTTTAAAAAACAGATAAGGCTGAGAAAGATGAATTATCTGGCCCAAGGCTGCATAGCTAGGAAATGATAGAGTCAGGATTCAAGATCAGATGTGTCTGATTCCAGTGCCCAGGCTTACTTATTTTTCTATCCTGCCATTAAAAAGGATTAGAAATAAAACAATAAAGGTACTGCAAATTTATTTTTTAAATACAGCATCATTGCAAACTGAGGCAAACAGACATAACATTGCTCAAAGTCCTGGAAGATAACCCTTCAATACATTACAGTATATCAACATATTCTTGCCTTGAGAACCCCATGAATAGTATGAAAAGGCAAAAAGATAGGATACTGAAAGATGGAACTCCCCAGGTCAGTAGGAGCCCAATATATTGCTGGAGATCAGTGGAGAAATAACTCCAGAAAGAATAAAGAGACAGAGCAAAAGCAAAAACAACACCCAGTTGTGGATGTGACCGGTGATGGAATCAAGGTCTGATGCTGTAAATGGCAATAGTGCATAGGAACCTGGAATGTTAGGTCCATGAATCAAGGCAAATTGGAAGTGGTCAAACAGGAGATGGCCAGAGTGAATGTCAACATTTTAGGAATCAGCGAACTATAATGGACTGGAATGGGTGAATTTAACTCAGATCAACATAACATATACTACTGTGGGCAAGAACCCTTAGAAGAAATGAAGTAGCCATCATAGTCAAAAAAAGAGTCTGAAATGCAGTACTCAGATGCAATCTCAAAAACGACACAGTGACCTCTGTTCATTTCCAAGGCAAACCATTCAATATCATGGTAATCCAAGTCTATGCTCCGACCAGTAATGCTGAAGAAGGTTCTGTGAAGACCTACAAGACATTTTAGAACTAACAGCCAAAAAAAGATATCCTTTTCATTACAGGGGACTGGAATGTAGATGTAGGAAGTCAAGAAACACCTGGAGTAACAGGCAAATTTGACCTGAGAGTACAAAATGAAGTAGATCAAAGGCTCATAAAGTTTTGCCAAGAGAATGCACTGATCATAGAAAACACCCTCTTCCAACAACACAAGAGAAGACTCTATAAATGGACATAACCAGATGGTCAATACTGAAATCAGGTTGATTGTATTCTTTGCAGCCAAAGATGAAGAAGCTCTGTACAGTCACCAAAAACAAGACTGGGAGCTGACTGTGGCTCAGATCATGAACTCACTGCCAAATTCAGACTTCAGTTGAAGAAAGTAGGGAAAACCACTAGACCATTCAGGAATGACCTAAATCAAATCCCTTACAATTATACAGTGGAAGTGGGAAATAGATTTAAGGGACTAGATCTGATAGAGTGCCTGATGAACTATGGGCGGAGGTTCATGACATTGTAAAGGAAATAGGAATCAAGACCATCCTCAAGAAAAAAAATGCAAAAAAGCAAACTGGCTGTCTGAGAAGCCTTACAAATAGCTGTGAAAAGAAGAGAAGAGCAAAACAAAAGAGAAAAGGAAAGATACACCCATATGAATGCAGAGTTCCAAAGAATAACAAGGAGAGATAGAAAGCCTTCCTCAGTGATCAATGCAAAGAAATAGAGGAAAACAACAGAATGGGAAAGACTAAAGATCTCTTCAAGAAAATGAGAGATACTAAGGGAACATTTCATGCAAAGATGGGCTCAATAAAGGACAGAAATGGTACGGACCTAACAGAAGCAGAAGATACTAAGAAGAGGTGGCAAGAATACATAGAAGAACTATACAAAAAAGATCTTCAAGACCCAGAAAATCATGATAGCGTGATCACTCACCTAGAGCCAGACATCCTGGAATGTGAAGTCAAGTGGGCCTTAGGAAGCATCACCATGAACAAAGCTGGTGGAGGTAATGGAATTCCAGTTGAGCTGTTTCAAATCCTGAAAGATGATGCTGTGAAAGTGCTGCACTCAATAGGCCAGCAAATTTGGAAAACTCAGCAGTGGCCACAGGACTGGAAAAGGTCAGCTTTCATTCCAATCCCAAAGAAAGGCAATGCAAAAGAATGCTCAAACTACTGCACAATGGCACTCATCTCACATGCTAGTAAAGTAATGCTCAAAATTCTCCAAGCCAGGCTTCAGCAATACATGAACTGTGAAATTCCAGATGTTCAAGCTGGTTTTAGGAAAGGCAGAGGAACCAGAGATTAAATTGCCAACATCTGCTGGATTATTGAAAAAGCAAGAGAGTTCCAGAAAAACATCTATTTCTGCTTTATTGACTATGCCAAAGCCTTTGACTTGTGGGTCACAATAAATTGTGGAAAATTCTGGAAGAGATGGGAATACCAGACCACCTGACCTGCCTCTTGAGAAACCTGTATGCAGGGCAGGAAACAGAACTGGACATGGAACAACAGACTGGTTCCAAATAGGGAAAGGAGTATGTCAAGGCTGTATATTGTCACCCTCATTATTTAACTTCTATGCAGAGGATCATGAGAAACACTGGGCTGGATGTAGCACAAACTGGAATGAAGATTGCTGGGAGAAATATCAGTAACCTCAGATATACAAATGACGCCATGGCAGAAAGCAAAGAACTAAGGAGTCTCTTGTTGAAAGTGAAAGAGGAGACTGAAACAGTTGGCTTAAAGCTCAACATTCAGAAAACTAAGATCATGGCATCCAGTCCCATCACTTCATGTCCAATAAATGGGGAAACAGCAGAAACTGTGACAGACTTTATTTTGGGGGGCACCAAAATCACTGCAGATGGTGATTGCAGCCATGAAATTAAAAGACGCTTACTCCTTGGAAGGAAAGTTATGACCAACCTAGACAGTATATTAAAAACAGAGATATTACTTTGCCAACAAAGGTCTGTCTACTCAAAGCTTTGGATTTTCCAGTTGTCATGTATGGATGTGAGAGTTGGACCATAAAGAAAGCTGAGTGCCAAAGAATTGATGCTTTTGAGCTGTGGTGTTAAAGACTCTTAAGGGCCCCTTGGACTGCAAGGAGATCCAAACAGTCTACCCTAAAGGAAATCAGTCCTGAATATTTATTAGAAGGACTGATGTTGAAGCTGAAACTCTAATACTTTGGCCACCAGATGTAAAGAACTGATTCATTTGAAAAGACCCTAATGCTGGGTGGGATTGAGGGTGGGAGGTGAAGGGGATGACAAAGGATAAGATGGCTGGATGGCATCACCGACTCTATGGACATGAGTTTGATTGAACTCCGGGTGTTGGTGATGGAGAGGGAGGCCTGGGTGCTGCAGTCCATGGGGTCGCAAAGAATCAGACATGACTGAGCAACTGAACTGAACTGATAATCAATGTGCTCATATTGATAACATGTTTTAATCATCAAAAATGATCAAATCATCAACTGCCTGATGATAGTAAGATAACATGTTCTTGAAAAACTTCCTTTAAAATAATTTAATATTATAACCAAAAACAAAATATTGAAACTTAAGTGGGAGGAGCTTCCAGTCATCTGGAATACTTCAATTATCATTTTCTTTTTCCTTAATGATGACTTTTTATTAACTTTGCTAACATTTAGACTGCAGAATTTAACCATGATTCATTTGCATCTGGAACTTGGATGAAGATGGAGCTGGGTCATTTAAGACATATCATCACAAATTTCATAAAAATTTATTGAGTACTATGGCAAACAACATGAATTATCTACCCCAAAGTCATCCAAACCCTCAAGTTCCTTGCCTTCTTCTACTACAAAAGCTGGAAAGCAAACACACTTCTCTTTCCAGACTCTTCTGTCATTTGGCCAAGTTGTTATAAGTGGTAAAGTCACTGGGTCTGGCTTCCAGGAAGGCTTCTTAAATGGATAAAATGCTGGCATATGCGTCAGCATTTTGGTCTTTGCACCCTTACTCTTTCCCCATCTCTGGCCAGGGTCAAATCTGCTGAGATGTGAACTGGCTATTTTGTGATTATGGAAAGATTATCATGTGCTGAGGAAGGTGGGGTATGAAGAAGGATGGGACCAAGCCCCTGATGTCATCACCAAGCTGTGCACTGGCCTTGAACTGTGCAAACCTGTGATTCTTGTCTATGAGAAAAATACATGCTTAACTATTTGGTTCTCTGTGACTTACAGCCAAATACAAACCAATACCAAATGAAATGACTTTAAAGGCATTATTCTAGCAGGAATAAGGTTGATGTTATTGAGAAACTGTGGTCAAACACGGATAGTCGTCCTTTGATTAAGATAGTCATGGAGGGGCTTCCCTGGTGGCCCAGTGGTTAAGAATCTGCCTTGCAATGCAGAAAAAATAGGTTTGATTCCTGGTCTGGAAACTAAGATCCCACATGTTGCAAAGCAACTAAGCCCACATGCCACAACTACAGACACTGCATGCCTCAACCAAGCCCTGACACAGCCAAATAAATATACTTTTTTAAAAGATGGTCATGGAAAGCCTCTCTGAGAAGGTGACACCAGACTAAGACTCGAATAGGGACAAGAAGCCAGCCATGTGAAAATCCAAGGAAGGAATATTCAGACAAGAAGAGCAAGTAAAGACCCTAAACTGAAGGGAACAAGCCTACATATTAGAATAGATAAAACCAGTGTCAGTGGAGCACTGTGTGAGGCGGGGAGGAAGCAACAGCCACAACGGTATGCTGGTAAATGATTAACAACCAGTGCTCTAAAACACAAAACAGAAAAAGTTCTTATCTGTAGTACGTTCTGATTTCTGTTCATGGGGTTCTCATTCAAAACATGAAGATCATGGTACCCAGTCACATCACTTCATGGCAAATAGACAGGGAAGCAATGGAAACAGCGAGAGACTTTATGTTCTTGCATTCCAAAATCACTGCAGATGCTGACTGTAGCCATGAAACTAAAAGACACTTGCTCCTTGGAAGAAAAGCCATGACAACCTAGGCAGCATATTAAAAAGCAGAGACATCACTTTGCCAACAAAGGTCCATCTAGTCAAAGCTATGGCTTTTCCAGCAGTCACGTACAGATGTGAGAGTTGGACCATAAAAAAGGCTAAGCGCTGAAGAATTGATGCTTTTGAACTGTGGTGTTGTAGAAGACTCTTGAGAGTCAATCCTAAAGGAAATCAGTCCTGGATACTCATTGAAAGGACTGATGCTGAAGCTCCAATACTTTGGCCACCTGATGAAAAGAGCTGACTAATTAGAAAAGACCCTGATGCTGGTAAAGACTGAAGACAGGAGGAGAAGGGGATAACAGAGGATGAGATGGTTGGATGGCATCACCGATTCAACGGGCATGAATTCGAGCAAGCTCTAGGAGATGGTGAAGGACAGAGAAGACTGGTATGCTGCAGTCCATGGGATCACAGAGTCAGACATGACTGACAGACTCTCCAACAACAACTGACCTCTGTAGTGCAAATACTCCTACCATGACCAATTTCAAACTACTGACATGTTATCATTGGCTTAAAGAATTCTTGACTACTTAACAATCAGCTCTCACAAGGCAGAAAGTACCAATTCCAACATACCACTGTATAGAAACAGAGGTTAGACTTTATGCAAAGATCTTATAAGAAGATTTTATTTTCAATTACCAAAAGAAGTCATTGAAGAATTTTTGGCAGAAGAATGATAAAATTTGATTCACGTTTCATAAATATCATTATGATTATTGTTTGAAATTAGTCATAGCAGATCAATCGTATACAAAGAAAACCAGTTAGAAGGAAGGCTATAACTGTGGCATTGGCAAGAAATGGTGAAAGCTTAGATTAAATGGTGGCAGCAGGGACAGCAAGACATGGACAGCACAGGCAGGGAGAATAATCAGTACCCCAAGGGGATGCACATCTGTATGATGAGGTCTCAAAAAAATGTCTCTTCAGCAGAAAAGGATTTAGTAAATACAGTCATACATGTTAGCCTGCTTCATCAATAATTGTGTCTGCTGCTTTACCCATAAGCAAATGATGTCAACACACTTCACAAGTAACAAGAGTAACAAGGTAGAAGAAAAGTATCAGAACCCTGAAGACAAAATTATTTTAAATAGACATTAATAACAGGGTGGCATTTTCTCTCCTGCTTAGCCTCTTCCTGTCCATATAAGATCCCTCCATTCAGGGTTAGTTAGGGATTATATAAAATGTTTTATCACTGCACCAAGCGGTTGGAGAATATGGATATAAACCCAAAAGTCAGAGACCTGAGAACTATAAAATGTGGTAAGACTGATCATATAGCTATTATGAAGTCCGAAAGAGAATATAATTATGATGAGATTTTCATAGAGAGTGCCTGGCACATAAGCTATATATATGAGACCTATACTTCTAACTCTTTCTTTCTATGAGTCCTCACTTCCTGTTCTATTTAGTGGAAATGTTTGAAGAGGAAACGTTAAATTATAGGAATGAAACTATGCTACTCAAATTTCCTTTGAAAAGGTGAGTAGATGTCCTCTTTTTAAAGACATACCCATATCTGACCAACAGAGTATAAGTAGGATGGCTTTGAACAACTAACTTTAGCCATACATTAGTATTTCATGTACAGTGTTATAGAAGTCATTATTAAGTCTACATTTTAAATAGTATACATGAAATACTGACTGATTACTGGCTTTATGAAGTATCCAAAAATGGGATCAAAGAACATCCAGTTTAAAAATCTAATGCTGCACAACAAAGCATGTGTACCAGTGAATTAATATATGTGGATAAAAATGCTTTGCACTTGCATTGCTCTGATATGGAAAGCAACTCTGCCAATTTACAAGTTATAAATGAGACATAACAACCAGTGTGTCCTTCTCATCTGACACTCATCTCTGTTTGGATCTACCCACAACTTGCCATGTTTTTTAAATGCAGACAATCTGGTAAAACTTAGGATGAACTAGCTCAATTTAAATGTGCGCAAATTAAAAACCTTACTTAGTATGCTGTTAAAAAATAATCCCAGTTTATATTTATTATCAAAAGCTGAATGAATTCTCTTCCCAGGATTTGGGACGACATTGAAGCGTCACCACAAGGAAGTTTGACAATACTAGAATCTTAAAATCATGAATTTATAGAGTGAAAAACCCTGGTCCAGACTCTGCTCAGAGTGTTTGCCAAACCTACTGCAATCAGAGGAACACTTTACGTAACAAAATGAAAAGCTGTAGTTTCCAAGCGATTCTCTGAAGTAGTAGGTACCTGTTTCATTTGAAAGTGACTACTTACTCAATAAACAAATCTTTAGGTATACAGAGCTTAAGATAGAGCTTTCTTTGTCAAACAATCCCTGTTACGTGGTCTGAATGAACAACATGTTGCCAGTTTTTCCAGGAACTATATTCAACGTTTTCTTCTTTTTGTTTTCTTCCTTTTTTAAAAAAATTCATCTAACTTTCCCAGGCAACTAAAATTGAAGCTTAATTTGCCTATCATTACCTGAAACCTCAGGAAATTAAAAGTTTCAACTTCCTTTTCTGTTTGAGCTTTATCTCTCCTATATGTGATGTCTTTCCCTTTTTTTCTATATTTTCACCTCACTTTTCTTTTTAATCTTGCCTCCATGTCTTTACATAATGAAAGCCAACTATAACCTTACTTCTAATGACAGTGAAATTAGCTCATGTCATTTTTTTCTTGTTTCCAGCCTTCTTGGCAGCTACACAAATGAACACCTGATTTGACTGTATTGGGGAAATATATGAGGACTTAGACCTGGCCAAAATGTAATCTATTCTTGCATGGCTAAAAGAAGTGGGACAATCTACAGCCCCTTTTCACACTAAATGCTAGAACACCAGGGTCCTCTATTGTATCCACTACAGAATCATGATAATTGTAGGCACTTAAAAACTGGTTGCTGAATAAAACTGATTGTGAGGAATTAGATGTTGTTGTGAGATAAGTAGTATATATTATATACTTTTAATATTATATAAGTATTTATCCTCACTAGTTAACAATCATACTATATCAAGCCTGTCTTGACAATATTTAATTTTTTTATAAAATGTGAATTCAGAGAAAATTAGGATTTAAGGGAGTAGACTCCATCTTTTTATAAAGACCAAGTTTAACCTTCTCCAAATGGGAGGAGTAAGAACCGTGGGGATGATTTGGAAAGTAGATCATAGTTTATTTTAGAACTTGTGAAAATTTTTAGCGATGCCTTATTTTTAACTCTCCGAGAGGTATTTCAAAATACTTTGTCAAAACTACATTGTGTATACAGACAAACTGTTTCTGAAATTTCTCAGAAAATGAATATAATGGGTGTTTCTTCATTAGCCAATTAAATACTGGGAGTCTAGTTTCAGGAATACAACTAGCACATACAGATTAGCAAGATGATACCTCAATAGCGCATCACAGCTAACCAGCCTGTCCATCCACTATCCCTTGTTTATATTTCATCCAAGACTTCAACTGACTTTAGATGCAGTTGGATGAAAGAACAAAAACACTTTTCAAAAAGCTTTAAATTGAACTCTATGTATTTTACTTTTCCTTTCATAACTCCTTACCTAATGTTTCTCAATAAAAAGGTAAAATCATCATTGCCCAACATCTTCAAATACTGTATATTGTCATGCTGCTTATTTAACTTACATATAAGGTACATCATGAGAAATGCTGGGCTGTATGAATCACAAGCTGGATTCAAGACTGCCAGGAGAAATATCAATAATCTCAGATATGTAGATAACACCATCCTAATGGCAGAAAATGAAGAGGAACTATAGACACTCTGGGTGAAGGTGAAAGAGGAGAGTGAAAAAGCTGGCTTAAAACTCAACATTCAAAAAGCTAAGATCATGGCATCCAGTCACATTCAGTTCAGTTGCTCAGTCGTGTCTGGCTCTTTGTGACCCCATGAATGGCAGCACGCCAGGCCTCCCTGTCCATCACCAAATCCCAGAGTTCACTCAGACTCAGGTCCATCGAGTCAGTGATGCCATCCAGCCATCTCATCCTCTGTCATCCCCTTCTCCTCCTGCCCCCGATCCCTCCCAGCATCAGAGTCTTTTCCAATGAGTCAACTCCTCGCATGAGGTGGCCAAAGTACTGGAGTTTCAGCTTTAGCATCATTCCTTCCAGTCACATTACTTCATGGCAAATAGATGGGGAAACAATGGAAACAGTTACAGACTTTTTCTTGGGCTCCAAAGTCACTGTAGATGGTGACTGCAGCCATGAAATTAAAAGATGCTTGCTCCTTGGAAGAACTAGATAGCATATTAAAAAGCAGACACATTACTTTGCCAACAAAGGTCTGTATAGTCAAAGCTATGATTTTTCCAGTGGTCATGTACAGGTGTGAGAGTTGCACCATAAAGAAGGCTGAGCACCAAAGAACTGATGCTTTCAAACTGTGGTGCTGGAGAAGGCTCTTGAGAGTCCCTTAGACAGCAAGGAGATTGAACCAGTCAATCCTAAAGGAAATCCGTTTTCAGTATTCATTGGAAGGACTGATGCCGAAGTTCTAATACTTTGGCCACCTGACACAAACAGCCAACTTATTGGAAAAGACCCTGCTGCTTTGAAAGATTAAGGGCAGGAGAAGAAGAGGGCAACAGAGGATGAGATGGTTGGATGGCATCACCGACTCAATGGACATGAGTTTGAGCAAACTCCAGGAGATAGTGAAGGATAGGGAAGCCTGACGTGCTATAGTCCATGGGGCTCCAAAGAGTTGGACAGGACTGAGGAACTGAATAGCAAATCTTAAAATACTAGACACAAAAAAGATATGGATCATTAGGCTCTATGAGTTTTAGTATATCTCCAGCTTAGTACATCAAAACTTACCAAGCTTTTACATTGGTAGTGATTCCACCTGAAGTAATTGGCAATGAAGGAGACAGGAGTACTAACTCCCTTCAGTCGTATCCAACTCTCTGTGACCCTATGGACCATAGCCTGGCAGGCTCCTCTGTCCATGGGATTTTCCAGGCAAGAATACTGGAGTGGATTGCCATGCCCTCCTCCAGGGGATCATCCTAAACCAAGGATCAAACCTGTGTCTCTCATGTCTCCAGCACTGGGAGGCAGGTTCTTTACCACTAGCACCACCTGAGAAGCCTGATTCCCCCTGTGTATATGGTAAACCTGGAATTTTTTCCTGTTAAGTATTACTAGTACATTCCAATTCCCCTTTTTATAGCACTCAGGAAGTTGGAAGGGAAAAATTTTATCAGGGAATTGCTGGAGAGACACCCAATCAAGCTGGGTGTTCTCAAAGAGCTCATTATAAAGAAATCTTACAAATTTAACTTTTCATGTCCTCAAATATCTCCTAGAGAACAGATGAATGTTTTTATCTAAACTGACACTCTGATATATTATTCTGCTATCAAGCTACTTAATAATATGTTTCCTCTGTTACAGTATCACTACTATATCATACTGTCACTCGCTTTTTTAGATACTTTGAGAATTGTATGGTGAGGTTAGTGTGATGCTATCTGCATCTTTAAAAGATGATTAGAGGACAAAGTGAAGCTTGGTGTTCGCAGCAATTGCTATGGTGAATGAATAGTTATTGAGAACATGATTACTATCAGGCTGTACAAAAGATGACTTAAAATTCCAACTAAAAATGATGAAATAATGAATTCCTCCTCATTATGTTAGACTCCCTGGGGCTGCTTTGTCAGACTTTTCATAGATGTTTCTTTTCTAGAACAAATCTTGGGAACGGAGGAGGAGGAAAAATAATTGTTGAGTAACTTATTGTATTTGCATAGCAAACTAATAGTAACTAATAAAAAGTGCTATTTGGTCATGAGTATAGTCAAGGCTATGGTTTTTCCAGTGGTCATGTATGGATGTGAGAGTTGGACTGTGAAGAAAGCTGAGTGCCAAAGAATTGATGCTTTTGAACTGTGATGTTGGAGAAGACTCTTGAGTCTGAACTGAACCATATGGTTGCTTTTGAAGTCTGTGGATCTGTTTTTCGTTTTGTAAATAAGTTATTTGTATCATTTTCAAAGATTCTATATGTGAGTGATAACATATATTTGTCTTAGTCTGACTTCACTAAGTATGATTTCTATGTCCATCCATGTTGCTGCAAATGGCATCTTTTCATTCTTTTTATGGTTAAGTAATATTCCATTTTACAGCTGTACTTCCAATGAATATTCAGTGTTGATTTCCTTCAGGATTGACCGGTTTGACTCTTTGTTGCTGAAGCTCCAATACTTTGGCTACCTGTTGCAAAGAGCTAACTCATTGGAAAACAACCTAATGTTGGGAAAGATTGAAGGCAAAACGAAAAGAGGGCTGCAGAGGATGAGATAGTTAGATAACATCACTGACTCAATTGACATGAATCTGAGCAAACTCCGGGAGATGGTGAGGGAGAGGGAAGCTTGGCATGCTGCAGTCCATGGGGTCACAAAAAGTCAGACGTAACTTAGTGACTGAAAAACAAAAACAATAATATATATACTCCAGCTTCCTTATTCATCCCTCTGTGGAAGGATACTGCATTTGCTTCAGAGTCTCGGCTATTATAAACTGTGCTGCAGTGAACACTGAGGTGGGTGCATGTACCTTTTCAAATTAATGGTTTTCACTGGATATATGCACAGGAGTGGGATTTCTGGATAATGTGGTAATACTTTTTTCAGTTGTTTAAGGAACTTTCATACTATTCTCCATAGTGGTTGTATCAGTTTATATTCCCACTGACAGTGTAGGAAAATTCCCTTTTCTCCACACCCTTCCCAGTGTGTATTGTCTGTACACATTTTGATGATAGCCACTCTGATCAGTGTGAGGAAATAGCTCATTCTAGCTGTGGTTTGCATTTCACTAATAATAAGTGATGTTGAGTATCATTCATGTGCTTTTTAAAGTTCTGTATGCCAAGAGAAAGTAGGGAAAACCACTAGACCATTCAGGTATGACCTAAATCAAATCCCTCATGATTATACAATGGTGTGAGAAATAGATGTAAGGTACTAGATCTGATAGATAGAGTGCCTGATGAACTATGAACAGAGGTTCGTGACATTGTACAGGAGACAGGGATCAAGACCATCCCTATGGAAAAGAAATGCAAAAAAGCAAAATGGCTGTCTGAGGAGGTCTTACAAATAGCTGTGAAAAGAAGAGAAGTGAAAAGCAAAGGAGAAAAGGAAAGATATACCCATTTCAACCCAGAGTTCCAAAGAATAGCAAAGAGAGATAAGAAAGCCTTCCTCAGCCATCAGTGCAAAGAAATAGAGGAAAACAATAGAATGGGAAAGACTAGAGATCTCTTCAAGAAAATTAGGATATCACAGGACAATTTCATGCAAAGATGGGCTCAATAAAAGACATAAATGGTAGGGACCTGACAGAAGTAGAAGGTATTAAGAAGCGGTGGCAAGAATACACAGAAGAACTGTACAAAAAAGATCTTCATGACCCAGATAATCATGATGGTGTGATCCCTAACCTAGAGCCAGACATCCTGGGATGTGAAGTCAAGTGGGCCTTAGGAAGCATCACCACGAACAAAGCTAGTGGAGGTGATGGAATCCCAGTTGACCTATTTAAAATCCTAAAACATGATGCTGTGAAAGTGGGGCATTCAATATGCCAGTAAATTTGGAAATCTCAGCAGTGGCCACAGGACTGGAAAAGGTCAGCTTTCATTCCAATCCCAAAGAAAGGCAATGCCAAAGAATGCTCAAACTACCGCACAATTGCACTCATTTCATATGCTAGTAAAATAATGCTCAAAATTCTCCAAGCCAGGCTTCAACAGTATGTGAACCATGAACTTCCAGATGTTCAAGCTGGTTTTAGAAAAGGCAGAGGAACCAGAGATCAAATTGCCAACATCCGCTGGATCACAGAAAAAGCAAGAGAGTTCCAGAAAATCATCTATTTCTGCTTTGTTGAATATGCCAAAGCCTTTGACTGTGTGGATCACAATAAACTGTGGAAAATTCTGAAAGAGATGGGAATACCAGACCACCTGACCTCCCTCTTGAGAAACCTATATGCAGATCAAGAAGCAATAGTTAGAAATGGACATGGAAGAACAGACTGGTTCCAAATAGAAAAAGGAGTATGTCAAGGCTGTATATTGTCACCCTGCTTATTTAACTTATATGCAGAGTACATCATGAGAAATGCGGGGCTGGATGAAGCACAAGCTGGAATCAAGATTGCTGAGAGAAATATCAATAACCTCAGATATGCAGATGACACCACCCTTATGGCAGAAAGTGAAGAGGAACTAAATAGCCTCTTAATGAAAGTGAAAGAGGAGAGTGAAAAAGTTGGCTTAAGCTCAACGTTCAGAAAACTAAGACCATGGCATCCAGTCTCATCACTTCATGGGAAATAGAGGGAGAAACAGTGGCTGACTTTACTTTTCTGGGTTCCAAAATCACAGCAGATGGTGATTTCAGCATTGAAATTAAAAGACACTTACTCCTTGGAAGGAAAGTTATGGCCAATCTAGACAGCATATTGAAGAGCAGAGACATTACTTTGCCAACAAAGGTCCATCTAGTCAAGGCTATGGTTCTTCCAGTAGTCATGTATGGATGTGAGAGTTGGACTGTGAAGAAAGCTGAGAGCCGAAGAATTGATGCTTTTGAATTGTGTTGTTGGAGAAGATTCTTGAGAATCCCTTGGACTGCAAGAAGATCCAACCAGTGGATCCAGATCCATTCTAAAGGGGATCGGTCCTGGGTGTTCATTGGAAGGACTGATGTTGAAGCTGAAACTCCAATACTTTGGCCACCTGATGTGAAGAGCTGACTCATTTGAAAAGACCCTGATGCTGGGAAAGATTGAGGGCAGGAGGAGAAGGGGAAGACAGAGGATGAAATGATTGGATAGCATCAATTGACTCAATGGACATGGGTTTGGGTGGACTCCGGGAGTTTTCGATGGACAAAGAGGCCTGGCGTGCTGTGGTTCATGGGGTTGCAAAGAGTCGGACATGACTGAGCGACTGAACTGAACTGAACAATACCTTTTAATTGAAAATTTCCTTAACAGTACCTTTCTTGACAATACCAACAACTTAAAATTTATTATCATTTGCTACTATCATTCATGCATTTTACATTCAGTTTAGGAAATCCTGGATTAACCCAAGCTCTCAAGCATTTTCTTCTATATTTTAAGAGCATAATAATTTTAGCTCTTACATTTAGAATTATGGTGCATTTTTGAGTTGAGTTTTGAGTGTGAGTTTTGAGTATGATAGGAAGCATCAGGTTTGATTTTTTGCATAGAGTATCAAATTCTTATAATACCACTTATTAAAAGGACTAGCTTTTCTCCACTGAGTTTCCCCAGCACAACTATTGAATATCAATTGGCTATACACTTGTGGGCCTATTTCTGACCTCTAGCCTGTATTTCATTGCTCGGCATATCAATACTTACACTAACATCATCTTGGTTACTATATTTTTATAGCAAGTTATGATATGAAGTAGCAACATAAACCTTCCAACTTTGTTCTTGGTTTTCAATTTTGCTATTCTATCCTGTCTGTATTTTCATATAGATCTTACAATTATCAATTTAAAAAATCACTAACATTTTAACTGGGATTGTGTTACAACTGTGTAACAATTTGGGGGAAAATGACATCTTTACAGTGTTGAATCCCTAACCACATGAGCATCATATACCATTCTATTTAAATCTGAGCAACATTTTGTATGTTTTGGAATCCAGTTCTTACACAAATTGTGTTAAATTTTACTTTAAGTATTTCATGATTTTGATGCTATCATAAAGTTTTTTGAATTTTAATTTTCAATTGCTCACTGCTGTTATATAGAAATACAATTGATAGTTTCCTGGTAACCTTACATCTTCTCACCTACTAAAGTTATCTATTCATTTTAGGGGGCTTCCCTGGTGGCACTAGTGGTAAAGAACCTGCCTACCAGTGCAGGAGACATGAGACATGGGTTTGATCAATCCCTGGGTCAGAAAGATCTCTGGAAGAGGACATGGCAACCCAGTCCAGTCTTCTTGCCTGGAGAATCCCATGGACAGAAGAGCCTGGTGGGCTGTACAGTCAGTCCACAGAGTCACAGGGTCGGATACCACTGAAGTGACTTAGCATGCACACATGTAGGATTTTTTACACAATCATTTTGTCTAATGTCTAATGAAGACTAATCACTCCAGTGTCTTCTAGCACCATGTTCTATTTTGAACTCTTATTATGGGCTCCCTCTCTTATTTGCCATGGTCCATCTTGCCACAAAACCTTGTTTTTCTCTTTGTTTGAAACTCTCTTTCCTACACTATTTACAACTGAGTGATTATTCATGCTTCAGATCTCAGGTCAAATATAACTTCCTCAGGGAAGCTTTCTGTAGGATAATTCTCCATGTTATCCCTTTCATTCAATTATTTTTTCATTAATCCAGCCAACAAATATTAAGTACCTACTATTAAATGCCTACTCTGTGCCATGGTTCTTTCATAGTCCATCTGTGTTTCCTAGTACTTATCATTATTATAATTTTATGTTTATCTCCAGGATTATTTGACCACTACTTCTCTCCTGTAGAGTGTAAGCTTCAGGAAAACAAGAACAGTGATTGTTTCTGTTCTTCTTTGCTGTCCACGCCCAGCTGAAGGCCGTTAACAAGGCAGGTACTCATTAAATACTTACTGAATAAACAAATGAGCCAAAAGGAAATACATGTTCAGAGATGGAGGAAACATTTTGGAGTAGGGGTGACTTACATAACGCTATTCAACACACTGCACAAAAAGACTGTTCCACTGACTCTGTAACCATAATTTAACTGCTGTATGCGTGAAAATGTATCAAAAACATTTTCAACTGTAATTCTAAGGAAGTTCTAGGAGATGGAATTTGGAGGTCGGGATGCAGACTCTAAGCATGAGGAGTTAAGTTTAAAATTCACAAGTGAAACATTTAATTGGATAAAAACATGCTGCAACTTCATATTAGATTAAAATATTTTCCTGTCCAATGAAAAAAATTTATCCCATAGACCATTGCTAAGTCACTCCAGTCGTGTCCGACCCTGTGCAACCCCACAGACGGCAGCCCATCAGGCTTCCCCGTCCCTGGGATTCTCCAGGCAAGAACACTGGAGTGGGTTGCCATTTCCTTCTCCATAGATCATTAGATGCCCTTAAAATTATACCTGTACCTTTTCTAGTTCATGAGTAATTAGCATCTAATTGACCTCAAAACAAACAGGCAAATGCAATAAACTTGAAATGCCTTGCTCAACAAGGTCTTGAATCCATAGGAAATAGCTGGGTTTTGTTCTATTTCAGAGAAAATTAAATAAAATAAGCTTAGCTTTGTTTTATCTTTTGAATAATATCCCAATACTTCTAAGTATGAATTCACACGTTTTAATGCAAAACAAGCTACTCTTACATTAAAAAGTTTAATCTGAAAGGCATTATTTTTCAAGTGTCATTAATATAAGCCACACCTGACATAATTTACTGAGTAGTTTTATCTTTAATTATACATACACTGAATACCTTAAGTCAGGTGCAAGAACATCATCACATTCTAATAATGCTTTAAACAAATTTACTTTTGTGACATTTATCAAGGATATCTTTAATGGGAGAGGAAAAGATAAACATGTCTCTCTTAGGAATCCTTTTCTCCTAAATGCATCTCAATGTCAACACTTATTACTGCATATAAATGAAGCAAAAGAAAGAGGAAATTGTGTAGGTCTATTAAGCTTGGATAGAGGTAGCATTACTATTTTTATCTGACATTTCAATAACAGAATGCCAGTTCAAATGCCACAGAAGTCTGAAAGCAGTGGCTGAGAAAAACATATTGTTTACCTGAAAATCATTGTGTATTTAAAGGCATTATGTTCTTCTTATATATGGGATTAGATGATGTACTTAACATCAGGCTGTCACAATCCAGGAACATTTTAAACTAAATTAGATATGAAATCCGTACAGCTATTTTTATCATGAACCATAGATTTCCTTTAAAAATACATTCTACAGGAAAAAAAAAATATATATATACACACACACAATTGAACAGTTCTTAAAAGTTACTCAAGCCAGTATCCTGAGAAGTACAAAAAGAAATCCTTTGAGTTGAACCACTATCATACCAGGCAATAAACTGTAAAATTCAAATAAGCATTTTAGGAATTCCAAAATATGAATTAGTGTTATTTCATTTCAAGAAAAAAATATGGGGGTTTTGGTGGAAAAATCAGAACTTATTGTTTTTATTTGCAATTAAAATGTCAAATGTAAGAATTCACATGGCATAGAGTGAGTTGAAGAAAACACAGGTGCCTAATTCGCAAACTACAAAAAAAGAAAAAAAAAACAAAACAGTATAAAGATGACCATCTGGGGAGAGCTGGCTGACTTCATTTTCCTATGAGCTTACCGTCTGCTCCATATTTTTCTTCCAAACTCCACATTCTGACCTTGAAAAGGCATCTACATGTTGCTATGTGTCCCTCCTTCTGAACATAAATGCAGGTAGATGCAATTATGCAGAGGATGTTAATACAACAAAGGACACACTGTGTTGTATTTTATTTAATCTCCATTTTCTGAGTTTTTAAAGGTTTTATTTCTGATACTTTTTCAGCCCTTCACAACCATTGTATAAATTCCTAGACTTTCCATGATACACCTGTAAGTACCAACAGCAGATTTCTAGAGAATAAGTGTTTCTTTGAGAGCAGAGGCTCACAAGGAGGCAGACCAAAAGGCAGACCTGTGAGAACGTCAGGGAAAGGAGTCACAAACCCAGGATAGTACTCCTTATATGGACACAGTGGACAGATGACAAAGCTGAAAAAGGAATTTCCAGCTTATCACAATATACCGACTACCCAAGAATGCAGAGGATTTTAACTGGCATCCTTCAGGACTTCTGAAAGAAGCATCACACTTCCTGACATGGGGAATTAATACGCTAAGAATAAAAACAGATTTTACATAGGTTACCTTTTTATATCTCAGTCTAAATACTGAAAATAATGCTTACTTTCAAGCACTGTGGCCGCGTTTTTTCTAAAACTAGTCTTCTGCTGTACCCCACATTATTTTTCTGAAACAAAAAAAAAAAGAAAAGAAAACCTGCAGCTATACTTCTTCAGTATCCCTAATCCATGCTCTAATCATTTCAAGATTATCCTCATGCACTGTATGCTACATGGTATCTGTGCTCCTAAAACTTGTTTCCAGCCTTGAATCAAGCCTTCCAGGTTAAAGCCCTAATTTAATTGTTGATTTACAATATTATATCCGTTTCAAGTGTGCTGCATAGTGTGTTGCTATGCTTTTTCATTACAATCATGAAACTATTTCAGACAATAAAAGTATTCTTGGGGGAGAGGAACCCTAATTTAATCTTGGTTGTCTTCCAGCATCTTAAAGTTCACTAGGTGCCAAGCTACGCTCATCAAAGCTGTGGACCCATATTTTCCCTTTGACTTTTTCCTCTCCCACTTTCACCACCTATTAGTCAATAAGGCATGCCTATCATTATCTCTTCCTTCTTTCCCATTCTCAAAACTCCTTGTCAAATTCATGTAAGCTCATTCAGATTACAACGGTAATATGATGATAGTCCAAAATTGTCAAACTGTTTCAAAGAATAACAGGGTTCCTGGAATAAAGAGTTCCATGATCTGCATATTCCATACAACTTGTAGATTCACAAAGTATCTTAAAGGCTACACATTAAAGAAATACCTTTCAGTTTGTTTAGCCTGATGTTTGGGAAACCCAATATTTCCTAATTCATTTTACCATGCAAAGTTTTTCAAAGAGCATCCAATAAAATCTTACAGAGTTATGTTTATAAAGCATTCATCTTCCCCATATATTAAATCTTGCAGCCAATTTTCAAACCAATAAATATACAGCTCAGATGATTTCACCTCCCTACTCAAAAGTTAAAAAAAAATTTTTTTTAATTTTCCTTGCTCTAGATTACCCATCAAACAAAGCTAAGCGCCTCTTACTGCAACCTACATGTTTAATCTTATCTTTCATGACTCCACTCATCTCTGTAGTTCACCGTATGTCAAGCTTAGGATCAACTGTACTATAACTGCTTATCTTCAAACCAAATAAATGTGTTTCATCAAATGAATGTGTACCACCATTTAGCAATGAATCAACGTTTCACACACAACTCTGATACTATGACCATCTCTTTAAAGACTTAATGGTTTCTCTACTATGCTAAAGAAAAATGTATTTCCTTTCTTGTCTCCATGATTTGAAAAACTATACTCTAGATAGTTACCTGCACTGAATATTTTTAGTAAATTAATTTGTCATTATTGCACTGTTTTCCTGAAATAAAGGTGGTATGTGGTGCTTAGCATTAACTAAGCCACATGGGAAATTGGCAAGTAGATGTGAAATGATCACATTATCTGTGATCACTTCATTTCTTAACCAATGTCAAAATACATATTCTTATCAAATTTAAAAAAAGTAACATCTCCTGAAAATACTTCTAATCCTTACAATTTTACAATTTTAACCGAAATGGTACTTATTGTTCAAGAAATAATTAGTTGTACATTTGCTTTTGGTCAGGCATTGGTACCAGGCAAAAAGCAGTCAATAAGATAGACACAGTTGTTATCAGTGTAGTTCTTACCATTCTTACAGACACAGGAGTTCCAGGTATGCTGAGTATTTTATCTCCTCTTAGCTACTACTATACTATTTTCTCTGAAAGCAAAACTTATCCAAAAAAGTTGCCCATACTGTCACTAACATCTCTCTTCTTATTCTCTCGAGCCAATACCAATGAAGCTTTTACCACTATTTCAACCACTATTTCAAACAAGTGTCAGGACCATCAGTGACCTTCACACTGCTAACCACAATGGTCAATTCTCAGACAATGTCTTACTTCACCTGTTATTAATACCATTTCACATAGATAAATCTTTCCGTCTTCTTAAAAGATTTCATTTACTTGGCTTCTGATCACCTCTCTCTAGTTTTCCTCCCTGGCTGGTGCTTCCACATCTTCTCAACCTTTAAGTGTTATAATTACCCAGAGCTGAGTCATCCAACATCACATCTTTGCATCCTCCATATAGCTTTCAGTTCAGTTGCTCAGTCATGTCCAACTCTTTGTGACCCCATGGACTGTAGCACACCAGGCTGCCCTGTCCATCACCAACTCCTGGAGCTTACTCAAACTCATGTCCACTGAGTCGGTGATGCCATCCAACCATCTCATCCTCTGTTGGCCCCTTCTCCTCCCACCTTCGATCTTTCCCAGCATCAGGGTCTTTTCAAATGAGTCAGTTCTTCACATCAGGTGGCCAAAGTATTGGAGTTTCAGCTTCAACACCAGTCCTTCCAATGAATATTCAGGACTGACTTCCTTTAGGATGTACTGGTTGGATCTCCTTACAGTCCAAGGGACTCTCAAGAGTCCTCTCTAACACCACAGCTCAAAAGCATCAATTCTTTGGTGCTCAGCTTTCTTTATAGTCCAACTCTCACATCCATACATGACTATCGGAAAAACCATAGCCTTGACTAGACGGTCCCCAGACAGCTTTAAATACCATCTGCTGCTGCTGCTGCTAAGTCGCTTCAGTCGTGTCCGACTCTGTGCGACCCCATAGGCGGCAGCCCACCAGGCTCCCCTGTCCCTGGGATTCTCAAGGCAAAATACCATTTATATGTTGGTAATTCCCATATTTGTATCTCCATCCTGGCCTCTTTTCTTGAGCTCCAGTTTTATATACATCTGCCAATCCAAACTCTCCACTGGAGTGTCTAATAGATATCTCTACAAGTCCAAACTCAGTATTTCTCCTGGACTTAACCCCTTCCCTTCTATGTTCTTCTAGAGTCTTTTCAATCTCAGGTGAAATGGCATCTTGTCTCATTCTCAAACCAAACATCTGATTCTCTATTAATCGCTTTGTTTCTCCTACACCTTAAACTCAATCAAGCCTTCATCAAATCCTGCTGGCTAAGTCTTCCTAGCAAGTCCAGAATTTGACCACTTATCACTACCTTTCCTGTTACTACCCAGATCTGAACCCCCATCGTATCTGATATGGATGGATTCTTTTAATTACTTTCTAATCTCCCCGTTTTTTACCCCTACTGTCAACACAGCTGCGAGAGCCCGTTCAAACTAAAAACCCTACGGCCTGTAGCTTTATCATCTTAAGAATAAAAGTCAAAGTCCTCAAAACAGCAGGCGTCAGGCTCCGCTGGGCGGAGGGCCCGTGGCCTCCCTCAGGCTCCGCTGGGCGGAGGGCCCGTGGCCTCCCTCAGGCTCCGCTGGGCGGAGGGCCCGTGGCCTCCCTCAGGCTCCGCTGGGCGGAGGGCCGGCCCGTGGCCTACCCGCACCAGGCCACAGTCGGCCCTCAGCGGCCGCGTAGCCCTCATGGCGGCGCGTTACCTACAGCACTTGCGTGGTGACCAGGCGGCCTGGGACCCTGCCCCGACCGCGCTGGCAGCTCTGAAAACTGCTGCGTGCAGACCTTCTGCCGCGGGAGCTGGGCTGGGACAACCAAACTGTCCCTCAAACAGATGGGCGCCACCAGGCGAGGCCCCGAACCCCAGACCGCCGCGAAGCCCCTCTAGTCTGTTCGCGGGCCCACCGGCCGGGAGGCTAGGCCTGCCGGCACCGAGAATCCCGGCTCCCAGCCTCGGGCCGCACTTCCGGGAGCGGCCTGGCGCCGCCTCGCGGCTGCTCCTGGGGCTGCAGCTGGCTTTCCGAGGACTCCTCACGCGGAACCCACACCCAGCGCCTTCCCCCGCCGCCCTGCCCGTCTCAGACGTTAAGTGTGACAACTAAAACGACATCACTTGTCCGAGTGCGAGTTCGTGCTCAGTCGTGTCCGACTCTTTGCGACCCCATGGGCTGTGACCCGTCAGCCCTGGAGTGCGTCGCCATTTCCTCCTCCAGGGCATCTTTCCCACCCCAAGATGGAACCCAGGTCTCTGGCATTACAGGCAGATTCTTTACCATCTGAGCCACCAGGGAAGCCCCCTCACCCCCCGCC
>SJYQ01003044.1:688098-712520 GCA_006410935.1 Redunca redunca | reverse complement strand
CCCCCCCCCCCCCCCCAAAAAAAAAACTGGAGACCCAAAGTCTCTTTATCTTCATCGCCTTCTACCCTTCCCGTTGTTGACTCTGCCCCAGGCATACCAGGCCTCAGTGCTTTTCCTAAAATACTTTCAGAATATTATTCATTCAAGGCCTTTACCCGTGCTGTTTCCCCTGGGCTACTTTTCTCCATTTATCCTCAGGGAAAATTCCTTATTTACTAATATCTAATGCAGGAGGACTTTGCCGGATCTACCCCTACTTTCCTTGCCCTACGTTTCTTCAGATGACTTAAAATTATAGAAAGTACTATGTACTCACTTGTTTGTCTTGTCCCTCCACCCTCACCTCACTAGAATATATGCTTCACAAGAGTTGAAATTATGTCTGTGTTCACTGCTGTATCCCCAGGACCTAGAACAGGAGTTAAGACTTAGTAGGCACTCACGAAATACTGGAGTGAGTATCTGAGTGAATTTACAAAAGAAGGGCTCCCCCAGATACCTCAAATGTAAAGAATCCTCCTGCCAATGCAGGGGATACAATAGACGCAGGTTCAATTCCTGGGTTGGGAAGATCCCCTGGAGTAGGAAATGGCAACCCACTCCAGTATTCTTGCCTGGAAAAGCCCATGGACAGAGGAGCCTGAAAGGCTACAGTCCATGGGGCCACAAGGAGTCAGACACCACTGAGCGACTGAACACACACACAGAAAAGGGCTATAAACTGCTAAGGAAGCATAAAACAGAGGGAACCAAACTAGTCTTAGAGAACAAGAAAAGACTCTTTGCGGAATCTGAAACCCAAATGCTAGAAAGACAAGTAGGAATTTGCCAAGAAAAGGGAGGAAGAAGAAGGGAAAGTTTCTCCCCCCAAACAGAACAGTGCTAAGACTCTGAGTTTGTTTATTCAACAAACATTCATTAAACACCTGCAATGTGCCAGGCTGTGTTCTAGGCATTTGGGACATACATAGTAAAAAGGAAAGTCCATACACAAATTATTTTTGGCATATGGTCAGTTCATAAAATTAAGAACATATTAGGATATATTTAAAATGTTGGAAAATGATAAGCCACCAAAGAGTTTAATGCAAAGAGTGATATGATCACTTTCACATTTCAGAAAATCAAAACTAAACATAAAGCTTACCCCCAGTTCCTGGCTGTTTTGATACTTAACCAACAATAGCTTCCATTCAGGTTCCACAGTCATTTCTGATATAAGCCTATAGTATCAGATAAAGCAAAACAGGGCTGATTTTCCTATATGTAAATTGTTTAAATGGTCTCATAAATGGAAGTTCTCAAGTTTTTCAAAACTTTAATATAATTTAATGTCATGTTAGTTTTTAAAAGTCTTCTCTCTTAGCATACTTACTATTTTTCAGTGTCATGTTCTTTCCTTATAAGTTCTATTTTTTAGAGTGCACTTTTAAATCATTATAAATGTTTTACAGTCTCTTTCTGATTTCTTCTATATTTCTCATTCTTCTCTATGAATTTCTGTTCCTTCTGCACAAAACACAGAACTCACTCACCCCCTGACTTGTCAACACTGACTCACTCCTACTCCTCATTTGTTTCTAATGTTTATTTGTGAGCTCCCATTTGGCAGGGATTATTTCTTCTATGAGAAACCAGTGTGAGTGGATGTTTCTTAAGAGTGCTTTCGTTTTACTTCCTCTAGTCTGTCCTAGGCTTAGATTCATTTTATCTAAGTTCCTTGAGAGAAAGTGTTTTGAACTAACTCAGTGGTATATATTCAGACTCCAAGCTAAGTAAAACAGTTTATGGTACGAGTATAATGAAAATTTAACATATTCCCTCCAGTACCTGCTTTATCCCTAGCCATGGGGCTTATTTCTCAGTCTGTGACCACTTGGCATCCACTTCATCTCCCTCTGTCTTCGTCTGCCAAGATGTCAGCTCGATATCACTGCCTTTCCAGCCTTCGCTTCCCCTTTCTTTCCTGGCACCTGGAGATTACGCTTTCTCACTTGCAATCCAAACTATAGAGAGTTTTTTAATTGTTAGATTTTTATCTGGCACATCTTGATGTTTGTAATGGGAGAGGTTCTGGGTTAGCTCAGTCTGCCATACTACGGATTCATTCAAATTAGTCTCGAAATAGAACTTTAATTTGAAATGTGAGCAACAACATAAAGACAGTCTGCCTAACCAAATAGTTGCTCAGATGTGCAAATAAATACCAAATATTAACCAGGCTGCAAAAATGCTTTCAAAGTCTGTCTCCCCAACTGGGAATACACTTTCTTACTCAGTTAGGTTAGTGTGAATTACAGCTCACATAAGGATGAGTTAACTTTGCACAACAGTAATAGTAAAAGGTATAGAAACCCATCCAAGTGGAGAGGGAAGGTGAGCCAGGCTCACACAGCATGGCAGGAGAGACACTAGGTGCCATACAAGTGGAGAAAGAGAATTAGCTAAAATGTTTAGCTGACTGAGCAAAGTCCAAACATGAGCTAACATGACAATGTAAAACCTCTGGGAGTGGCAAATAATTCCAGACCTTCTTTTTTTCAAGATTAATTTTTTCATGTGGGGCATTTTTCCAGTCTTTATTGAATTTGTTACAATAATATTTCTATTTTATGTTTTGGTTTTTTGGCTCTGAGGCATGTGGGATCTTAGGTCCCTGACCAGGGATCAAACTGACAACCCCCCTTTGGAAGGCAAAATCTCAACCATTGGACCACCAGGGAAGTCTCTCACATGCTTTTTTCACAAATTTTTACTAGTTGCTGATGAGAAAGAATGGATCACAGTTAAGAGTAAAAGTAAAAACCCATTACAGCTAGGAGACAGATAAAACACTTCTACCCCAAGATGGGGGCTTCCCAGGTGGCTCAGTGATAAAGAATCCTCCTGCCAATGCAGGATATTCGGGATCGATCCCTGGGTCTGGAAGATCCCCTGGAGGAGGAAATGGCAGTATTCCCCCAGTATACTCCAGTATTCTTGCCTAGGAAATCCCATGGACAGAGGAGCCTGGCAGGCTGTAGTTCATGGGGTCTCAAGGAGTTGGACATAACTGAGCACGCATACATAGCCCAGCCCAGGCTGGAGTGAGAGGGAGGCAGGAAAGAGTGTTAACTTTGCAGTCTTATACCGGTATTATTAGCAGTCCTCTTACCACTGAAGAAGGGACAGGGAACTCTCCCACCAAGACCCTCCAAGGATGAGGGAAAGGTTTAGTCTGGTAGACCAGGGAGAGACAGGATCACTAAGAAAGCCCATTCCTGAAACTCAGGAACAGGGTCTTCCTGAGACCAAGGCTGGGTTGGGACAACAGAGAAGCTCCTTTGTTCCCCACCACCAGGCTGGCAAGTACCAAGAATCGAGCAACAGTAGTCTACCCCTGGGGGATTGGAGAGAGCAAAGAGCAAGAACCATCTGAGACACTGTGTACAAGGAAGACTGCAAGCTGAGGGTCAAGCAACTCAAATGGTTAAACTGAATGCAAACATAAAAGCCATTCTCTCCTGTTTTTTTTAATGCTCTGAAAGGTTGGCAGGCATTGTCTGTAAAGAGCCCGAGAGTAAATAGTAGTAGCTTTACAGACCAAATGGTCTCTGTTGCAATTATTCAACTCTGCCCCTGTAGCTGGAAAGCAGCCATAGACAAATGAATGAGCACGGCTGTTTTCCAATAAAACTTTACTTATAAACATGGAGGTTTGAATTTAATACAATGGTCATATGTCACAAAATATTCTTATTTTTTATATTTCCAACCATTTTACGATAGTGTAAAAAAAAAAAGCATTTTTAGCTCACAGGCTGAATTTGGTTTGGGGTCTATAACCAAGCCCTGGTTTAAAGCACGATTAGTAGCATTGACTTTTGCATTTATGGCACAGAAATAGCAATAGCATAAAAGCCAAGAGGAAGCAGCCAGAAATATATTAAGGAAAGCTGTGACAAGTTAAAGACATATACTGTCAACTCTACCCTCCAACATTAAAAGAAAGACTTACAGCAAAAAAGCCTTTCCCTTCTCCAGGGGATCTTCCCAACCCAGGGATCGAACCCAGGTCTCTCACATTGTGGGCAGATTCTTTACCACCTGAGCCACAAGGGAAGCCCAAGAATACTGGAGTGGGTAGCCTGTCCCTTCTCCAGCAGATCTTCCTGACCCAGTAATTGAACCGGAGTCTACTGCATTGCAGGCAGACTCTTTACCAACTGAGCTATTAGGGAAGCCCAAATAAGCAAAGGCTTATATAAATGTTAGATCAGTAAAATATTTCAATGTAACATGCTTAGTAACAGCTCCTTTGCATTTGGAAAAGGCATAATTTACAAACAGAAAATTTCACCTTGAAAGATGATACCCAGAAGAAACCTGTAAGAAAAAAAAGTAATTAAATGTGTTCAAATAATTCAATGTAGAAAACAATGGAGAACAATCCAAGAAAAGAAGCTTTGAAAACATGTTAGAACTTGTAAGACAAAGATTTCTTTCTTTTTGGCTGTTCTGTGTGGCATGTGGGATCTTAGTTCCCCGACAAGGGATCGAACCTGCAAGTCCTAACTGCTGGACTGCCAGGGAAGTCCCAAGACAAAGATTTCTAAACCCACTGGGGAAAAACATAAAACTAAGCAGGAAATCATGCATACTTCAGTGTATATCTGTGTACAGCTAATCTTCAGTTCAGTTCAGTTGCTCAGTCGTGTCTGGCTCTTTGTGACCCCATGAATCCCAGCACGCCAGGCCTCCCTGTCCATCACCAACTCCCAGAGTTCACTCAGACTCACGTCCATCGAGTCAGTGATGCCATCCAGCCATCTCATCCTCTGTCATCCCCTTCTCCTCCTGCCCCAGTCCCTCCTAGCATCAGAGTCTTTTCCAATGAGTCAACTCTTTACATGAGGTGGTCAAAGTACTGGAGTTTCAGCTTTAGCATCATTCCTTCCAAAGAAATCCCACCCACTGCTACTTTATTCAGCTACTTAGGATAGAGGATTGTTGAGGCCAAGATCATGTGATGAGTGCTACAATGTCTTAGCCTAAATTGCTATAACAAACTACCATAGCCTAGGTGGCTTAAAACACACACCCTTTTTTTCTCACCGTTCTGGAGGCTGGGGAGTTCAAGATCGAGGTGCCAGCAAATTCAGCTTCTGGTGAGAATCCCTTCCCACCTTGCAGCCATCTGCCTCCTAGATGTATGCACACTCACACAGCAAGGACAGGGAGAGCCCTAGCACTCTACAGGTGGTTAGACAGTATCACCGACTCAATGGACACGAATTTGACCACACTCTGGGAGACAGTGGAAGACAGAGGAGTCTGGTGTGCTACAGTCCATGGAGTCACAAAGAGTTGGACGTGAAACCTGGCAACTGAACAACAACAGTCTCATCATGACCCCCATCCTCATGACCTCATCTAGCCCTAATTATTGCCTACAGGTGCCACCTCCAAACTATACTGGGGCTTAGGACTTCAACATGGGAAAGGGAGACACAAAAGCCTGCAGCCCACAGCATATACGATCTTAATATTTTGCTACACGAAGTTATCATTTGGATGCCAAACTGTCAATACTTAGAAAATGTGAGTCATCAGAAGAAATGAGTGTCTACATGATCCTGAATACCTTATTTATCCAGAGGTGTGTATCTGTCAACCTCAACGGACTAAAACAAGTCTGAAAAGCTGGTGGGATGCAGAATTTCCCTTTGAGCCATGCAAATAAAACCTCATCATTCCTTTAGTAACATGCACTGGTGTACTGCTTTACTTATTTTATCTTCCACTGTATTTTTACAAAAACTTCATTTTCCAGAGAACATTTGCTGTACCCAGAAAAGAGAAGGAAATAAATCCTGTATCTTCAGGTGAAAAATGGTTTAAAAATTAACAATTTTGGCCTAAAGGAATAATTTTTGGTTACTTCGCAGGAGGTTTGCTTAGGTGCTAGACAAATACAGCATAGCTTGGGCCACTGAAACACATGTTAAAACCCCAAGGCATTTAGTTTAATGATCATGGGTAAGCACAGTTTGTTTATACCCTTCAGGATATTTAGAGCCAATCTTGAAGGAAGAAAAAGAACTCACAATTTTTCTCTTTGTGCCTGAAAAGTCAGGTTGTGCTGGACTTGTTCCACTTAAAGGAAAAGATTGTAGGGAAAGGGACCTGGGGCCCTGTTATCACTTTTTCAGCTCCCTCTGTGAGCCTGTCAACACTCCAAGTCTGTGAAGAAGTTTCACCTGTGCATGACAGATCACTGAAAGAAAATCCGAATGTCACAGTCATTATCTCTCGGTTCACTGGCACAGCATGGAAAGAAGGACCAGAATGTGGCTAGTACTTTCTTATAATTTCAAATATTGGCATTCTCATCTTTTGTACTAAGAAAGTACTGAACATGATTAATAGTAAGCACAACTGTGTATGAAACACCTGCTCTTTTCAAATAATTATGCTAGACTTTTGAAATATATCACAATTAGTCTTTACCAACATTAGTATATGTCCCTTCTGTAAGCTTTGACTTTCCCTTCTGTCTGGACAACGGACTCTCCTGGTGGTACCTCCTACCTGTCTGTCTGCTCTGTGAAGCCTCTGCAACCACCTCTGTGCCTGCCATGCCTTACAAGTTCAAGTTCCCCAAGGCTTGTTACAGACCCTGTTATAGACCCATGCACTTTCTCTCTGCAGTGTAGCACAGTCGTTAAGCTCAAGGCCTCAATATCAACCAGCCTGAGTTCCAGTCCCTTTATTTAACCTCTTTCTGCCTCAATTCCTACGTCTTCAAAATACTAATAGCACTGACACCAGAGATTTGTTTTCAGGCCTAATTGAAATGAAATATGAAAACCTCTAAGCACAATGCCTGGCGTGAAGTAAATACTCAACATGTGTGAGCTGTTGCTAAAATACTCAAACTATGTTATCATAAATTACCTGATAATGTCTGTCTTCCCTG
The DNA here is from genome assembly GCA_006410935.1 of Redunca redunca. Lineage (NCBI taxonomy): Eukaryota > Metazoa > Chordata > Mammalia > Artiodactyla > Bovidae > Redunca > Redunca redunca. Next base: position 705,562 of record SJYQ01003044.1, on the reverse strand, counting down.
GGCTGCACGCTCTACCCCTAGCCTTGGACTCACTGGCACATGCCAGATTCTCCTTCTGTCTTGCATGGCTAAGCGAGGGAAGAACCAAAGGAATGCATCACCATACAAAGTGGGCATCACTATTGCTATATTAAGGATGAAAGAAATAGAAGGTGGAAAAAGTAAGCCGTATTCTAAACTCCCACAGATAGTAAGTGGCAGAACTGCAATTCAAATCCATATGTGTCTAAATCTGAAGCTTGTGCACTTTACATTTATTGCATTGGGAAAAATCCATGCCCTGGGGGGAAGGGGGTGGGGAATAATCAATCAGTATTGAGCAACTTATTTAATAGTATGAACTTGGTGGTGGTCTAAGCACTTAAATACGTTTTGTCACTTTTACAGTAAATTTAGGAGGAAGACACTACTATTATTTACAACTTTATAGATGAAAAGTAAAGAAAAGATAGAAGATTTTAACAGGCTAAAGTTACAGAGCAAAGGAAGGGGCAGGTATAGGTAGGATTTGGACCCAGATGTCTGGATCTAGCACTCACGCCCCTGACTGGCACCTGTATGCCTCTCTCAGCATCATGGGATGCTTCACAATTAAACAGCACTAAAAAGAGTCAGAGAGTCACTCTTGGTTACATATTCCACAGTCAGCTGTTTAATTATTTATTTTTAACTTTTTAAAAATAGCCGATTGGAGTACAGCTGATAAACAATGTGTTTGATAGGTTCAGGTGAACAGCAAAGGGACTCGCCCATACATGTACATATATCCATTCTCCTCCAAAGTCCCCTCCCATCCAGGCTGTACATACTACTGAGCAGAGTTTCGTGGGCTATACAGTAGGACCTTGTTGGTCATCCATTTTAAACACAGCACTGCATACCTGTCCATCCCAAACTTCCTAACTATCCCTTCATCCCATTCTTCTCCCCTGGAGACCATAAGTTTGTTCTCTGAATCTGTGAATCTGTTTTTGTTTTGTAAATAAGTGCATTTGTTTCATTTCTTTTGAGTTTCAGCATATAAGGGATGTCCTACGATATTTTTCTATCTGACTGACTTCACTCAGTATGACAATCTCATGGTCCATCCATGTTAGTACTCTTCTGATATCTGAAGATAAATAGAATAAAATAAAACCCCCACACATCTACATAAATTCTGGTCCATGTCCTTAACAATTACTGAACCTTAAAAGTCCATCTATAACAACTTTTCCAATTTGTCATTCAACTTTTGCCTGCACTTTTCCAGTAATCCAGTAATAGAATGTTCATGAATTCCCGGAAGGCACCTGTTCTAATTTTAAACAGAATAAATGCAGGAAATTTTTTCTTGAATAAAAATTCTGTCATCTTGTATCCTTTGGTAACTTACCTAGGTTTATCCCCTGAAGCTATGTGGTATTTGAATGAAAAAAATAATAATTTATTCAGCATACCTTTGAGCACTTATCTTTCAGGCACTGTGATAGGCAATGCATATACAAAGATGAATATAAATAACTTACGCTGCTAGGGTGACAGNTTATCTTTCAGGCACTGTGATAGGCAATGCATATACAAAGATGAATATAAATAACTTATGCTGCTAGGGTGACAGTAATATAAATGAAATTTTTCTATATTGTGTAGTACAGTTATGAAAATATAATGTTACAGAAGCATCAAGAAAGAAGTGATTTGGGGAAAGATGTAGCTGAAAAATTAATAATTGTACAGGAAACTTTTTATTTTGACCTCCAAGCATCTCCAAGTGCTTCTTGCTTCTACAGAATACCAAAATAACCATGGTCTCTGCCTCTTAAGTGAATAATGCAAAGAAATAAACAAAACCATGGAATGGGAAAGACTAGTTGTCTTTTCAAGAAAATTAGAGATACTAAGGGAACATTTCATGCAAAAATGGGTACAATAAAGGAAAGAAATGGTAAGGACCTAACAGAAGTAGAAGAGATTAAGAAGAGGTGGCAAGACTACACAGGAGAACTGTACAAAAAAGTCTTAATGACCCAGACAACCACGATGGTGTGTTCACTCACTTAGAGTCAGACATCCTGGAGTGTGAAGTCAAGTGGGCCTTAGGAAGCATCACTACGAACAAAAATAGTGGAGGTGCTAGAATACCAGCTGAGCTATTTTAAATCTTAAAAGATGATGCTGTGAAAGTGCTGCACTCAATATGCCAGCAAATTTGGAAAACTCAGCAGTGACCACGGGACTAGAAAAGGTCAGTTTTCATCCCAATCCCAAAGAAANTGAGCTATTTTAAATCTTAAAAGATGATGCTGTGAAAGTGCTGCACTCAATATGCCAGCAAATTTGGAAAACTCAGCAGTGACCACAGGACTAGAAAAGGTCAGTTTTCATCCCAATCCCGAAGAAAGGCAATGCCAAAAAATGTACAAACCACCATACAATTATATTCATTTCCCATGCTAGCAAGGTAATACTCAAAATCCTTCAAGCTAGGCTTCAGCAATATGTGAACTGAGAACTTCCTGATGTACAAGCTGGATTCAGATGAGGCAGAGGAACCAGAGATCAAATTGGCAACATCTGTTGGATCATATAAAAAGCAAGAAAATTCCAGAAAAACATCCAGCACTTTACATTAAAGCCTTTAACTGCATGGATCACAACAAACTGTGGAAGTCTTAAAGAGACGGAAATACCAGACCACTTTATCTGCCTCCTGAGAAACCTGCATGCAGGTCAAGAAGCAAGAGTCAGAATCAGACATGGAACAACAGACTGGTTCCAAATAGGAAAAGGAGTATATCAAGGCTGTATATTGTCACCCTGCTTATTTAACTTATCTACAGAGTACAAAATGCAAAATGCTGGGCTGGATGAAGCACAAGCTGGAATCAAGATTGCCAGGAGAAATATCAATAAGCTCAGAAATGTAGATGACACCACCCTTATGGCAGAAAGGGAAGAGGAACTAAAGAGCTTCTTGATGAAGGTGAAAGTGAAAAAGCTGGCTTAAAACTCAATATTCAAAAAATGAAGGTCATGGCATCCAGTCCCATTGCTTCATGGCAAGTAGGGAAAAAATGGAAACAGTGACAGACTATTTTCTTAAAATCACTGTGGACAGTGACTGCAGCCATGAAAAGAAAAGATGCTTGCTCCTTGGAAGAAAAGCTGTGACAAATCTAGACAGCATATTAGAAAGCAGAGACATCACTTTTCCAACACAGGTCCATATAGTCAAAGCTATGGTGTTTCCAATAGTCATATACAGATGGGAGAGTTGGACCATAAAGAAGGTTGAGTGCTGAAGAACTGATGCTTTTGAAATACTATGGCACTGAAGAAGACTCTTGAGAGTCCCTTGGACAGTGAGGAGATCAAACCTGTCAATCCTAAAGGAAATCAACCCTGAATATTCATTGGAAGGACTGATGCTGAAGTGGAAACTCCAATACCTTGGCCACCTGATGAGAAGAGCCTTCTCATTGTAAACAAGACCTTGATGCTGGGAAAGAGTGAGGGCATGAGGAGAAAGGGGTGACAGAGGATGGGATGGCTGGATGGCATCACTGACTCAATGGACATGAGTTTGCGCAAACTCCAAGAGATAGCATGGAGAACCATCCACGGACAGGGAAGCTGGGCGTGTTATAGTCCATGGGGTCACAAAGATTAGAAAATGACTCAGCAACTGAACAACAACCGCCTCTTGGTACCATATGCTTGAAGATAATAAACCTTATCTGGCCCTGCCTCCTGGCACTATGGCAGGAGTACAGTTGACCCTCCATGTTTGGGGGTTCAGCGTCTGCGGATTCAGCTGGGTTAAATCACAGATGAGTTGCTTGAATCTTGGAATGCAGAACATAGGGCCTAAGGATACAAATGATCAACTGTACCACACCTTTTTATATAAGGGACTAGAGCTCCCAAGGGTTTTGTTATCTGCAGGCAGTCCTGGAACCAATGCCCTGCGGATATCAAAGGATGCCTTTCTGAACTTTGAGGACTCAGAAAAAATAACTATCATTGTTAAATGGTTCCCATGTGTCAGGCCTGTTTTAAGTATTTTGCACACATTAACTCATTTAAAGTCCATCTAACTTGAGTTTAAATATTATTGCCATTCGTAATTCCCATTATTCTATCCCCTTCCCTTCTTTTGGTGAAAGATGATTCTTGGATAGGAAAAAAAAAAAAAGATCATACTGAAATTTCATTAACTATCACCACAATAAGCAAGTAAACAAAAATAGCAGAACCAGCTGGACTTGAAATAGCTTCTGTGTTCCTGGAGGAACTTACCACCAGTTTAATTTAGAAGCCCTTGTTTTCCAAGATAGATACTGAGTATAACTTCAGTGTAAGTTTCAGTTCAGCATAACTTTTTTCAAGTAGTCTTTGGGCATATTTACTTTTAATAGGCAAATCTTCAAATTCAGCTAGCACTGCTGCTAAGTCACTTCAGTCGTGTCTGACTCTGTGCGACTCCATGGATGGCAGCCCACCAGGCTCCCCCGTCCCTGGGATTCTCTAGGCAAGAACACTGGAGTGGGTTGTCATTTCCTTCTCCAATGCATGAAACTGAAAAGTGAAAGTGAAGTTGCTCAGTCGTGCCTGACTCTTAGCGACCCCATGGACTGCAGCCTACCAGGCTCCTCCGTCCATGGGATTTTCCAGGCAAGAGTACTGGAGTGGGGTGCCATTGCATTAGGTAGTAAACCTCAGTCATGGAGAATAAAAAACAACTCTATCACCTAGATCAGAGTTACCTTTGGTAACACTGATGTAATCAACATGACTTAAAGGTTGTAAGTCATGCAAACCCAGAGTGATTTCAAATTAAAGCCATTCTAACTTGTTTATCAGGACACAGCTCTATCATTCATCCATTTGTGGTTAAAAGAAAACTAAGGCAGTGTAGTTTATGTGTGTGTTTGGGGTTGGGGGTGGGGGAAGAGATGGATTCTGCCTAGCCCTCGTCCTGTCTCTTTTTCTAACCTTTTCAGTTGTCTTCTGGCATTAACTTGTCTGGTTCAATTAACAAGTTAAGATGGCAGATGGATGTAGGCAATGGAAGTAGGGCTACAAGCCTCAACCCTGGCAACTCACATCCCTTCTTGGCCCTGGAGAGCATTCCACATTTAGGTCTGCTACACACACACACACACACACACACACACACACACACCCCAAAGTGATTAAGGATGGTAGCTACCACTTTTACATTACTACAGGTTGGAAGGCCTTTTTTTTTTTTTTTTAGCATTAAGAATGACTCTAAAATAGCTAGTCCAACTAAGTCAATTTCATTCATCCATTTATTCAATCAATCAATATGAAGAGTGCACCAACCATGTGCCAGATGATTCACTGAGCTCTATGCAAACAAATTCAGGATAGTCTCTGACCTAATGAAGACTGCATCCTAACAGACAGGTGTCAGAACTAAGTAAAGAGCTTTCTCCAAGAGAAAGCTTATAATAGCACCCCTGAAACTCAGTATATATCTTCCAATTTGATACTACTCTCCAAATATTCTCTATTCCCTAATAAATAGCTAAGCTCTCCCTAGCAATTCTGAAAAAGTACTCCAAAAGCAAAAGCATTACTTTCATAAATGACCAGAGTGAACCAAATATAGCTCAGAGCTTAGATGGCTGACATAGGAAACTAAAAGGTATTCACCAAATTTCTGTTTCTTTTTCTGGAAGTTCAATCCTTAATTTTTCAATTTCAGTTTTAAAGTGGTGCCTAAAACTCTCATTAAATGGAAAATACCTTTTTCAATAATCAAGACTTTTTAGAAGTTTTGGATCCTTCTCTTTCCAACTGTTCATATCAGACAAAAAGAAAAGATGAATATGACACAATTCTGATTCCTGGAAAATATTCTCTAGGTTCAGGTTCAGGTTCAGTCACTCAGTCGTGTCCAACTCTTTGCGACCCCATGAATCGCAGCACGCCAGGCCTCCCTGTCCATCAACAACTCCCGGAGTTCACTTAGACTCACGCCCATCGAGTCAGTGATGCCATCCAGCCATCTCTATAGTGCAAAAATGGCAACCCAGTGCAGTGTTCTTGCCTGGAGAATCCCAGGGACGGCGGAGCCTGGTGGGCTGCCGTCTATGGAGTATCACAGAGTCTGACACGACTGAAGCGACTTAGCAGTAGCAGCCGCATACTGCAAAAAGAAACTCGAATTTTGATTTCCAAAGAAAATTCAATACAAGTATATTTTTTAAGTGATTAGTGAAGCTTATGGAAAACATGAGAAAGAATGCAAATACTTAATGTTTAGGACAAGAGTCAGAAAATACAGTTAAACCCTCTTTCTGTCCTCCCCACCACGACTATCAGGGCATACAACCTTAAAACGACATAAAGACTGGTTTAATTTTTACTTTCCTTCTTCCTTAATCTCTCCTCATACTAAATAAATAAAAAACAAAGAGAGAAAGAGAAGAGGAAAGTCCATTGGATTGTGAACAAAAGTAATTTTCAGGCAAATACAAATTTTATATAAACTGGTATATACAGCTGATTAGAAAAGCTATAGGTTGCCCAAGGCTTGAATTGGGAAATACATAAAGTAATAAACTCTGCTTGCCTTGGAAAGGGAAAAGGGAAGAGAGAAAAAGTTTAATGTATCACAAATTTTATGAAAAGTGTGGCACTCATGGGATTTTCATTTGCAGTCAACTTTTGCACTCATTTCTTTTTCATAAGGTTGAAACCCACAAAATAAAAGCTCTTGGTTTTCTGTTAGAATTTTTAAAGGGCGAAAGTTTTATTTTCTTAAAGAAAAAACACATTAAAATTTGTTTAATCAATATTTTATATTACAACTTATTTTAGAATTCAAGAAATCAAGATTTACATTTACATTTTTGCAAGGTATCCAAGTTTAATTTAACTCACAGAAAAGTTTGATGGCTGTGACACCAGCATTTTATTTTATACTGGTGCCTAAATGCAGACTGTAAACTATTGATCATGTTATAAGTAAGGTCTCAAGTATTGAATATTACACAACTTCAATTACTTTGGGAAATTATTTTAATTATCCATTTTTTCTCCAAGAGTTGATTTTGTGAGTCTTCTTTATAAGTCATATAAAGACTTCCTTATAAGTCATGATTAAAAAAAAAAAAATCTGCTTAAAAATAAGGGTAAAAAGATAAGCCAAAGTAAAATTTTGAAGAATTCCATTATATTATCTTTTCTGACCTTGAGATGGAAAGTGAAGGAGAGTTAGAGCTACTGGACTTAAGAAAAGTGCCTGAATCCATGCAATTTTTAAGACAGTGAAGTATTCTTATGTTCTTTGCTATGATGGTATTAAGTACATGGATTGGACACGGCTTTATTCCCTTGATTTTAGCTGAAGGTCATTCCTGGTGTAGAGATTAAGATCTGGGCCAAGGTGTAGGAAATGCACTGAATGTTTTATATTCTGGAAGAGACTATTCACACTAATCTCCTTATCAGCATCTTCTCTGCCACAAGGGTAAATTACAGCTACTACTTTCTACATCACAGTCTAATATAAAATATTACACTGAAAATGAATATATCTCATCACCACTTGGGTTCCACATGTAAATCTACACATAGTGACATGTACACTATAATGTTCAGGATATCTTTGAAAATCTAATTATAATAGACAGTGCTTTAGTCTAGCAATAAGAAGCAACCAGTTGTTCTATAGATTTTCTTGGTATACTTATAACCAAATGCCTACTCCAAATACATACTGAGTGTGTTGTTATTTCTTGGTGGTTCTTCTTTCCGATCATTTGCTTGGTTATAGATGTACTCATGGGATGGTGGCCAAGTTGCAGATGGAACTGCTCTTTCATGTATTCTTCGCTCTATTCATAATGTTCTTCCTAAGGGTCTTATTAACACATCAGAACTCAGATTAGATTTTACTTTCTCAGTGAGCCATCTAACTAGGTCCTTCCTCATTATTCTCTATCTTTGTGTCATGTTCATTGTTTTCTGAGCGCATCATATTTTCAGCTAACCTAAAATCCTAATTATAAATTACATCGCCTGGCCCCTGGCCAGTTCACAAACCCTTTGCTGGGTTCTTCTTTTGGCTTTTTGCCACTCTTCCCTGCGCTCACATTTTCACACTGACTTTCTTGATGCTCCCAGGACGCATGCGTGCGGTCCTTCTCTCGAGCATATTCCTCCAGATATCTGTCAATTTTGCTTCCTTACTTTCCTCAGGTCTCTCCTCCCATGGCACCAATTCTTGACTATCAAGTTTCAAGTAGCACCACATCCCTCTCTTTGATCCAGTCTTAGTTTTTCTCACTAGCACTCATATACCTATGTCTTCAGTGTGTGGCTCTCATTGGCATGTCAACTCCATTAGCCTTTATCTACTTTGTTCATTAGGACCACCACATTGCTTAAAACAGTGCTTTCCAAAAGGCTGACACTCAATACTTAGTTGCAGAATGAATGAATTTCTTACTTCTGTTTCCATGACTAGATTCTTAAGGACCATAAAAGCAGAAACTTTGTCTCTGGCATTCCTGTAACATCTTGTATACAGAAGGTGATAAATGAATATTTATTCAATGAATGAATGAATGATTTACATGAGCATGTGTGTGTGTGTTAACTCTCTTTCCCTCCTTAGATTCTAACGACCATGAAGACCATGCAGTAGTCTGTTCAGCTCACCAATATGCAGCAACCCCACAGTAGGGTCTGATTTGCTGTAAACACTCAATAAGTAATCCTAAGGACAGGGACAAGGGGGAACAGGAACTTACTATGACCAAAGACACCAAGAGGCCCCCACAGAGTTAATCTGAGGTCTTAGTTGCAGAAGGAAAAGAGTTTAGGATATACACAGAGCAGTGAAAACGTGAAGCCACCCTGTCTGCTCTTTCAGGGGCCAACCAGGTTCCGGCAAAGGCTTGCTTCCCGGACAAGATCCAGGAACCTAGTGCAGACTACTGAGCTTTACTTTCAGATGCTATCTTTGGAATTCTGGGGGTGTTCCATCTTAATTTCAAGCTCTAGCTGTGATCTGATTGCTTAAAATCGCTGCCCTAAAGATTCCAAATGAATCCATGGATAATGCCAAAGGGCATCAAACGAGAAAAGTTAGATTTTAGCATAAAATCTCCCACTGACTAGCAGGGTAACCTTGAAAACATCTCTTATCATCGCTCCTTTTCCTGTTTTTCACTTGAAAACTGAAGATGCTAGAAAAGAACCTGCAGAATACACATGGATTATGTATTCGGGTTGGCTTGATAAGATGCCTGGGAAGGGGGCTTTATAAGGCATCTTCTTCTCTTTCTCTCCTTCGCCCACCTGCCATGACCCTCCTTGCTCAAAAATCACAGCTCAGTGAGCTATGGTTGCTGATGGAAATCTGTCAAGAGCATGGGAGGAAAGAAAGCTTAAGAATCCTTGGCCTGTGTTCCTTGCCTTTCTTCCCAGGGTTAAAATGTTGTGAATGTAGGAGCTGTACTTTTCTGTTCACTATGAAACCCCTGTATTTTAACAGTGCTTAAGTTGTTGGCAATCCTTTAGTTCACATACTTTTTTTTTTTCTACAGTGATCAGGGACTATGGAAGGCTTTGAGAATATAGAGATGAATTTAGAAATGGTCCCTTCCTTCAGGGAGTTCAGCTGGAAAGGAGATAGATGCAACAGTTTGAGAAATGCTTCGAAGAGGCCAAAGTAGTGGGTGACCTCAGAGCACGTCAAAGAACACCTGGAAGAGGTGGGCGAGGAAGTCATCTGTGAAATCCTCCAGTAGGAGACCAGAAACTGAGTCCCAATTTTAATTCACCGAATTCTAGGCTCTTAGATTTGCACATTGTCTGAGTCGTTTACTCCAAACTCCTTGTGTGCCAAAAAAGAAAACTCCTCCCCAAAGAGGCTGACCAACTCCTCCAAAGTAAGTATCAGAGTTACTTCCAGGAACCAGGTTCAGTTCAGTTCAGTCGCTCAGTCGTGTTTGACTCTTTGCGACCCCATGAATCGCAGCACACCAGGCCTCCCTGTTCATCACCATCTCCTGGAGTTCACTCAGACTCACGTCCATCAAGTCCGTGATGCCATAAGTACTATCTTTTCAGAGATTTTTTTACTTTTTGTAGGAAATTTCTCATCAGTTTATTTCATCAATTTTATGATATAATTAACAAATTAATCATATTTTAACAACTTAGAGGGGAAATTACGGATATGTATTGACTTCATACACAGTAATGATGTCAATAACCCACCATCCATAAATTACAAGACCTCAAAGTAAGCTGCTGGTAAATTTATTCAGATACATTCAGTCTCACCCAACTTGCCTCTTGAGCTACTGAATCACAACTGGGAAGGACGGGCACAGTCTGGCTGTGAACAAGAACAAACTTTAAGAACAGATCTTCATCTGATTGCACTTCCTCTCCACAATTGATCAGGCATTTAAGGCAAGCCCTTCAAAGTAAAATGTTTTTAGTAGTAGTAGTATATAAAATTGCTCAGGTATGCAATTTTCTTGGAGTTTGCTTGCCTTTTTCCCCCCCCCTTTCTTGCCTAATGTAGTCATTTTACTTGGGATGTTTAAAGACGGTGATATAGGAATGGGACAATATAAGATCTCATTACATTAAAACAGAAATACTTGGGAGTCCATAATTTCTAATAGCTTGCCATCTGTTAGGTTCTTAGAGGCAATGGATTTATCCTGCTTAGTGGAGATGATGATACTGGGGAGAAATCATGGATTATGCAATGGATTTCTGAACTCCTTAACTATATTATTAATTTACTAGCTGGCAAACCAACATTTCCCAACATAAAATCAATTATTTTTTGTCTTTCAACTCGTACCCCGAGTAAGGTTGCTATGGGCACCACATAACATTTCTTCTGGCGCCAACAGATTGCGTTAGTCACCCCACAATCTCTCCAAATTAAAAAATCTCCCTAACTTTGCACTGGCTTTTTCACTGTACCCGCAGCACGATGCTCTTTTGCCTTGCCCCACAGTCCAGTTTAATCCTCCAGAAAGAATATTTTTAGAGGCACATCGGACTGAATCATTTTCATCTGAGCACACCATTTCCAAATGGCCGCACAGGGTCCTAAATCCGGACGCTGCGGACCAGGACGAGCAGGTGTCCTCCACAGCAGAGTCGTGGGACTCCGGAGCTTTCACAACTGGACGTCGGAAAGCCAGAAAGAAGTCGAACACGCAAGGACAGGGATAACCCCGCACCCGTGCGCGGGAGAGGCCGCGATCGCAGCGAAAGATTCCATCCTTGGGCTTGGGGAGGTCCTAGAAAGGAAGCAAACGCTGCTTTCCCAGTCAAGTCAGAAAGCAGGACGCGCAGGGTCGCAGGTCAGAAGTTGAATTGCAACCCAGCCTGCGCTACGTCCCAGCGCCTTGCGCAGCCCGGGTATCGCCGTGGCACCGGGCTGGGAGAGAACAAGGCTGGCTGGGGCAGGAGAAACTGAGTTGCCACGGCCGGAGAGCCGCCCCCGGCGAGGGCAGACGCGACCCCCGCCGCCTTCCGAGCGCGAAGCCGGGAGAGCGGGGCGCGGCTGCCGCGACGCTGCGCCCCCGGCCCGGCCCCGCTGCCGCGCTTCGCTTCGCCCTTTCCACGGAGGGCAGCTCCCAGCCGCCGCAGCCCAGCCGCCGCACGCCCCGGCACCGGCCGCCCGGGGGTACGCCTGGCCCGCTCCCGGGAGGCTGCCGGGGTGTGGGCAGCCGGACCGACCCTCGCCCCCCGGCGCCGGGACAAACTTCCTTCGTCCTGGGCCCCCAGCCGCGCAGGCTGCCAGGCGGCTCCCTCTGCAGGCTTCCCTGGGCTCCGGCTGCGGGAGCCCTCGCCCGGCAATGCGAGCTTTCCTCCCTGCCCCTCTCCAACCCCGAGCCCCGGGCGAGCGCCTAGCGGTCCCCGCGCCTCCGCTCCAACAAAGCCGGCGGCCGGGAGGCGAGCCACCGAGGGGCTGAGAGGGTCGGCGTGGGCTGCGAGAGCCCCGCCGAGGCACCCCTGGGCCGGGCGACGGTAGCGCGGAGGGGCAGCGGGGACGTGGCGGGCGGAGAAAGGGGAAGAAAGTGTCCTGCTCTCGGCGCGAAAGCCCTCTCCGCTCGTCCTCGCTGCCCTGCTGCCCCTGCCCGAGCGCTGCCTGGCGGTCCGGGTGGGAGTTGGCGGCGCCAGAGGAGGAGGCTGGCGGGGGACGCAGCGGCCTGGAGGGCGAGCCGCTCCCTTACCTCTGTCCAGAGTGAGCGGCTGGACCACTGTCAATGTCGCCATGTCTGCCGTGGGAGCCGAAGTGACGCTCGGCTTCAGCATCAGCAGCCGCTTGTAGTGAGAAAAAGAGGAGGAGATTGGGGGCGGGGGTGGTGAGGGAAGACGGAAAGGAGGGGGAGGAGGGAAGGTGGTGGTGGAGGAGAAGAGAGCCTGGGTGGGTTGGCAGCCAGATGGAGACGCAACTGTTCCGCGGCGGGCAGACCTTCAGATGCGGCGTGAAGCTGAGCAGGTATCGCAGAGCGAATGCCTCGCTGGCTCTGGGAAGGAACTTTGCTGTTCCACCCGAGGAGCGCCGGATGGGTGTAGCTAGCGTGTTGCTTTCTTTCAACTTTCCACTCGAATAAAATGGTCACAGCGTACGTGCGTTTAGGGGAAAGGGGAAGAAGGAAAGGGGATAGAGGGGAGGGAGGCAGAGAGATGGTTTGTCCCCCCCCCCGCCCCCCATTAAGAGAGTTTGTCAATCCTCTGGCTGTAATCGAGGGGATGTAATCCCATCCCCCTAGAGAGAAAATGCTTCTAGTTCAGAAATGCTGGGTTTTAATTGTGGTGGCTGTTAATTTCTGTTAAACTTTATTTTGGAATGTTGACTCTTAGCGGTACACAAGATAACTGACAAAGCCAGGGTTCCATCACCACTAGGTCTCCATTAAGGACCTGAGTATATTGCCTGAAAAATAACTTATTTTACAACTTCTTTAAAATAGTTTTAAATTAAAAATCACAAAGAGAAGTTTCTATCACAAAGTTTGAAAGACAGGTACCCAGCACTTTTCCAGGTTGTTCTATAGCCAGTGGTTACTCAGAGTTGCCACTTTCTGGTTGATTAACATATTTGACAGGAACTGAATTAGGCCATCGCCTGACTTGGGGGATTCAGTACAGTTCCTGCCTTCCAGTAGCCAGCGGTCTAGTGGGAGAGGATGTTTTTAAAAGGGTGATTTTAGAGTCAGTCAATCAAGATTCAGTGACTAGAACTTTCAAATATTGGTTGTGACCCCTTCACCCTAATAGATTGCTTTCACTGTCTTGCCACAAAGGGACTCTCATTTTGATCAAGAAACTAAGATATAGGTATCTTATGTAAGCAGAATGGTGATGACTGTGAGTTCAGGATTGGAAATGACAAAGCTGCCTCCTCCCCTGTCTTCATGACTGAGCAGAATTGTTTTGGCTAGCAGCATACTCCTGAAGACAGTCACTGTTTTACAGCAAGATATTTGCACATAATCTACATCATTGTCTTCTGATTACAATATGGATCGTTTCTGAAGACCTTTCCCATCTCATGGTTTACGTTTGAACAAACAAACAAGATTTCACAAGTGACTTGAGAAAGTCAAAGATGATTGGTCAAACCCTAACAGACCTTAAAGACATACCTAAAATAATAGTTCTTGCTTATAATAGCTTTCTTATATTTTCATTTAGTGTCTAGAAAGAACCCTGATCTTGAAATTCAAGTCTTAGTTATATGCTTTCCCGAAACCACATAATCTCTCACTGATCCCCAGTTTCTTCATCTGTCAAACAAGGACACTTTTAATCTTCAAGCTTATTGAGATTCTGTAAAATGAGGAAATTAATTCTTGCCTGCAAGCTTACCGAGTTTTGTGAGGGTCTAATGAGATCATGCACATGTATGTGCTTTGAAAACAGTAAAATATATACAAATATATGCATACAACAGACACACATTCCACCTGAACTATATGGCAAGCACTCTGCTAGGTGCTAGCCAAAGAAAGATGAATAAGCCATGGCCCTTTTTCTAAACAGTGCTCAGTAAAAGTTGGGAGACAAATAATGAGCAGGCTGTGAGAATATGAGTAAGCTCTGAGCAAAAATGAGAGCAGTAAGTATTCTAAGCACCATGGAAAGGATATACGGGGAGAGAGAGAAGAAGCAACAATTCTGGCTGATTATCATTATTCACATCCCCTAAATCAAACAATAGAAAGAAGTTGACTCGCGGACAATAGCAACAGAGTATGTGCCAGGGCTTTGCACAAAATATCAAACCTCATTCAATCATTTAGGGTAAAAAGAATATACAGATCCTTTGGCCACTTGAGTAGTTCTTGAAAACATATGCTATCATGAATGTGTATTTGAGTGGCTTGATTCATAATTCTAAAAGCCATTTCAACGCAAATCCCAAACTGTGAAGTCCAAGAAAGTTGGCTTTTTGTCTTTTGGTTTCCTGATGTATTCTCAGCACCAAATATTTAGTAGCATGTTTCTGGACTTAGGCTTTGAGCTCCCTAATTGAAAATTTACTCTACCATTCTCCCTCTGTGTTGACTCTGGAGAGTTCTTTTAAGGATTAAAAGAGAAAGTAAGAGGAAGAACAAATCACCGTATATCTTTGTAAAGAGTTGGACATTTTAATTATTGTTTCTAGTAGTGGCAGATTCAATGCTTTTAGCTTATGTCTGCACAGGTATAGAAAATGAATAGTAAATAATTTATTATCTGTTATGAAGGATGAGTAGCTACTGTCTCTCCAATAACATTTGTGAATTTCTATTTGACATATGTATAAATGTAAAGTGAAAGTCACTCAGTCATGGAAGAAAAGCTATGACCAACCTAGACAGCATATTAAAAAGCAGAGACATTACTTTGCCAACAAAGGTCCGTCTAGTCAAAGCTGTGGTTTTTCCAGTAGTCATGTATGGGTGTGAGAGCTGGATTATAAAGAAAGCTGAGCACCTAAGAATTGATGCTTTTGAACTGTGGTGTTGGAGGAGACTCTTGAGAGTCCCTTTGACTGCAAGGAGATCCAACCAGTGTATCCTAAAGGAAATCAGTCCTGAATATTCATTGGAAGGACTAATGCTGAAGTTGAAACTCCAATACTTTGACCACCTGATGTGAAGAACTGACTCACTGGAAAAGACCCTGATGCTGGGAAAGATTGAAGGCAGGAGGAGAAAGGGATGACGACAGAGGATGAAATGTTTTGATGGCATCGCCGACTCAATGGACATGAGTGTGAGTAAGCTCCAGGAGTTGGTGATGGACAGGTAAGCCTGGTGTGCTGTAGTCCATGGGGTTGCAAAGAGTTGGACACGACTGAGCAACTAAACTGAACTGAACTGATGTGAGATATGTAGAAACATTAAAAAAAGTCCTTAATCTCTTTTATCGCTTTGGGAGATAATGACCATTCTTGCACTGTGTGCTGCGCTGTGCTTAGTCACTCAGTCATGTCTGACTCTCTGCAACCCCATGGACTGTAGCTGGTTAGGCTCCTCTGTCCATGGGGATTCTCTAGGCAGGACTGCTGGAGTGGGTTGCCATGCCCTCCTCCAGGGGATTTTCCCAACCCACGAATCAAATCCAGGTCTCCTGCGCTGCAGGGGGATTCTTTACCATCTGAGCCACCAGGGAAGCCATACTTAGGTCGCTTGAGTAACTGTCTGGATCACTCCCGTTTCATCAAGGTCAGTATACTTGATCTATTCAAGTATACTGAATGTGCTTTGCTGATTGTGTATTAATTAGGAAATTATCAAAGATACCTGTGATTATACTTTTATCTTAGCTATTTGGTTACACAGTCAATACACTTTTTCATTAAATTATATGTAGCAATATACTTCTGTGGCATCTTTATTTTCAATGAAATTCATTAATTCAGAAATACTTACTGAACACTTTCTGTGTGCCAGGCTTGGGGCTAGGTGGATTTCTCTTTCCTTATCTTTTCAGCCTAGAAGATTAGGTATTGTTATCCCATTTTATAGATAAATAAACTTGAGACTCGGAAAGGCTAAGCAACTTGCTTAAAAATAGTAACACCTGTATTCAAGAGCCCCCATTTGTTCTACTGAAAAACACACTTCATCTTGCACTATTCAAGATTTAGTGATTTCAGCCTTTTATTTCAGAGTGTGTGTGTGTGTGTGTGTGTGTGTGTGTGTGTGTATCCTTTATCTTTTCATGTTATGCTTGAGATAAAGAGAGAAATGCATGGAGGAAATTTAGATCAAATGAGGAAAGAACTGGTTCCATTTTATATAAATACAGGTTAATATTAAAATGACTCTACTTTGAATATAAAATCTGTTCTTGTTAAAAAATTCATTCAAAGTTACATTAAGGTCTGTTTCACTTATCTGAATCTTTGTGAATTATATGACGAAATCAAGAGAAGGTTTGCATAAAGCATTAGCATACTAAGAAAATGTGTTTAGTTAGACTATAAATGTAGTATAATAAGCACAGTTTCATATGAGGAAAATAGCACTTTCAAACTGGAATTCTTTCAGCCTTGGGTGTTAGAAATTATTTTTGACTGATTCAAGATATCACGTTATCTTCTTTAATTCTCACAGCTTAGTCAAAATAGTGCTAGATTAAGATGAAGTGCCAACCTGTACTTTGGAATATAAATGTTTGTGTGTTTTTTTAAAATAATATTGAGAATCTTATTATATGTATTTTTCCTTAGACTTTTTAAAAACTGAGTGGCAAATATGTTCATGGCAAAATATCTGAATTTTAGACTTGTTTGATAACTATTATCTGTTTGTTCATGCAATAAATACTTTACTTACTATATCACAGATGCTGTTCTAGGCACTGCTGTATTGTAGCGGACACGAAAAGGCCCTGTTCTCATATGGCTTATATTCTGTAAGGGGAGAAAAACAATAAACAAACTAAGAAACAAACAAGAAAGAGATTAATTAGTGACTATGTGTTGCGCAAAGAATGAATAAAGATTGAATTGAATCTAGAATAATATCAGGATTACAAAAGACAGAGATAAGGGAAAGGGGCATTCTGAGAAATAGGAGAGAAGAGCCGGAGATGGAAAAGCGGAAGTGGTGTATGTTTGGGCAAAACAGGCAGTTCAATTTGGAGCGTAAGAAACGAGCCTAGAGAGACCCATGGAGAGTCAGGTTGTGGCAGATAATGTAATTAACAGAAATGTAATGAACCTTTCATGAATTGCTTTGTGCCCATCATACAATGAAATGTACAAAGACCATCTAGGCTAAGAAGGAAAAAATTGTGTTGTAGCATCTAGATTAAAAATTACTAAATCAGAATGAGTTACTAATTCAGTGTTGGATGTTAGAAAACTGAAGATGCAATAAAAATATAAAAGGTCAATTTTAATTATTTTTCATTTCCTTCAAAAGAAATTTTTTAAAACTCTGAAAGAAATATTAAATCTGAG
>SJYQ01003044.1:669017-687957 GCA_006410935.1 Redunca redunca | reverse complement strand
AGAGAGGCAAGATAAAATGACTTTCAAAGGTGATACTGGACTCATCTCTTTCTTACATCTACTTAGGAGATATTTCTGAACTTTTAGAACCCACAATTTTTAATGGTTTTTAAAAAATATTTTTATTATCATTACATTAAAAAAATTTAATATATTCAATTTTGAATCCATATTTATGCTTTTATCCAGCAAATGTTTATGATGCACCTGCTATATACCAGACAGTGTTCTATGTTCAATGGTAAACACAGGGAATGCCTTTCCTTATGGAGCTTAGTTTTTATGAAGCAAATAGATAAAACACAAGTAAATAATAAATGAGATAATCTTAGGCAATGGTAAGAACCACAAATAGTGGCATGCCTGTTTACACTGTTATGTGAGGCCCAGTTATTGTGCCTCTTACCCCAATATCATTTTTTGCGACATCACATTGGTATCTTTAAGCTGGCCAAGGTAGGAGTATTTAGCTTTCTTTCATTCTTCTGGAAAGCTGGTTATTAAATATTTACCAGCATACCATAAAGTCCACAAAGAAAATAAAATAGAAAGTTGTGATGAAATATGCAGCAGGGAACAGGCAACATTAGAATGATCAGAAAATAAGTCACATTGCACTTGATAGAAAATTTTAAAAACTAACATATCTATCCAGTATTTGATGGAATATTGACTAGGATGCTGGACCTTGGATGGAGTTAGAAGAAATAGGAGACGTTCAGGTTATTTTTGAGGAATTACAAAATATTTGGAAAGAAAATAGAAGCATCAATGGAAAATCAAAGATTTAATTACACAATGATATATTAGCAAGAGTAAGTGGTAGTATAAATCTCTATGTGTTAAAGGCATACAGAATCAATGGAAAGTCTAGATTCTTTGAATGCTTCCTGGAGGCAGTTTACAATCACTTTTAGAGGAAACTTGGAGGTATTTTCTCTCCTGTATGCAGATAATAAAATGTCACACCTTTGAGGAGAAAGCTACACTGTGCAATTTTGAATCAAAAGATTGCTAAACAAGTGGACCAGAATCTTCTACAGGATTTTCTGAGAACCAAAGAAAAGGAGAGACATGATTATTATAATTGAGTGTCTTTGTTGCTAGAGAATCTTACCATGGGGAGGGGAGAACTCTATTGCCTTGACCCTTAAAAGGACACTAATGATGGTTAAGGCTTAGTTGTTTCGGACTTTGGCTTTATTTAAAATATAGTTTCGATAGCTTTTTCTTTTCAACTTAATTCCTGATTTTCGCTTTTTTTCTTAATCGTGCCCAATTTATTCATTTCTCTCATTCTGGTACTATGGAATTAGTTAGAAATAGTAGGAACAGATGGAAGGGGCATCTTCAAGTTCTTCCCAGATTGTGACACTGTACAGTGGTTGAGGCAGTAACAGAATTTACTGTAGGTATGCTGAGGGCCGTACTGCCAGGAATTAGCAAGCTTGAGAGCAAAATGCAACTTCAGCATGGACAGCGTGTTCAGGAGAGAGTTATAAACTCTTGTTTTTATCCTCCAATGCTCTAAGCAAAAATGATTACAAATTTAATTGGTTTATTATGATCTTTCTGGGGCTCAAACTGAAGCATAAAGATCAATTTCCTAAACTTCTCAGTAGGGTCAGATTATGCTTTTATTAAACTAAATGCCAAATTCTCTGCTTCTCTGTCTTCCCTCCTTTCCTGGTCTTCAATTAACTCTCATCCCCTTGCTCATGCAGGTGAAACTTTCTGTTGCCTATAGTCTTTTTGTGCCATTCCCCGAGTCCACGGTTAGGCAAGATAGATCCACTTACTGAAATACTATCCCTGAGAAATTTCCTGTTTCAGAGATTTTTTAATTTTACTTCTTTCTCAAAGCATTGACTTGCATCAGTTCAGTTCAGTCACGCAGTCGTGTAAGACTCTTTGCAGACCCCATGGACTGCAGCACACCAGGCCTCCCTGTCCATCACCAACTCCTGGAGCTTACTAAAATTCATGTCCATCGAGAGTCAGTGATGCCATCCAACCATCTCATCCTCTGTCGTCCCCTACTCTTCCCACCTTCAATCCTTCACAGCATCAGGGTCTTTTCCGGTGAGTCAGTTCTTCACATGAGGTGGCCAAAGTATTGCAGTTTCACCTTCAGTATTAGTCCTTCCAATGAATATTCAGGACTGATTTCCTTTAGGATGGACTGGTTGGATCTCCTTGTAGTCCGAGGGACTCTCAAGAGTCTCCTCCAACACCATAGTTCAAAAGCATCAGTTCTTCAGTGCTCAGCTTTCTTTATAGTCCAACTCACACATCCATACCTGATTAGTGGAAAAATCATAGCTTTGACTAGATGGACCTTTGCTGGCAAAGTAATGTCTCTGCTTTTTAACATACTGTCATATGTTGGTATATGACAGTTGGTCATAGCATTCCTTCCAAGGAGCAAGCGTCTTTTAATTTCATGGCTTAGTCTTCTGAAAGTTGAGCTTTAAACCAAGTTTTTCACTCTCCTCTTTCACTTTCATCAAGAGGTTCTTTAGTTCTTCTTTGCTTTCTGCCATAAGGGTGGTGTCATCTGCTTATCTGAGTTTATTGATATTTTCTCGGCAATCTTGATTCCTGCTTGTGCTTCATCCAGACTGGCATTCCACATGATGTACTCTGCATATAAGTCAAATAAACAGGGTGACAACATGCAGCCTTGAGAGGAAAGTGAAAAACTTGGCATAAAGCTCAACATTCAGAAGACTAAGCCATGAAATTAAAAGACGCTTGCTCCTTGGAAGGAATGCTATGACCAACCTAGACAGCATGTTAAAAAGCCAGAGACATTACTTTGCCAACAAAGGTCCATCTAGTCAAAGCTATGATTTTTCCAGTAGTCAGGTATGGATGTGCGAGTTGGACTATAAAGAAAGCTGAGCACTGCAGAATTGATGATTTTGAACTGTGGTGTTGGCGAAGACTCTTGAGAGTCCCTTGGACTGCAAGGAGATACAACCAGTCCATCATAAAGGAAATAAGTCCTAAATATTCATTGGAAGGACTGATGCTGAAGCTGAAACTCCAATACTGTGGCCACCTGATGCGAAGATCTGGCTTATTTGAAAAGACCCTGATGCTGGGAAAGATTGAAGACAGGAGGAGAAGGGGACAACAGAGGATGACATGGTTGGATGGCATCACTGACTCAATGGACATGAGTTTGAGTAAACTCCAGGAGTTGGTGATGGACAGGGAGGCCTGGAGTGCCACAGCCCATGAGGTCACAAAGAGTCGGACATGACTGAGAGACTGAAATGAACTGACATGCTCCTTTCCCGATTTGGAACCAGTCTGTTGTTCCATGTCAAGTTCTAACTGTTACTTCTTGACCTGCATTCACATTTCTCAGGAGGCACATCAGGTGGTCTGGTATTCCCATCTGTTGAAGAATTTCCCACAGTTTGTTGTGACCCACACAATCAAAGGCTTTGGCATAGTCAATAAAGCAGAAATAGACGTTTTTCGAGAACTCTCCTGCCTTTTCAATGATCCAGCAGATGTTGGCAATTTGATCTTTGGTTCCTCTGCCTTTTCTAAATCCAGCTTGAACGTCTGGAATTTCACAGTTCACATACTGTTGAAGCCTGGCTTGAAGGGTTTTGAGCATTACTTTACTAGCATGTGAGATGAGTGCAATTGTGCGGTAGTGTAAGCATTCTTTGTCATTGCCTTTCTTTGGGATTGGAATGAAAACTGACCTTTTCCAGCCCTGTGGCCATTGCTGAGTTTTCCAAATTTGCTGGCATATTGAGTGCAGCACTTTCACAGCATCATCTTTTAGGATTTGAAATAGCTCTCCTGGAATTCCATCACCTCCACTAGCTTTGTTCGTAGTGATGTTTTCTAAGGCCCCCTTGACTTCACATTCCAGGATGTCTGGCTCTAGGTGAGTGATCACACCATTGTGGTTATCAGGGTCATGAAGATATTTTTGTATAATTCTTCTGTGTATTCTTGCCACCTCTTCTTAGTATGTTCTGCTTCTGTTAGGTCCCTACCATTTCTGTCCTTTATCGAGCCCATCTTTGCATGAAATGTTCCCTTGGTATCTCTCATTTTCTTGAAGAGATCTCTAGTCTTTCCCATTCTATTGTTTTCCTCTATTTCTTTGCGTTGATCGCTGAGGAAGGCTTTCTTATCTCTCCTTGCTATTCTTTGGAGCTCTGCATTCAATTGGGTATTTGAATTTTCACCTTTGCTCTTTGCGTCTCTTCTTTTCTCAGCTATTTGTAAGCCCTCCTCAGACAGCCAGTTTGCTTGTTTGCATTTCTTTTTCTTGGGGATGGTCTTGATCCCTGTCTCCTGTACAGTGTCATGAACCTCTGTCCATAGTTCTTCGGGCACTCTGTCTATCAGATCTAATCCTTTGAATCTATTTTTCACTTCTACTGTATAATAGTAAGGGATTTGATTTAGGTCATACCTGAATGATCTAGTGGTTTTTCCCTACTTTCTTCAATTTAAGTCTGAACTTGGCAATAAGGAGTTCATGATCTGAGCCATAGTCAGCTCCCAGTCTTGTTTTTGCTGACTGTATAGAGCTTCTCCATCTTTGGCTGCAAAGAATATAATCAATCTAATTTTGGTATTGACCATGGTGATGTCCATGTGTAGAGTCTTCTCTTGTGTTGTTGGAAGAGGGTGTTTGCTGTGACCAGTGTGTTCTCTTGGCAAAACTCTATTATTAACCTTTGCCCTGCTTCATTCTGTACTCCAAGGCCAAATTTTCCTACTCCAGGTGTTTCTTGACTTCCTACTTCTACATTCCAATCCCTTATAATAAAAAGGATATCTTTTTTGGGTGTTAGTTCTAGAAGGTCTAATAGGTCTTCATAGAACCATTCAGCTTCTTCAGCATTACTGGTCGGGGCATAGACTTTGATTACCATGGTATTGAATGGTTTGCCTTGGAGATCAACAGAGATCATTCTGTCATTCTTGAGATTGCATCCAAGTACTGCATTTCAGACTCTTTTGTTGACCATGATGGCTACTCCATTTGTTCTGAGGGATTCCTGCCCACAGTAGTAGATATAATGGTCATCTGAGTTAAATTCACCCATTCCAGTCCATTTTAGTTTGCCAATTTCTAAAATGTTGACATTCACTCTTGCCATATCCTGTTTGACAACTTCCAATTTGCCTTGGTTCATGGACCTAACATTCCAGGTTCCTATGAAATATTGCTCTTTACAGCATTAGACCTTGCTTCTGTCACCAGTCACATCCACAACTGGGTGTTGTTTTTGCTTCAGCTCCATCTCTCCTGAGAAATGTAAGGCTTGACAAATGCCAGAACAGTAAAACATGAACAAAGGATTTCATGGAACATGGTTGGCATCGTGAAAGAGATGGCATTTATACTCGGTCTTTAAAAACAAAAGGCCTTCTTAAAAAAAAATTGTGTATTTGGCAGCATCAGGTCTTAGTTGTATGGGGCATATAGCATCTTATTCCTTAACTACAGATTGGAATCAGGTCCCCTGCATTAGGAATGCAGAGTCTTAGCCACTGGACTACCAAGGAAATCCCAACAAAAGCATTTCTTAGGTGGAGGTAGAACTGAATAGACTTTCTGTTGAACTGAACAGAATGTATAAGTGTATGCGTCAGAAAGCAATGGCATGTACATTATTATTGAAACAGTATGAAGATGTGAAGCAAGTAGCAAAATAGTAAAATCAGGAAGAAGCTGGTAGGGAAAAGGAATGGCAGGGACTATGGAGGGCCTGTGAAGTCACTCAAAAAAATTCAGAATGTATTCAAAAAGCCATTAAACCTTTTTAAGCAGGCAGGTGATATGGGGTTCTTCTTGAAATAGTATATTAAAATTTATTATAAAAAATGATTATAAACATTGATTAGAGTAGCAGAAAGTCCAAACTATCCATGTCATTTTAATCCTGTGGGCAGAGGAGCCCCATGGGCTACAGTCCACGTGGTTGCAAAAGAATTGGACATGACTGAGCAACCGACCAACAACAAAACATAGAAGTAATGCTGGTACGCAAAGGGAAAGTGATCAGTGGCTTAAATTTGAAATTCTGAGGACTCAGGATTTCTTAACACCGCACATCTTTCCTAAAACATCACTGTTTATACCCCAAGTAACTCTCTGCTCTTTTGTGAACTCCTGCTAAACTGGTCGTAGCTTATCTTCAGGTAGTCTAAAAGGAACCTGAAGTAACAAGAAAAAATATGAGAGATTTTGTTATCGATAAAACGTGATGCAGATACTGCTGTTACATCAATAAGAAGATATTCATTAGGACAGATTTTAGGGGATAATTCAGGAAACTTGTTCATTCCAATATAAGTTTTGAAGTAATAATATGTTCATTCAGTTGAGATGTTTTGAAGAAATGAACTAGATGAGGACAGGGAGTGGTTATAGAGATTTAAATGGTGGTGTCTATCCTGGGTCATTTATGTCCATTGAAATTATTATTAACACCAGTTTTAAAATTAGAGACAAACCCTGAAGAAAAATATGGAATGTGTCACTGAGCCTGTAGAAATTATAACATCAGGTGGGAGGTATCTTCCTTTCCTTACCCCGAGTCTTTTTGAACAACATTCCCACCCTTGATTTTCAGCATCATAATGTTAGTGTATAGTGACTGGCATTTTTATCCAGATTAGTTGTCATAGAAAACTAAGATTCATATGTGTGTAAGACATATTTTAAGCATAGATATGAGATTTTTAATCTTCTATTTTCATATGAGGTATATATAAATGTTATAACTCTTAAGACTTAAAGTATCTGTATTTGATGTCAGTGGAACTTTTACAGTAGGAAATGAGATAAAATATTTAGGGACTAGGGGAGATGATAAATGAGCAAGTTAACAATTTTGTGTTATGTGCAGCTCATAATTGTAGCTCTGTGAAGAGCTCCCACTGAGTCAATGGGAGGTGTGGGTGGAGGTTAGAGCCAGGTTAATTGCTGCATTCAACATCATTCAGGAGAAAAAGTGGAGATAAAATTGCAGCATTTATATTTCTGCCCTTCAATTTCCCTTCATCTCTATACTTGTATTTTCTTCACTCATTATTATTTCCCATGCCTGAATTTTTTCCTCCCTTGACTCCTTTAGGTTATTGAAGAAATACAGTCCATAAAGTTGACTTTCAAGGTGTTTTAAAAATAAAGAAAATACCAGTCATCTATTCATTTTCAGTACAGTGTTGGAAATATAGTTCCTCAGAAAGTATTACCAAGGAATCTGATTGAAAAATAGATTTGGGGAGGAAAGAGGCATTTTACTACATGTCTCTCTGGCAAGCTAGGGACTATGGTACGCCATCACTGCTAGGCCTGCAGGTATTTTAATTATAATCCGACAAGTCATTTTTCTTTTTTAGTAGTTTTCTAGTCCTTTGGGATCCACCTTCTCAATGACTATTAGTTTCTTCTATGTAAGGAAAGAACCTCTGACTCCAAATATGCAGCTTCAGGAACTCGGCCTTCATATTCTCTGACCTCTCACCTTCACAGGGTGATTTAGGTCTGGGTTATAGTACAATAGTGTGTCAAGGAAACTACTGCCTCATTATCACCAACTCCAGGTAGCAATTCTCTTCACATTTGAGACTTGAAATTGTTATCAGTGTTCTTTGACTACTTTGTTAATGTAGAAAGTTAACATTTGTGTAGATTAAAGAATGCCTGTATTTTGCTTCTTGTCTTCTAGAGTATTATTTTATTGTTCTCACTCTTCAAATTTTCTACTTCTGTGTTTGCTTTTATTTTCACCCAGGTTATTTTACCAATATGAATATTGTCTTTAGAAAATTTTTTGAGATATTCCATTGCTAAACTTGGAAAGCATTTATACAAATCCTGAGGGAACTGAAGGTATCAGAAAGAAATAGAAAACATTTTATGGACTGTTAAGTTGTCATGCTTATTAAATGCAAAAAATCCTCTTAAAGAGGAATAAACAAAACTTTCTTTTGTGCCTTCACCTTTCAAAGAGAGCTCTGGAAAACAACTTTCCATCAAGTTACAAATTTTATTGCGTAGTTTAGTGAAGTTCAGTTCAGTTCAGTTCAGTCGCTCAGTCGTGTCCGACTCTGCAACTCCATGAATCGCAGCATGCCAGGCCTCCCTGTCCANGAAGTGATGGGACCGGATGCCATGATCTTTGTTTTCTGAATGTTGAGCTTTAAGCCAATTTTTTCACTCTCCCCTTTCACTTTCATCAAGAGGCTTTTTAGCTCCTCTTCACTTTCTGCCATAAGGGTGGTGTCATCTGCATATCTTAGGTGATTGATATTTCTCCCGGCAATCTTGATTCCAGCTTGTGTTTCTTCCAGTTCAGCATTTCTCATGATGTACTCTGCACATAAGTTAAATAAGCAGGGTGACAATATACAGCCTTGACGTACTCCTTTTCCTATTTGGAACCAGTCTGTTGTTCCATGAAACAACCACACAAACCAAGTTTGTTAGCTTTGAGCATTAAATGCACATGTGTATAAATTTATCATTACCTTGCTTATCACACAGTTTAAGTTTTTGACAGAAAAAGTCTATTTTGATTTTTTTAAAATCACTGAAAATTGTCTTTTAATTTTTACAAACCTGAACGTATTCTATCATAAAAAGGGTTGCATTTGTGTAACTGGCTTATTGGTGACTTTCATTTTTCTTTTAACTTCATAGAATCCATGGGTCATACATTCGTTTTCCTGGATATACAACATATAAGCTCATTGTAAAATTTAAACAAGTTAAATATGTTAAGATGTCTTTCTAAAACTTGGCAACCCCTCCACTAGATGAGATCTTCTCAGATGGGCATTACTTTATGGCACTGAAGAACTGTAACTGTGTTTTCTCCAGAATGAGATGTAGGTTGAACTTCTTCATCTTATTGGTCTAGATCTCCATCTCCTACAAAGTTTATTTAATAATATTCTAATGTTACTCATGTCCTAGAAGTTTCCATTTGTACATGGTAGCATTTGGGCATCAAACTTATCTGATTTTATTTGTATCATTGGAACAGTTTAGAAGCTAAAATCCAGGAATTTGTATTAAGAAAATTTTAAATGTAGAAATATAAAAACAGAATATAGACAACTGAAACTTATTTCCCCAGCTTGATAACAGATGGATAGTTTTAGGGCTAAACACATTATTTCTACTGTCTAGAATTAAAAGAAAATATTGTGATGACAAATACATTTACCAAATTCAAATAACATTCTTATAATCCTTATCTTATACCAGAATTTTACCCATTAGAGTTCTAAAATATTAATATGAAAGCATAATTGTATGCATTTAAAATTTTTCTGTGGTTTTTACCCATTAGAGTTCTAAAATATTAATATGAAAGCATAATCCTATGCATTTAAAATTTTTCTGTGGTTTTAGGCAAAAGATCCAGTTCCATTAATGAACACTGGGCATGTTCCTAAGAGTTAAGCCAATACTGAAAAATATGAAAGCTCTTTTAAAGGACATAAGTTGAACATGGACAAGAACATGTTTGAGTTTCATTTTCTTTTGTTTTAATTTGGGCACATACCTAACATATAGTAGTGAATGAATAATAAGTATATAAAGGAAGGAAAAGAGGAAAGGGACAAATGAATGAACAAACAAGTGAAAGGCAACACTGCTAATAAAAATATTTCTAAGCATTTATTTTATATCTTAAATATAAACTAACTGCAGTACAGCAAGTAGACTGCTGCTGCTGTTGCTGCTAAGTCACTTCAGTCGTGTCCGACTCTGTGTGACCCCATAGACGGCAGCCCACCAGGCTCCCCCGTCCCTGGGATTCTCCAGGCAAGAACACTGGAGTGGGTTGCCATTTCCTTCTCCAATGCATGAACGTGAACAGTGAAAGTGAAGTCGCTCAGTCGTGTCCAACTCTTAGCGACCCCATGGGCTGCAGCCCACCAGGCTCCTCTCTCAGTGGGATTTTCCAGGCAAGTAGACTAGTGTTGCCTAAAAACTTCTGAGGCCCAATGAATAGATAAGTTGTCTGTAATTGGCATATCCCAGCACCCTATTAGGGAGGACTGACTTCCACTTATGTTTCATTTTCTTCACAGGCTGGCAGTGATCTTGCAAATTACAGTGAGATTGCTTCTTTCTAGGGTTAAGTTCTAAAGTCAGCTACTAAGGCAAAAAATGCCCTTGAAAAATCCTTTCTATCATCTATAAAACTTGATTTGGGGTCTATATCCTTATACAGTGGGCTTCCCTGGTGGCTCAGAACAGTGAAGAATCTGCCTGCAATGCAGGAGACCCGGGCCTGATTGCTGGGTCAGGAAGATCCTTTGAGTCAAAAAAAAAAGTGAAGTCGCTCAGTAGTGTCCAACTCTTTGCTACCCCATGGACACCAGGCTCCTCCATCCATGGGATTTTCTAGGCAAGAGTACTGGAGTGGGTTGCCATTTCCTTCTCCAGGGAACTTCCCGACTCAGGGATCGAACCCAGGTCTCCCACATTGTAGACAGACGCCTTCTGTCTGAGCCACCACTTGATCTTAGCCAAAAGGCCGAGTGGCTACCCACTCCAGTATTCTTGCCTACATAATTCCATGGACAGAGGAGCCCGGCAGGTTACAGTCCATGGGGTCAGTCAGACTCAGAGATGAACACTCACTTTCTCCCTGAAAGTGATACAGTAGTTCTTAAATGCATTAAAATTGTAGGAGTACTGTGCTAAACTTAAGTCAAAACAAAGTTGAAATCCTCAGGAGTGAATGACTCAGTGCTCAGTGAGACAATGGCTTCAAGATTAAGAGTCTCTGCTTTGATAGCAGCCTACTGTGTGAATCCTAGATCCAGTGTTTAGAACCTGTGTGACCTTGGCTAAATGACAGTATGACTTGCTCTGTTTCCACATCTGCAAAACTGGATTACCTAGTAGGCTGTTACGAACCTAAGACTGTTATGAAGGTCAAGTGAGATAATCTGTGTAAACTGTTTGAAACAGTCTGGCATGCAGTAAGCGTGTTTGCTATTCTTCCTGACTTTATGACAACTATAAAATTCCTAATAGAGAACAAATGATGGATGAGAATTATAAAATGTTTTTGTTTGCCTGAAGGATTTACTCCATTCTGTTTTAATAAATCAGCCTCTGTAAACTTAATGAATGTAAATAAATGTGTCTTAGGAGGAGGTAACAAGATAAAGTGTCACTGGGACACAGTAGGCAACGCTCACTGGATTTTCACCAAAATTTTGCATGTGAGCAGTTGGACAGGCATACCATTTTTGAAAAATATAGGGCGATGACCTTGACAGCTTATATCTGTCTTTCCAGACTGTCAGTACCTATTGAAGCCTCACTGAACAGGAATCAGTCTCATGTGCTTAGGCATTAAATGCAAATTAAATGAGGATTAGGTTCTAAATCCCACTCAAAAGTTGTATTCATATTAATATAATCTCCTGCAGTAAAATGTACCAGTTCACTCCTGCATATATATATATATATATATATATATATATATTTTTTTTTTTTTTTTGGCTACTTGACCAAAGAGCCTCCTCTACCATTACACCTGGCCAAGTTTCAATCACATATGTAGCCCCAGTTAGAATTCCAAAAAATGTTTTCTCTAGGTGTTCTGCTTTTAAAGTCTCTGGTTCCCTTATCTACTCTGCACCTCCCTGCCTAACACACACACACACACACACACACACACACACACACACACACACACCCTTTGTAACTGTAGTTTCTTAAGCTTCGGTCCTGTCAGACTCTTTGCAACCCTATGGCTGTGACCCTCCAGACTGCTCTGTCCAGAAGATTCTCCAGGCAACAATATTGAAGTGGGTTGCCATGTCCTCCTTCAGGAGATCTTCCCAATCTGGGGATTGAGCCCTCATCTCTTGAGTCTTCTGCACTTGCAGGCAGATTCTTTACCACTAGTACCACCTGGGAAGCCCAGACTTCTACCTCTTTGTCATATCACCTCTATTGAGCTTTTGCCTGAGGAGTGCCTGAGGAGTGTGTATAAGGACAACCTGTATCTTTTCCTCCTGAAACATGGTAGCAGATGTGTTCCTTGCGTACCTAGTCTGAATATATCATTCATTCCCCAGCATTAAGCATTAAGCAGTATGCCCCAGTATGGCAGCACACCAGGGATGATACAGTACACTTAAGATACTGATAGGTGAAGAAGGTACACTGATCTCATGGCACCTTTGAGCTGGGAAGAAAGAATGAAAATTATATTAGTGAAAATTTGCCATAACATATGTCATCAAAGCAAGGCTGTAGCTAACTTTCTTTTGTAGGATAGCAAGACGAATACATCCTGCATAATTATGAAATACTTGTGAGTATTCTGATACAGGCACTATTTGTATTTGAGTGGCAAGTGTAGTCATTTGAAAAATAAACGTTTTTTTTTTCTCTGTTCTACTTTTCATCTGTGAAGAAGAAAAGGTCCAAAAGCGTTTTGACATTTTTCTCATTCTACCAGTTGTTATATGATCTCATTTGGGGTGACTATTTCTTTTTTGTTTTGAAGGAGGAAATGAGGAAAACACTGTTTCACGAACACTGTACCTCTGGCATATTTGACTAGACATATTATTTTTTCTCACTTTTTCTCATGCAGGTAGGAGCCAAGTTTTTAGGATATGAAACTGTTGGCCAAAGCTGATCATGATTTTTTATAAATATCTGGGCATCTTATAACATCACAAAGTGTTGCTTTTTTAACTGATGTTTTTTAGTTATAAAGTAAACTTCCAAAATAACAGATATAATGATAGTGATAGTGACTGAGGGCACATTATGTGGCAGGGAGACACAAATATTAACTATTTTTCATTTAATCTTTGCTGAATCTCTAGGAAGAAGATATTATTATTCTTTATTTACAGATAATAAAATCAATACCGAGAGAAGCTAAGGAAGATAACCAGCCTTTGTCATGAGCCTAATTTCAAAGCTTACTTTTTCTCATTCTGCATTACCTGCTCCCCCTCCAAAAATGACATTTAAAGACTGGCTAGAGTCGGACACGACTGAGCGACTTCACTTTCACTTTTCACTTTCATGCATTGGAGAAGGAAATGGCAACCCACTCCAGTGTTCTTGCCTGGAGAATCCCAGGGACAGGGGAGCCTGGTGGGCTGCCGTCTCTGGGGTCACACAGGGTCGGACACGACTGAAGTGACTTAGCAGCAGCAGCAGCAGCAGCATGGACCATATCAACTTTTCACCACTATTCAAAAACTAATTTGTCTATTGCCATCCCAGTCTGTTTCGTGTTGATAGTTCTGATATTAATATTCAAGGCTGGCAATTGTTTAAATGCCAGCAGGTTGCCTGGCCAAGAGGATCTGAATTGATATGAACACTTTTTTGAATGAGACTCTAAACGTGGACAAAGCAGATAGAGACCCTCTAATTATGTAAGACAATGTAAATCAGTGAGGAGATGGATTTATCTGATGCTACAGTGTATTACTTGTGGAAAACTAACACTCTCAAAAATGTTTTTCTTAGCTTTTGTTACAGATGCACCTGGGCTTCCCTGGTTGGTAAAGAATCCACCTGCAATGCAGGAGACCTGAATTTGATCCCTGGGTTGGAAGATCCTCTGGAGAGGAAATGACAGTCACGCCAATATTCTTGCCTGGGAAATCCCATGGACAGAGGAGCCTGGGCTGCGGTCCATGGAGTCACAAGAGGTGGACATGACTTAGCGACTAAACAACCACCACCACCGCCGCCATCAAAGATGTATATAATTGGTCCTAAGAATTGCCTAGCGGTTTGAATGCACCACATGCATGGAGGAACATCTTGTTTCCTTTACATTTTGATCTCTTTACTCATTTAAATGGTATCCATCTTCTAGCTTCTGTTGCAAAACCTTCAAGTATTCTCAAAGTACAGAACCAATGCCTTAAGAATTATTTGCATTTTACATTCAGCTATTTTAACTACTGTGAATGACATCCTTTCGTTTTTACTCTGTCTTTATGCTTTGTTCTGTTACCCAAATTGCTTTGAAAAGTTTAGCAAAGGACCAGATGCTTTAATTTTCTTAGCTGGCTCCTTCTATCTGAATAATATTTCTTGCCTGGATTCAAAGTAACTTTTGTCGTATTTATGTTCTCTAATGTGATAGCTTTAAACCAGTATAAAGCAGGGACATAGATGTAATATCTCCAAGATGTTCTCTGAATCTATTTCCTCACAGAATCCCTTATTCATATCTCTCCTACTTTTTTTTTTTGCATTTAGATCAATTTTATTTGAAATCTTTACTGTCATATTCTTTTAAACATTGTACTCTGTAACTTCATTATTGCTATGAATGCACTGAATTCAATTCATGTGTTTAAATCTTAACCCCCAATATGATGGCATTTGGATGTGGGGCCTTTGGGAAGTGGATTAGGTCACGAGGATGGAGCCCTCATGAATGAGATCCACACCATTATAAAGGAAATCCTAGAAAGCGCCCTCTTTCCCCCCACCATGTGAGGACACAGAGAGAACACAGCCATCTGAAAACAAGGAAAAGGGCCCTCACCACAGACAGAATCTGCTAGCACCTTGATCTTGGATTTCCCAGACTCCAGGACTGTGAGAAATATATTTCTATATATGTCACCCAGTCTCATATTCTATTACCAGTCTGAATGAACTAAGACAATTATGAAATTTTATGTATCAACATATCAAAAATAGTTAACAGAAAACTTTTTAACTTGCAGTCAAATTATCTGTCCTATAAATGCCAAACATTCAAGTGTATCATTTCATCCTTTTTTGGTATTTTTTTATTTCCTCAATGTGAAATTTTTTATAACAGTTTATTGAGCTATAATTCATATGCCTTAAAATTTACCCATTTAAAGTATTCAATTATGCACATTCATAAAGTTGTACAGCCATTACTACTATATAACTTTGGGCTTCCCTGGTGGCTCAGATGGTAAAGAATCTGCCTGCAATGTGAGAGACTTGGGTTCGATCCCTAGGTCGGGAAGATCCCCAGGAGAGGAGAATGGCAACCCACTCCAGTATTCTTGCCTGGAGAATCCTATGGACAGAGGAGCCTGGTGGGCTACAGGCCAGGGGGTCACAGAGAGTCGGACACGACTGGGTGACTAGCACTTTCGCTTTCACTATGTAACTTTAGAGTATGTCCATCACCACTCCACGTTCCCACCTTTCTAGCCCCTAGCAACCACTAAACTTTTACCTCTCTAGATATACTAACCTGGACACGTAAGATAAATGGAATCACACAATATATGCATTTTTATGTTTGGTTTTATTCACTTAACATGATGTTTCAAGGTTCATCCATGTTATAGCACAAGTACTTAATTCCTTTTTACTGACAAGCACTACTCTTATATTTTTTTAATAAAATATAATATGTTTTAATATGCAAATTATTTATATATATTGCTGCTTGTGGGCGTTTTCTAGCTGCGGCAGACGGGGGCTACTCTTCATTGCAATGTGTGGCTTCTCACTGCGGTGGCTTCTCTTGCTGCTGAGCGCAGGCTCTAGGGCACCTGGGTTTCAGCAGTTGTGGTGCGTGGGCTCAGTACTTGTGGCTCCTGGGTTCTAGAGCACAGGCTCAGTACTTGTGGAGCACAGGCTTAGTTGCTTCGCAGCGTGTGGGATCTTCACAGACCAGGGATTGAACCATGTCCCCTGCACTGGCAGGCAGACTCTTCACCACTGAGCCACCAGGGATGGCTTAGTCTTTACCTCGTAGCTAGGAAGAGCATCAGTATCAGCCAAAGGTGCAGTATTAGGGCATTCCAAGGTCATCCCTGGGGATATGCACAGTCCTGCATATGAACATTGCCTAGATTTTCAGGAATTTTTGGAGTCTCAAATCCCTCAATGAAAATCTCATTTCCCTTTTCTTTTTTGAGATTTCTGGTCAACCTCTTGTTAGCTCCAGATGGTATCACTGCCTCAGCTAGCTATAATATCAACAATTACTATTAAATATTTTCTACAAATACCCTGGAGATAGGAGACACACAGAGAGAGTTCTGAGTTAAATCAAATAAAGGCAAGTTCTAAGAATGAAACTTGGCCTAGGAGCTGCTAGAAAGGTCAAATAACATTTCTCTGGAGATGAGATTTTAGGAAAATCCAAGCCAGATTTTCTTAAATTTTCTATCAAAATCCAGACTTAGGTAAATCTGTCCCTTCAGTGGCTGCTAGACTTCTGGTTGTTCCAGCTGTCTAGTAATGAGTCTGCAAGGTTTCAGTTCTACAGCAGAGCTGAAAAGGGGGTCATGGAAGTCCGACAAGGTATAAAATGCCACAATGCTTGTTCTTCTTACTGAGATCTAGTCATTTTTATTGCATAATAGCTTCTGTAATTGTTGCAATCCTTTGGTTAATTTCAGGAGTCTTTAAAAAGTTGACTTTGAGAATAATTGCTAATATTCTCATTGTGTTTATGGGGAGCAGATTTTTGGAGAGCTTCACTCTGTCATTCTGGAAGTGCTCCTGGGGTCAACCCTTCTTGTATGTTTCAGTGGTATCTTAAAATGAACAGCCTAAAATTGAATCATTAATTACACATCACATCTCCCCACATTTTAATCATCTTCTTTTATAGGCTGTTTTCAATACCCCTGAGGCTGTACTAACCGGAAGTCTCTTTTATCTCCCACTGCCATTTTCAACGCATCAGCAAGTCCAGTGTATATTATGTCCTAAATGGCTCTCAAATCTATCCATTTTTAGCAATTCCAGTAGAAACATCATGCCTCCTCTTCTAAAAAACTTACTTCTAAGTGCTATAATAACCCTTTGAGCAATCTACCTGCATCCAGCCCAGCCTCGTCTCACCATTTGTCCACACATAGACTGCATGACATTTTTTAGATACAAAAATAGTTATGTAACTTTGGGTGAACTCTTAAACACTTTCCCTGTCCTCTTAAAAACAAACATTTTTACCATGACCTTCAAAGCTTATCCATGGTCCAAACCCTGATTTTGTTTACAGTTGCATCCTCTGAGTTTTAGCACAATAGCTAATGCAAATTTTGCCATCAATAAACATTTGCTAAATAAATGAATGTTAATAAGTGATCTGTTTTAAGGCTATAATGGAATAAGCAAAATTAACTCCTTTAAGCCAAGAAGTTAAACAACATAACTATCAAGCAATCAAAGGAATCAATCTGTCTGTTTCACCTTTAATGCTTTACTTTTAATTGAAAGAAATATTAGTTGCTTAAAAAAGAATGTTCAAACTGTGGACATCAAGCCACATGTAGACAAAACAAGCATATGTAGAATTTATATATTCAATTTGGAGTTAATCAGTAAAATCAGATTTTGAAAATTACTTTGATAATTAAGTTCATAATAGCATATTGTATAGATTTTCTATGCTTAACTATTAGCATAGAGTACCAATAAACTAATAAATATTTTCTATTTAACAGATATTCTCTGATCTAGCATCACAAAATAGATACAGTTAAGTTGCTTGATTTGCTTGAGGACTATCCATTTAAAAGATCTATTTTCTACACAATGGCAGGGTGGGTCTAATTTTTTTTTTCCTGTTATATCAGAGGAAATCCTTGAAATCACTCATTGTGGTTAACTACATTCCTAATAATATGTTTTTGAAAAGACTATCATAGGTCTTCTAAATGATTATATTGCTTATCTTCAGGTAGACTGAAAAGAGAGTTGGACCTTAAAGACGGCTGAGCACCAAAGAATTGATGCTTTTGAGCTGTAGTGTTGGAGAAGGCTTTTGAGAGTCCTTGGACTGCAAGGAGATTCAACCAGTCAATCCTAAAGGAAATCAATCCTGATTATTCACTGGAAGCACTGATGTTGAAGCTGAAGCTCCAGTACTTTGGCCACCTGATGCAAAGAGCCAACTCATTAGAAAAGACCCTGATGCTGGGAAAGATTGAAGGTAGGAGGAGAAGGACATGGCAGAGGATGAGATGGTCGGATGGCATCACTGACTCAATGGACATGAGTTTGAGCAAACTCTGGGAGATGAAGAAGGACAGAAAAGCCTGGTGTGCTGCAGTCCATGGGGTCGCAAAGAATTGGTGTGGCTGATCGACTCAGACATGGCTGATCGACTGAACAACAAGATTGAAAAAGATATTTGCTGAGGGTTAACTCAGGGTCTATCACTTTGCTTCTAGCATCAGAAGCCCAGGATATCCGTGATACCTTATTCCAACTTGATGTGACATAGCCCTTGTGAAGTATCAGTTACTCTTTCAGTAAGATTGCCAGTATCACTTAATTTGGCTTTGAACCATCATTTGATAACTAAACATGTTGTCACATTTAAAATGCTTCAGATGACAGCTTTGGATTTCTTTGCTTAAGTTTTTTTAAAGTATTCAAATGTAGCAATCTCTTCAATGAATTGTGTGTCAATTTTAGATGTATTCTTGACATAGAATTGCCCTTGCATCTCAAGCAGCACATTATAAGCTGCATTTTTTCTACCTGGGAGATATTTATTTGGGAAATATGTTCATGATGTAGACTATTTTTTTCCTTTAAATGTGGAAAAACTTGTTTTCTTTCTTATTATGCTGATCCCCCCCACCCCCAGCAAATATACAACTGCCATTGTATTGTAGCACTACACAATATGAACTGCCATTCTATTGTAGCACTCACTCTGATTTCCCAGATGTTATGCTAACTCTCTTACTGCTTTTGGGTAGTTTCCAAAATACAGAACTTGGATTAAATGTGTCCCTGGTAGATTTTACCCTTTAGCTGTGTCCTCTCCTTTTTATACTGCTATTATATAGAAACTTTCAATGACTTTATTATATTTCAACATATGACTGCTATTTCCTGTTATTTTTGTCTTTTCTACTTGAAAAAGAATTTCTTATTTCTCTAGGAGTTTTAGGATTGGAG